>CAWUFW010006614.1:600000-1124706 GCA_963921515.1 Calotriton arnoldi
TGGAAAGAAAACAACTATTACAATGAAGTCTTTACCAAGCAATGCATTTACCACGGAGTCATTACTAAGCATGTATCTTTACCCATGTCATTACCACGCATATACCTTTACCTCCATGTCATTACCACGCATTACAGCTGTATACATTTACCACGTATGCCTTTACCACGCATTTTTGGTAAATGCATTATTGGGTAAGTATAGGGTATATTTATTTAAAGAATAATAATATTAAAGTTTTTAAAACCTGAGTATTAATGTTTAAACTTTATAACATACGATATTTAGAAAAAATATTTTTTTCTATAAAATATTTTTTTAAATGCAACACACACCTTTAGGAATGGGATGAAAGGGGTATAAGGGTACTGGGTGGGGAAGTGTATTAATACTCAGGTATTACTTTTAATGCCCTAGTATTCATGTTTATACATTATAATATATGATATTTAGTAATAATATATATATTTTTAATTATTTAAAAGACTAACACAATCCTTTAGGGACGCGATCAAGGGATATAGGGGTATTGGGTGGGGAAGTGTATTAATACTCTGGTATTATTTTTAATACCAGAGTATTGATGCTTAAACATTAAAATACATATTTATTAATAATATTATGTTTAAAATATATTTTACAGACTAACACAATCCTTTAGAGACAGGATGTAAGCGATATAGGGGTATTGGGTGGGGAAGTGTATTAATACTTGGGTATTAATTTAATACCTCCTTATTCCTTTTTAAACATTAATAAACTATTTATTTGCTATCATAGTTAATTATGTGTTGAATTAATTTGTAAAATATGTAAAATATTTTTTAATAAAACATTAAATATAAAATTACAAAATATTTTTAAAAAATTATTAATCTAATTGTCAAAGATAAATAAGCACTCCATGTTGATTATTTACAAAGAGCAGAACATATTTTTTAAACATTTTTTTAAAGAATTTTGCCACAGTTTCCCATTGACTTTAATGAGGAAAATTGTCCTTTTTTATTTTCCTTTCAGGATTGACGTACAAGGTTTTGCGTCTGTTTCGTCAGTTGGTGGAGCATCACGGTCACGATCGGATGCAAGGAAGAGCTGCGGTCAGGAAAGAACAATTTACTTTAATTTTTTAAACATATATTTGGCTAAGTTTCTTGTAAGGAAAGAGGGGGGAGGTAGAAAGTTGTTGTGTAGTAAACAATTGTATTTTAATGTTGATTTAACCACATTTACACCCCCTTGTAGGTTGTGTTTGTATGCCCAAGTCGGGACGGTTGTTTGTTTATTTTTATTTTAGGTTTATAAAAAGTTGGAAAAAAATCATGGTTACAAATTTTTAAAATCATATTTGAAATAAAAACAACATTTTACTTTTTTTGAGTCGAGTTTTTTTACTGTTTAGTGACTCTGAAGAAAAAGACCACATCATTCATGGAGAAACTCAGGATTCGTGGATGGATTACTGCTGGAAATTTTTGGGGAATATCTTTTGGGACCTTGGATGTTATTTTGGGGTTTAACTGCTGGTTTTTATTCGGGCATTTCTTTCTGGTTTTATTTTTTTAATTTTGTTGTGGATTGCCAATTATTGGAACGTAGACTTTTTTTTCTTTAAAAAAAAAAAAGAAGATCCAGTGTTGGCCGTTTACATGGATTTCGGTTCCACTGTTTGGATTATTGGACTATTCAAGACTCTTGGTGCTTAGATGGCCAACCCAAGCGTCCTCGAAGTAATTTAGGAGTGGAGCCAATTTCTCCACATTTTGTGTAAAATATTCTGTCATTGATGTGTAGAACTTATTCATACACTCAGGAGGTACAAAACACAAAGCTGTTTTGGTTTATTACTGACAAAATTCAGTGTATATTGAGGATTGCTTCTCAGGGAGTAAGCTGTACACTAAGGGGACAGTTGTATTGTTTATGTTAGCATGAATAATGTAAATCTGGGGGAATGGATGGGGTGTCTATTTAAAAGTCCCATCCATCATCTAAATTTCACTATTCTCAAAGAATACTAAGTTATGGGTTGTGCTAAAGAATAATATTCTTTTGAGAGGACTTTCATTGTCATACAGGAGGAAAGGTTAGAAACTGTTAGTTCAGGGTCCTCCCTGATAAATTACTTCGTTAATTTGAGAGTAGGATTGTGGTGTTACTCTTTGGGGATCACTTGCCTTTTTTGGGCTGTAACCCATTCTCCTCAAATTGGCTATTGTGGGCATACTACTAGCAACATGCATGGGGATCTTTTGGACTACTTCCCTCAAAACTGAGCCATAGGGTTCATTGGAGGTGGATGCTAGCATTATTATCTGCTGGATATTCTCTCTCATGTCGATCTCTATTGCAGAGGCAGAGTGGTTTTGTTCTGTGGTCCTTTCAACAGTGTCACCTAGAGTAACCGTTCTGCCTTTGCTATGGGATGAAAAATACTGCTCTAATGAATCCTGGGCTCAGTCATCCTTTCCTTACAATAAAGATAGCCTTCAAATTTCAGCAGCCTGGTTCCTCTCCGTGACAGGACATAGCTAACCTGCTTTCTGTTTTCCATGTTTCAGTGATCAGTAGAAAGAAACCGGAAAAAAAATTGGTAAAAGCAATGGTCTAAAATTGTGATTTATTTTTGTTGTGAACAAGCGGTCTGGTATGAAAAAAATGATTTGCATGGTTATTTTAGACAGTCTGTTAAAGGATTTAAAAACAGTTCATTTTCCTGTAGGAAAATAGAGAAATGTAAGTGGTATTGGTTGTATTCTGTGAGGAGAAAGTTGTTAGATTGGCAGTTTATATTTTCTTAAAAAAATAATTACTTGGTGTTTTTTCTCTGTTCCAGGATGGTTTTGCGAACTTTGTTGTACATAGGTTGCAAGACCTCTGACCTCCTGGTCAGAGTCACTGCTCTACCCCTGCGCAGCTCCACCATTGCGAGACTGCCCTTAGCGCCGCTCGAGCTCCTTGCCAGGTAGGTGTTTGAGGCCCTCCTCCACCCGCAGGCTCCTGCCAGCACCTCATCCCTGGTGGTCTAGTGGAAGAGCTTGCTCTTCTGCTAGTCCGCTCTATGTGTGTCATCTTTTCTCTGTCTGTTTTGTTTCTGTTTGCCTCTTTTTTCTGTTTGCCTCTTTTTTCTGTCTGCCTTTGTTTTCTGTTTGCCTCTTTTCTTCTGTTTGCCTCTTTTTTTCTATTTTGCCTCGGTTTTCTGTTTTGCCTCTTTTTTTCTGTTTGCCTCTTTTTTTCTGTTTTGCCTATGTTTTCTGTTTTGCCTTTTTTTCTGTTTGCCTTTTTTTTCTGTTTCTCCTTGTTTCCTTTTTTTAAATTTTTTACAGAGTTTTTATATAGCGCAAACTTGACCCGAATCGGGTATCAGAGCGCTTTACATAGCACCAGTTGCATTATATGAGGACACATTCATTTTTGTTAGGCACGGGGAGATTAAGTGATTTGCCCAGAATCACAGGATGTTCAGCGTCATTGCCGAGACTCGAACCCAGTTCCCCAGATTCGAGGTCGACCGCCCTAGCCGTTAGGCCAACTCCTCTCCCCACTTTCCTTCCCTTTGCCTCCTTTTCCCTCGCACTCCCCGCCGCTGCTGCCCCCCTGGCCCTTCCCCCCCAGCAAGCCGCTCCCACCTCCCGCCTCCCAGGTGCTCACCCTCCCCCAATCCCTACTTCTCTGGTGCGCCAAAGGCAAGCCCCTCTGCGCCCATCTGCGACCTGACCGCGACCAGCGCCTGGGACCCTGGTCCCCCTACTCCCCTCCGGTACGACCCCAGCACTCTCCACACACTCAACCCCGGACGCAACAACTGCCAGCTCTCGATGCAGAGCAACACCCAAGGCCCAATCTCCTGCCGACCACTGCTGCCGCACCTTCACCCACCTCCCGACTGAGGCAGCTACCCCCAACACGCCGGATGCCACGGCACACAAGCCACTGAGCTGCATCCTCCTCAACGTATGCTCCCTGCACAGACACGCCGTAGAACTCTGGGACCTCCTCAACACTCACAAGCCCGACGTCGCCTTCCTCACAGAGACCTGGACCAACGCCAGCTCCGCACCCAACATCGCAACCGCAATCCCCGACAGATACAAGATCCTGAGGAAAGACTGCCCCACCCGCCCAGGAGGATGCCTCGCCATCGACCACAAGAGCTCCCTCCGACTCACAGCCACCAACTCGGAAAACGCCTTGCCCCCCATGGAACACATCCACTTCCAGATCCAGCCCAACCCCAGAACAACGCTCCGTTAACACTCACCTACACACCTCCTGGACCCCGCATCCCTTTCACCAACGTCATCGCAGCCCACATTGCACCCCACGCCCTCACCTCGACGGACTACATAATTCTCAGAGACCTGAACTTTCACCTGAACAATCACAGCGATCCCAACACCAACTCCCTCCTGGAGAGCCTAATCAACATGGGATTGAAGCAACTTGCCTCCACCCCCACTCAGACAGCAGGACACACACTCGACCCCATCTTCGCCAGAGGAAACACCATTCGCTTCAGCCACACCACGGAACTGCTCTGGACAGACCACCACTGCATCCACTTCTCTGTCACGAAACCCACCGCTCACAAGCGCACGCTCTGCTCCCACACAGAAGCTGAAACAAAGCCTCTGAAGAACACCTCACCTCCGCCCTCACCTGCACTCCCCTCCTACTACGACAGACGCCAACACAGCGGCAAGCAACCTCCACCAATGGATCGCCTACTGCGCCAACACCCTCGCCCCCCTCCAGAACACCACGAGACGACACAACAAGAAAGCCAACTGGTTCACCACAGATCTCTGCAAATCCAAGCGCTCCTGCCGACGACTGGAGAAGAAGTGGAGAAACAGCAAAACCCCGGAAGCACACTCCGACTACAAAGGGGCTATCACAGCACATCTAATCAACAAAGAAAAACTCCATCCAAGACAGCATCCTCTCCAGCGCCCACAACTCCAAGGAACTCTTCGCCATCATACAGGAATTCGCCAAACCCAACAGCGAAAGAACCAACATCCCTCCCTCCTATGTCCTCTGCAACAAACTCAGCTCCTTCTTTCACCTCAAGATCAAGAAACTCTACGACAACTTCGACGACCAAGACCACGATAATGCCTCAACCCCCACCGACACCATCCAACAGACCCTTCTCACCTGGAGCCCTCTCACCACAGAAGACACCTTAAAGACAATGAAGAGCATTCACTCCGGAGCACCTACTGACCCCTGCCCACCGCATATCTTCCACAGGGCCACCACTGCCATTGCACCCAAGCTACGCTGAACTATTAACTGCTCCCTCGAGACCGCCACATTCCCCGATAACTGAAAACACGCCGAAGTCACCCCCCTCCTAAAGAAGCCCTCCGCAGACCAGACGGATCTCAAGTACTTCAGGCCCATCTCTCTGCTCCCCTTTGCCGCCAAAGTCATCGAAAAGGCCGTCAACACCCAGCTAGCACACTTCATAGAAGCCAGCAGCATCCTAGACACCTCTCAAACCGGATTCCGAAGCAACCACAGCACCAAGACCGCCCTCATTGCCGCCACTGACGACATCTGCGCCCTCCTCGACCAAGGCCACACGGCAGCCCTCATCCTCCTGGACCTATCAGCAGCCTTCGATACCGTCTTCCACCACAGACTAGCCACCAGGCTCCACGACGCCAGCATCCGAGGAATAGCATTAGACTGGATACAATCTTTCCTCTCAGGCAGAACACAGAGAATAAGACTCCTGCCCTTCCTCTCAGAACCGACAGAGATCAGATGCGGAGTACCCCAAGGATCCTCCCTCAGCCCCACACTCTTCAACGTCTACATGGCCCCCCTCACCACCATCGTCAGAAACCACGGACTCAACATCGTCTCCTAGGCCGATGACACCCAGCTCATCCTCTCACTCACCAAGGAACCAGACATCACCAGGCGCAATTTCCAAGAAGGGATGAAAGCCGTCACTACCTGGATGAGCAACAGCTGCCTGAAGCTCAACGCAGAGAAAACGGAAGTCATCATCCTCGGCTCCACCCTCTCCTCATGGGACAACACCTGATTTCCCCCCATCCTGGGAAACCCACCCACCCCAACGAACAATGCATGCAACCTCGGCATCATACTCGGCTCCTCACTCTCCATGAATTGCCAGATCCACGCTGTATCCTCCGCATGCTTCAACATGCTCCGCAAACTTCGTTAGACGTTCAAGTGGATCCCCCCCGACTCCATGAAATCCGTCACCCACGCACCCATCACCAGAAGACTGGACTACGGAAACGCTCTCTACGCCAGAGTCAACAAAAACTCCACCGCAAACTCCAGACCGTCCAGAACGCCGCAGCCAGACTCATCCTCAACATCCCATGACATGACCACATCACCCAACACCTCCGCGACCTCCACTGGCTCCCCGTCGAAAGAAGAATAACCTTCAAACTGCTCACACACGCCTACAAAACCCTCCACAACACCGGACCCCAATACCTCAACGGCCAAATCTCCTTCCACACCCCCAAAAGAAACCTCCGCTCAGCCGACCTCACCTTAGCCACCGTCCCTCGTTTCTACAGGACCAGAGCAGGTGGAAGATCCTTCTCCTACCTCGCAGCTAAGACCTGGAACGAACTCCAACTTCACCTCCAACGAAGCCTAACACTGCACCAATTCAGAAAGGACCTCAAGCCCTGGCTCTTCGGTTGACCCCAACGGAGCTGCTCACACCCCCCTCCTCCAGTGCCTTGAGACCCTCACAGGTGAGTAATGCGCTCTACAAAATCCTGATTGATTGATTGATTCTTTTGGTTTTCTGGTGTGTTGTGCTTCTTCCTTAGTTTTCTATTTTAATTTATAAGGGATAAAAACAGGAGAATAATTGCGGTTTTGTTACTGCTTTATTTACATTGCGTATTTTGTATAGGATAACTAGCCTGTATTATGTTGAATTTTTCCCAAAGATGATTTTGCACTGTTTCTGCCTTCTTTTCTTCTTTAATGTATTTGCTTTTAAGGTCTGCTGGAAAGAAAAAGAGGTAAGTGCTTTGCGGACATAGCATGGTCATTTCCCCCCAGTCACTGTCCTGCACCTACCCCGAGGTAAGTACCTGATGGAGTTAGAATAGCAATTTTGCCCCCTGTCACTGTCCAGCAGCATCCCTGAGGTTCAGTAGTTGGTTGAGTTAGAGTACTAATTTTGTCCCCCAGTCACTGCCTAGCAGCTTCCCGGAGGTAAGTACCCAGCATAGTTAGAATAGTAATTTTGACCCCAGACACTGTCCAGCACCTTCCCTGAGGCAAGTACTCAGCAGAGTGATGATAGTAGTTTTGCCCACCAGTAACTGTCCAGGACAAAATCCGAGTAGGTGACACAATTTATTTTTATAAATAAAATGTTCATCATTTTCTAATAAAAATGAATTTTATTTTACCTTCCGATGGTGTAAAATTAGTAATTCAACTGAAAATGATGGCCGTAGAAAACTTTCACAAAGTCTGTAAAATTTAAAACGTTTCTGATTAAATATTTGTTTCAAGGATTTAGTTAGTATTGTTAGAGAACATTAATGATCAAGTTTATACTTACTTCTGTACCTAGATGGCAGTATTTGGAACTGGCTGTGGCTCTTTCTCTCCAGTTCTCAATGGTGTGTGTGGTACAATAGAAGTCACTGTACCACACAAAATGGTGGACGGCTGTTTTTATATTTGTTTGGGGGGTATTCAAAAATTCACAGTAAAATATGTTTTGGAATGTATTTTCTAATGTGGTTTATATTCTGACTGAATGTATAATTAATTTATTTGTTGTAAAAAAAAAAACTCATTTTTTACCTTCTTCACATTTTACAACAGCCATCTTGGTTGGGGCCAAGCGACATACACAAGGTTGAAATGAAGGCATGTCAAAAAATGTTAAAGTGTTTCTTAAGCTGTTTGCGCTATGTTTATAAGTGTTTTTTAATATTTGTTTATTTTAGAAAATATGCATGAAAAAGATACAGTGCTGCCTTGTTTTCCAGTGTGTTGCATAATTTTCTAGTAATATATATTTATTTGCTACTAAGCTAAAAGGTTATATATTTCAAAACAATGCATTGTAAATGTTAGCGTTGTAGTGGTATGCGTGCTCACTGTACTTCTAATGTACCTTTATGTATTTTCGTGGTAATGACATGCGTGGTAAAAAAGTGTGTGGAAGTGGTAGATGCATTGTAAAACTGTATTGTAAAGACATGTGTGGTAATGGCATGCGTTGATCCGTCATACATACATCTTGGAACAACTTTGATATTCCTCTAAGAGGTGCATTGCAGGGGTCTCTAACCATTTCTGTAATATTAGCTGCTTATGTTCAATGAAGTCATCCGGAGTCACTAATATTATTAGTGCTATAATAGTAACCACTTCAGACAAGACTCGCCAGCAGTAATGAGAAAAAGGCTTTATCTATTTGGAATGCCGCCTCACGGATAATACATGATAGCAATAACTGCAATGCCCTTGCATCAAAGTAATAATGTTAGTAATCTTTCCCCAGTGCTGCATAATTTATCACTCAAATATCAACTTTAAAAATATTTTGGAAATTCAGCCATTTTGCCACAAACATCCACAAATGAATTCTGAAAATACATACATTTAATCTTGAATACATTCTTTTCAATTTTGGGATACATATATTAATTCAACTGAGCAAAGATTTCTTATTTATTAACTTGGGCTATGTAGGAAGCTGGCTCTTTATATAGTGGACCAAAAAGAGGTACACTGTGTAAGGAGTTCAGGCAAACCTCAAAGGAATTACAGAGGTACAAATGACACCGCAAATGCTCTCTTTTGTGATAGTGTTGGCGAGCAATTATGCATTTCAGAGAGTAGTGGCTAAGCATTTATTGCACACACAAAGGCAGTGAGACACACACTCGATAAAGAAATCCGAAACCAATTTATAAAAATAACACATATTTTTATATGCATTTAGATACCAAGATCATCGGAATCAAGAAAGTACTTTTAGAGTTATGAATTTTTACAGTTTTCAAAAGTTGACAGTGCAATTTTTGGGAGCGGTAATGTTATCCAATAGGGGAAAACATGTACTGCATTCGGGCACTTAACAACGACTTATGGGACCAATCTACTGGACTTAAGGTGAGTATGGGGCAAGGTCCAAGGCAGCACCAACAGGTCATCTCGGGCGGCACTGGGGCGGCCGGATGCAGAGGTGCTTCTCTTCAGCTGCCAAATGTTATCCTATGGGGGAAAATCATGTACTGCATTCGGGCACTTCACAGCAACTTACGGGACCAATCTCCTGGACATAGGGTGATTATGGGGCTAGGTCCAAGTCCACACCAACAGGTCACCTCGGGAGTCTCTGGGGCTTCTGGGTGCAGATGTGTGCTGCAGCTTCGGGTGTCCCAATTCAATTTAATGGGTGTCAGGCTGCAAAGAGGCTGCAAGCTGGGACTGGGAGACCAGTCAGGCTGAACCAACAAAGGGGCTCAGGTCTCACAATGCTCAGGGACGTGGGGACACCTTTGGGCCTCTTCTCCTCAGGCCAGGGCGGCTGGGTGCAGAGGTATTCTGAGGCATCATGTTTTCTTCACCGGAGACACTCAAGGTACAGGGGGCCTACACACAGTCGCTGCAGGTGGCGTCGGTGAGTCCACTGTGGGCTTTGTCTCTAGAGGGTTCGGGGACCACAGTGGCATCATTGGTCCACTTCAACTCAGACTAGGGGGTATGGGTGCAGTGGTGCTTTCTGGTGTCGGGTTTGCGGCCATCCGTAGTCCTCACAGTTCTTTTGGCGTGCCTAAAAGATGCAGTGAAGCAACTCCACTACTCCACAGGAGTTCCCGAGTCGTTGTTGAAGGCAGGCAGTTCTCCCAGGCTTTTGGAGGCACAGCAGCTGCAGGATGAGATGACTTTAATGCAATATAGCGGGAACAGCAGACAGGCCGGCAGGGTTGGGGCCAAGTCAGTTGCTTTTCCACAGTCCTTGCTTCACATGGCTCTTCTGTGACCTTCTTCTTAGGTCGGCAGGAATCTGATTTCCTGGTGCCAGGGGCTCACCTAAATACTAGATTTACAGGTGTTAGGGGAGTGTAGGGTAGTGGCAAATGGGCTACTTACCCCTCAAGTCACTCCGCCCCTATATAACCACTTCCTGTCCCAGAGTTCCTAGTTCTGCCATCACCAAGATGGCGGACTTTTACATTTCGTATCCACATCAGGTAGCCCACCATAGGAGTGGAACAAGCATGAGGGTGGACACACCTCTCTGACTACTAATCTTCCCACCTGTCCTGGTGCCAAATGGGCCCTGGTCAGGGAGGTTGGCATCCCCTCATCTCTGAGGGAAGCCAGATTCACATACCAAAGGCAGTGGGCTCTTTGAAACTCAGTGCCTTTGAATGCTAATTTACCAGCCTTCCTGGAGGAGGTTTAAAACACCTCCCTCCAGAGCAGGCCATGTTCCTAACCTCCTGAAAGCGTGGACTCTCAGCCCACAGGACCAGATACTCGTCTGTGGTGGCAGGCCTGGACTGGACCAGTCAGCCAGCACACTAGAGGGCTGGTAGGTTTCAGGGGTTAACTCGAAGGTATCCTCTGGGTGCATGTATTAATAAATAAATTACTGGAATCAGTGTGGGAGTATTAATATGAGATGTTTGATACCAAACACCATGTGTTTCAGTGAAGCCATTATGTAGCTGGATAACTAATTTTGACCAGTGTCCAGTACATACCTTAAGATGGCTTGCCTGCTCACTTGCAATATCCAGTAATAGAACTTAACATCACAGGGGCATATCTGCTCAGGCAGATATGTCCCCACATAAAATATAATTAGGCTTTCCTGTTTTCAGTTTCTATTTTTGGTAAATACTTGTGGGGTTTTTTCAGTGTTTTCAATATCTTAAAAAAACAGTGGTTATCAGTGGTTACACATTTTTGCGCCATTAAAAACAACAGAAACAGTGTTTTTCTGGTGTTTATGGAATGTTTTGATTTTATTATTGCTTGCTTTCTGCACTGATAGTGCATGGAATATAGACAGTGTATGTATAGTGTATATGAGGTCCAAATAGATTTTTGCAAATTAAACTTATTGTGGTACACCATACAATACTTCTTCAGTGAGTCTTTGGTCATGTGCGCTCGCTCTATCCTTCCCATGTAAACTTCTGTGGAAAGGCCCTCTCAACATTGGCACTTAAGACGGGCAACGCCAAAACAGCCAGTACACAATTTGTTAACTCTGGCCACTGACATAGCTTTCCATGCCAATACTGGTGTACTTGAAGATTGCGATTCTCAGGGCAGGTTCTGCAACATTTGTGTTGAGCTGGGCACTTATGCCCTCAGAGTTATTGAAGCGGTCAAAAATGAAGCAGCACTTTTGAAACTACAGAGAAGATTCCCCTTTATTGAAGGGATCTAGAACTTGTACAGAGTACCACAGTGAAGTTTCATTGACTTCAAATGCCATGGTTGGTGAAGGGACATTTCTATGCATCATTGCAAGCCATTTCTCATACATTGTAAAATAAAAGTTCCTGAATTGCTCTTCAACATTGCTTTGCTTACCAAAAGGCAATCACTCTAACATGGAACATGTTGCAGTACCAAAGTCACTAAAGGTGTCTCCCAGCCTACTCTCAAGGAGATGTTTCACATCTACACCAATTATGCTGAACACGTGGCAGACAAGGGTGTTTTCAGACTCTAGTTGTTTTATTATGTCCACTACAACAGTTATATTTTCCTGTAAAGAATGCAGTATAGTGTACTTTTTTTCACATCACTATCAATATGCGACCAAAGATCCTCACATTTCTTGCCTTTGGTATCATCACTCAGCAAAAATTCTGTAAACGGCTGCCACATGGATAATATAGCATTCATAGCCCCTTGGACTGAGAACCATCAGCTAAGGGAAACAGTTGGGATGACTCTTTCTTTGATGCCACACAAAGCATGAAATGAGAAATATTTGCGTTTTAGTTCCTGTGCATAAGAAAACAGTGCACCAGAATGGAATAAAAAGTCAATAGCATTCCTCATTAACCCTGAAGATTGTAAAGATGCTTTCAGCATACCATCTAACAAGTGGCAAGGATCTCTTACAGGGAAGCACTTCAGCTCAGGTATCAATTTTGACAGGTCATCACACAACTTTTTCATATACGTAGCTGAATCACTGCAAATATCACTCTTGAAGCTTTGTTGAACGTGGAAAGAACCTTTTTTGCAGCGCATTCCAAGTGACACTGCGTTCCATGTTTTCCAAAAGTCTGGTGTCATGTTTTCACCACTATCCCAGATGCTTGGCGATAACGCTCTTTTCACATATACTTGTCACTATACCTTGCATTGAACGTTTAAAGCCTGAGGTGTTGACAATTCACCTACTATCAATACTGACTCACTATAAACTAGGGGCTGATGTATTAAGGGTTTTTACCCATTCTCTGTGGGTAAATGTGATGACACATATTAGGGAAGATTCTTATGAAAGCAGCCATTTTACCTAGCAATAAAAGAATCAAACGTAGCCAAAATATCAAATATGGTTTTGATATTTCCTGATTCTCTACAGTTTATAAAATAATTAAACAAAACCTAAAACATGCTTCTAAACCCTGCATCTTTAGACCAAAGACCACAAAACTGAAAAAAGAAAAAGGAAGAAGAAACAATATTTGAGTGGCATCCCTAAACAACAAAACTCAAGCAGAATAATGTTAGCCCAGTCTTCCTTACTGCCAGCTTGTATAACAAAGTTACATTGTATCGGCCCCTTCAGGAAGAAAAAAAATGACTGTCACTCTCTTTTTCCTTTCTTTGAATGGCATTTTAGTTTGTGGTTGTGCAGGTGTTTTTTCAGTGTTTATATGTTTTCACTGGTGAGGGCTATTTCTCTTTCAGTGGGGTTTTATCAGTTATTATAGGTTTAAAACTAAAACCGGACAGCCTAAATATAATGCACCCTGCCTTAGGTCCCAAAGGCCTGCTGCAGTAACTGTGGCATGGTACATGTATGCCATGTCATGTTTTCACTCATGGTTTGAACCATGTCCCGCAGCCTGCAATGGCAGTCTGTGTGGAATCTGTGTGTGGGTTCCTTATAGTGGCATAGATATGCTGCAGCCCTTTGGGACCCTCTTTAGCACTCATGCCCTAGGTCCTTGGGGTACCATTTACTAGGGACTTACAGGGGGTGCTAAAGCCCTTAGCCAACTGTAGTACAATTAGACAACACTGTTTTGTGGAAGGAGCACTGGCATGAGGTCTGGTTAGCAAGCCTCTGTGCACTGTCAAAGTCGAAAATCGGCATCTAGTTGCTAAAAAGGGGGCAAAAAGTGGGGGTATAACTGCAACAAAAGTCCAGTTTCCTACAGGCTGCACAAAGGATAGCTACGTACATGTAGCTGAAAAGCTACCAGTAGCTCACGAGGGACTTGTTGGATAAATCTGGTTTACTTTGACTGAGTAAATGTGCAAAGATTCATTGTTTACGGAGCTCTCCTTTCTCTGAGGGCCTCTGGCTCTTAGTCACGTGTTGCTGTATCAGTGACCTTAAAAAAACCAAATTCTAGTGATACATCTACCTCAAGCCCAAAGAGATGTTGCTCTGTTAAGAAGCAGCATTGTGAGATGCAGTTGGACTTTAGGGGAAAATCGCAAATATACGTAATCATCCATGTCATCGTAATAATATGCTAGTATTTACCCGACTACAGACTATGTCTGCCTCATCTAATAATCAGGACCTGCTTGCAGCAAAAGCAGTCTTTCTTTCCAGCACAATCACCTGTGCTAGCTTACATTGCAAAGATGTTCAAGCTGTTCTTCCATCTCAGTAACACTTTGGAATTTCCAATACACCACTAGCTTGCTGTACCACTTGCAACCCTCATTCCTCTGCATCTACTTGGTTTCTCTGCCAGGGAAAAATCCATCACCAGTTGCCAGAGTAAAATTAATTTTGAGGTGGTATGCATCATCAAAGAATCCAGACATTCATTTCCCTTAATAAACACTAGAACCTGTGTTGTGGGCTTAACTGTTCTCTCCAGGCAAAGTATGACCACATGGTCTTAACTGTGTCTTTAAGATTTCCCTAGATGCTTTTAAGCACAGTTTTCAGCAAAGGAAAAAATGGGTTTGGTGTTTTTTTTTTTTTTTTACATAGAACGAAGTCTTTATGAGGAAGCCATCCTCCTCCACTACTTTCACAGTGACTCTGTCCACTGTATAGTAAAAGCTTATCTCTTCTGGGCGGAAGTCCTAACCAGGAAAATCATCTGTCAGTTCTTCATCTGCAGTCTATGAAATGGCTTTCTCCTGCATCATCCTGCTCCTCCTCTTCCTCTTGTTCTTGGTATGGATGATGTCACCCCTTTCAAAATATGAATGTATGCCCGAAATTCTAAGTGCGTACTAGAGGGGCTGACTATTTTGTTTTAGGTATAGGAAGGCCCCCCTCAAAGACAGTTTCTTGGGTACCTGGGGATTTAAAGACCTTTCTGGAGATTTCTGATAACATGTTGAAATAAGTGTGTACCCTGTATTGCTTGGCATATGGTGGTGGATCTGCAATATACATCCTCTTGTATTTGTCATCAATCTTGCTTCGTCAATCTTGACTCAAACACCTTTTTATTGTCTGGCTCGAGATTGCAGCTGTCGCCAGACAATTCTGTGAGCATCATTAGAGAGGTGCTTTAGCCCCGCCAACATGTTGGGAGCAAGGAGTACTTTCTGTGATTAGGCAGAAGTTATGTGCTTCCACAAAAAAATGCCTGCCCTTTACACAGCTGTGTTCATTTTATTTATCCAGATGCCTGAACTTGAACGTTCAGGGGCACACACATAACAATATAATGCTATAAAAGTGCCTTAGATAACTATGTAATTTATGCTGTTTGTCTTTCTCTCGCTGCAGCACAGATGGGAGGGTAGCCATGAGGAATGTATTGCAGTTCCAGCACCCTTTGTTTGAGAGCAGTATGGATATGCAGTGCAACACTATTCTAAATGGATTTTTATGTCTGGCTTGACAGTACACCTCTCATCTGAAATTAAGTGATCAACACAAAGAGTCAGTTACTTACCTTTGGTAACGACTTCTCTGGTAGGGACTATATAGCTGCAGATTCCTTAACGTAGAATATTCCCTAGGTGTCAGAGTTGATACGGACATTTTGAGCAGTACCCCTACACGTTGGTTGGTGGTATCGTTTGCCTCCGCGCAAGCGTTGTCCACGCCGGAAATGACCTGTACAGTACCTATATAGGCACCACTCTGTGCGTGCTAACGTCAGTTACTTTCACGAGTTTCCATGCCAGGAGGCTGAGCCACGATGAGAACTGACCACTGGCATGAAAAAAAAATGCCCTGAGAAGCGTGTCCCTTACATTACCATTGGTTCGCAGAACAGGGAGGATGGGAGTGGCAGTAAGGAATCTGTGCCTAGATAGTCTCTAACATATAAGGCGTTACCAAAGGTAAAGAACCTGTTCATTAAATAGAGACTCGTAGCACAGATTCCTTACCTTAGAATAGATACCTAAGCAATGTCTACCCGGAGGTGGGTCAGAGAAAGCCGATTTTAAACCAGAAAGTCCTGCAGGACCGAACCGACGAAGAGCCTGTTGCAACAGACCTGACTTTCCAAAGAGTAGTGCTTGATAAATGTGTGCAAGGATACCCGCATTGCTGCCATACAGATGTCTGGGACAGGGACTCTGTAGGCTAACACAGTGGTCACAGACAAACTAAAGCGCAAAGGTGCACCACTTCGTAACAAGAGACAACAGACACATCACAAATCATCAAATCCGTGTCCATAATATTTTCCATATATTTTCTTCTTTTATTTTTCGAAATATTCTTGATATGTAAAAAAACCACAGCCGACGCGTTTCGTCCAATAATGGACTTCTTCAGGGCATTGGGGCCAAAAGGGCGGACACTCCTGGAGATAAATCAGCATCCAAGTTCCACCCCCTGGGTGTATGTTGGTTCTTATCCTCCGTATGTCAATAAGATCAGGATAACTATTCCTTAATCAAGAAAAGGCAGGATTTATTGATAGGAATAGTACCCTCCACACGAATCCTTCCGGAGTGCGCCTCACTGTAATATAGTGGGCCAACAGTTGAAACGGGCAATCTCCCAAAACAGCCTTGATATGGCTGAAAAAATACGGCGACCTCGAACAATCTCCTCTGAGGACGAAGACGGTACCAGTGGTCACAGCCTTAGGTCTGGTGGAATGA
The DNA here is from genome assembly GCA_963921515.1 of Calotriton arnoldi. NCBI lineage: Eukaryota > Metazoa > Chordata > Amphibia > Caudata > Salamandridae > Calotriton > Calotriton arnoldi. The sequence continues at coordinate 616,294 of CAWUFW010006614.1, forward strand.
GCATGCAAAACCTCAGCGAGTTGCTTCTTAGCCAGTGTGAGAAAGTGCCCTCTTTCTGCATGGTTGCCCCCGATTTTTGCTTAACTGCTGATGTACTTTGACTGAGTGTGCCCTGGGCTCCTGCCAATCAGGTACCCAGGGCCTATGTTCTTTCCCTAAAACTGCATTGAAGACCAAACCCAATTGGCACTCTCTGACCACAGGTCAGTCCCTGGTAAATGGTACCACAGGTACCCAGGGCACTGTGACCAGGGAAGGCCTCTAAGATCTGCAGCACTTATTGTGCCACCCTTAAAGGCCCTGTACCTTTACACTCACACACTGCCTTTGCAGGCTGCGTGTTTTGGTGCAGAACAAAGTGAGGAGTCGACATGGCACACATCACTGTTTGTCATGCCTACAACCCACTGCCCTGGCATAGATCAGCCACCCCTCTAGATGGGTGCACTATACCAGTGGTGAGGGTACAGGTTTATGAGCCCTGTACCCCTACAGTATCTAAGCAAATTCTTAGAGATTGTAAGTGCAGTAATGCCATTAAGAGTATATGGTGCTGGGAGTTTGTCATTACAAACTCCACAGTACCATAATGGCTTTACTGAAAACTGAGAAGTTTGGTATCAAACTTCTCAGCACATTAATGATTTAATGAAAAATGCACACAGAGGACATCTTAGATATGCCCCCTGAAAAATGACCTAACACTAGTGTCTAGGCTGAGTGGCTGCTCCCCAGCTGCCACCACCAGACATGTTTCTGGACCCCTGGGTCGAGAGCCTGCTGCTCTCGGGGGCCTGAAACAATACACATCCTGGAACAAGGTGCCAAGTCTCCTCGCCCAGGATGGGCAGGGTCCACGAAGGGGAAGTTTCAAAGGCTTGCCGCCTTTGTGAGCTTCCCCAGACCTTTGCTGCTTCCAGCAACTGGTCCTCATCGGTTCTGACCCCCACTTTGGGCGGGAGAACCGGCGGGAAAACCAAGTGAGGAAGGGAGGTGTGCCCAACTCTGCCAACCCCACCCCCCAGGTGGGGGAGGCGAGGTGAAGCACAACTCTCAGTCCCCGCCATCTTGCAGATGGGGGGACCCAGCCAACCAGAGTGAGGCATATGCCCCCCTCCCACTGGAGGGTGGCATAATAGGGGGTGTACCCACCCCAAGGAAGGGACCCATTGGTCCCAGCCTTTTACTTACCTGTAACACCCCTAAATCTAGTATTTAGGGGCACCCCTGAACCTTGCCTCCTCAGACAAGTAACGACCAAGAAGAAAAGAAGGAGAAGGACCGAACAGCCGTGCCGAAGCTAAGAGGAGGACCCCCACTGACTTGGCCCCAGCCCTACCGGCCTGTCCCCACCTCAAACTTGCAGAAGCAAAACTCTGGTGTGTCCTGCAGCCAGCAACCTCAAGAACCCCGAGGACCTGCCCTGCCTTCCAAAGAAAAGACTTTGTCTCCCATGAACACCGGATTTGTTCACCAACAGACTCCAGCTCCGGCAAAATCCGCGGGTCTGAACCACTCTGCACCCCTCGACCACGGCCCGAGTTCGAGTGGCCCAACACCACGAGGAGGTCTCCCCGGCGATCTTGACCCGAGATCCAGTGATCCCTGACCAGCACCAAGCCTCCAGCCGACGCCTACAGCCTCAATCCGGAGGGTCCCCTCAATCGCGACCAGGAGCTGGTAATTAGATCCGACCTTAAAAGACACCCCTGCACCCGACGCCCCATGGCCTTGGGTGGCCCCACCGACAGTGTCTAGCCAACCTCCAGCATCCCAACTTACCTCTCCAAGTGGTGGTCGCTCCCAGAAGATCTTCGTCCCCGAGCCTGCAGTGTGTTTGCAAACCGGAGAATCCCCATTGAAAGTAACAGGCCACCCGATGCCAAACCAGCACGCTGCACCCGGCCGCCCTAGTGCCGCTGAGGGTGTACCTTTGGTGCTAACTTGAACCCCCATTTGCCCTGAGCTAAAGTCCAGGAGCTTTGCTCCCACAACCTTGTGGCCTGCTCTTGAGCAGCCACCAACCGGAGGCCCCCTCTCCCCCATTGGATAACATTGGGCCTCAGCACTCTGCACCCGGCCGTTCTAGTGCCGCTGAGGGTGCTTTGAGAGTGCATCCTCAACCCTGGGAGACCCCTGAGTCTAACCCCAGAAAACCAACTCCCACAACAGAGTACTTACCTGTTAACCGATAACTCTATTTCCTCCCATAGGATTGACTGTTTTCTATGAAAACGTTTCTCAGTGTGAAGTTGGAAAAATCTATAAAAGTCTATACAACTGTGTACAAATAACCAAAACGCATTTACTTACCTGTTTACAGGAAATGTCCCAGTGCAGTATCCAGGTATACTACACTGTGTAAGAAAAGTAATCTGCAAAGTAATATACATGACCTGCTATTCAAAAGTCATTATAAAGTACATGTACAATATTTCAAGGTATTGCGTTTCCAGTAATTCTACTGTAACCAAACCAAAGTATATATACACAACAGCAATTCAAACTGTATTGTTACTGCAAAGTATAAATCACTTACCTGTGCCAGGCTTGCTTGGTTCTAAGAAATAAATATAACTAAATATTATTTTTATACAAAGCAAATTGGTCTGAGTTCAGTCTTTGAGTGTGTGCAATCATTTGCTGATTGAGTGTGTACAACAAATGCTTAACACTGCCCTCTGATAAAGCCTTACTGCTCGCCCACACTACCACAAATAGAGAGTAAAAAACAAGTTACTTACCTGTACACTGTGGTTCTCCAGTATTGATATCTTTTATAGATTCACATGCTTGAATCTTCCCCGTTGTCATGGTGTGAGTCCCACGGTAACAGTAAAATAGCAGTACAAAGCCAAAAGAACAGTCTCCCTTGAGAATCAACAGTATTTAGTAACCAGTTAACATCATTAAAGAACATCCAAACTGCAGCCAATCAGATGACAGACCCGAGTATCCATCCCCTGCAGAGCCACCATACCTCAGATTTCGAGCACAAGTGTAGTTAGTCAAATAAAAGAGGTATGGAAGGGTGCACCTGTAAGGGGAGGATGGAGGGCTGCAGGTGAATCTATAAAAGATATAAATACTGGAGAACTACAGTGTACAGGTAAGTAACTTGTTTTTTCTCCAGTATTGTATCTTTTATAGATTCACATGCTTGAATCAGACTAGTAAGCAGTAAATAATCACAATCGGAGGTGGAGAAAACAGGTGAACCATCCCACCATGCGACAAAATGCCATCACCTGAAGTGAACCAAGTAATTTAACCTTCACAGTTATAAAACACACATAAATAAGATTGACAGAGATGATAATAGTAATAACATTCAAAATAGCAATAAACAAAATAATGATAATAAGAATTCTTAATGAACCTCAGTAACTGAGGCCTACCTTAAGCCAACAGGCGACGAAGAGCTGCTTGGCCAACTTCAGCATCCATCTTTCGTAAAGTGTCCAGGCAGTAGTGCCTTGTAAATGTATGGACACTTGTCCATGTCGCTGCCCTGCAGATGTCTGGCAGGGACACTCCGGCAAACAGGGCCGATGATGTTGCCATCTTCCTTGTGGAATGAGCAGTCACTTTGGAAACAAGAGGGCGACCCGCCCTTTCGTGGCAGAATGATTTAGTAGAAGAAACCCAGCGAGCAATCGAAGCTCTAGTCAAAGCCTGACCCTTCCTAGAGGCAGAGAAGGCGATGAGCAATTGAGTAGATTTGTGGAATGTTTTAGTCCTTTGAAGGTAAAACTTTAAACATCGTTTGATGCCCAAGGAATGCAGAGCTCTCTCTGCCGGTGTCGATGGAGCAGGAAAGAACGAAGGCAGTACCACAGGTTCTTTGAGATGGAACGTGGTAGGTACTTCGGGTATGAACGGGGGATTAGTGCGTAGCACCACTTTATCCTGCTGGAATTGAAGATAGGGTTCTGTAGCTGAGAAGGCTTGGATTTCACTAATACGTCTAGCTGACGTGATAGCTAAGAGAAAAGCCACCTTCCAAGATAGAAATTTTATGTCGCATTTGTGAATCGGCTCGAATGGTGCTTTCATGAGATGAGACAACACAATGTTCAATTGCCAGAGCACCGGAACAGGCCGAACTGGCGGGTATGTTCTGAACAGGCCTTTCATGAATTCTTTCACCAATCTGCAGGACCAAAGGGACGATTGGTTCGAACGTCTCCTAAACCTTGAAATCGCGGCCAAATGGACTTTTACTGAGGAATGAAAGAGACCAGACTTTGCTAGGGACAGAAGATATGGCAAAACCTCCTCTGGAGACGAAGAGAGCGGGTGGCATGAGTGATTTGCACACCAGGAGCAGAACCTTCTCCATTTGGCAGAGCAACATTTGACCGTGGAGGGAGCACGGGCCTTGTCAAGAATGGAACAGCACTCCTCAGGAATATCTATGTCCCCGAATTCAGTGTGGTGAGGAGCCAGGCCGACAAGTGAAGAGACTGAACCTGTGGATGAATCACCTGGCCTTGGTCCATAGAAAGTAGACGTTCCGAGGGATGAAGACGAATCGGAGAGACTTCTGATAGGCGAAACAGCTCTGTGAACCAATATTGCCTTGCCCACGCTGGGGCAATGAGAATGATGCGGCAAGGTTCTCGTTTCATCTTTTGCAGGACCTTGGGTATCAATGGGAACGGAGGGAACGCATAAGCAAATGTCCCTTCCCAGGAGAAATGGAAGGCGTTCCCTAGGTTGTGGGAATCTGCTGGCATAGAACTCGCATTTTTGTTGAGAAATGTAGCGAACAGATCCAGGGTTGGCGATCCCCAACACTGGAAAATTCCTTTGAGTTGATCGGCATCCAATTCCCATTTGTGACACTGCTTGGAATCTCTGCTGAGCGAATCGGCCCATTCGTTGAGCACCCCTGGAACGTGTTGGACTTGTAATGAGATATTGTGGTGAATCAACCAATTCCTTTCCAAATTCGTTGTGCCAGAGTTGAGAGAGCTGGCGATCTCGTCCCTCCTTGTTTCTGTAGGTAAAACATTGTGGTTGTGTTGTCTGTGCGGACAAGGATTGAAGAACCTTTTATCCTTGGAAGAAAGGAGCGCAGCCCTAGGAAAACTGCCTTCAGCTCCAACAGGTTGATGTGGCAAAGAGGTTCCTGATCCGACCACTTCCCTTGAACCTGAAGCTCTTGGAGGTGAGCACCCCATCCCTCCATGGAAGCATCCGTTGGCATGACCATTAGAGGCTCTGGAGGAAGGAAGGATAGACCTTGTGAGAGATTGCTTTTGACTTTCCACCAGGATATCACCTTGATCATCAGAGGAGTGACTGAAATGACGTCCTCAAAGGAGCCTCGGGCTAGAACACATTGGTTGTCGAGCTGCTCCTGGAGAGGTCTCATCCACAACCGACAGTGAGGAATCAGCGGAATGCAAGATGACATCATTCCCAACATTGATTTGTAAATCCTTACGGAAACAAACTTTTTTGAAGAAAGGGATTGAGCCATCTTTAGAAGTCGAGAAATTCTTTTTTCTGTAGGAAAGGCCATTGAGAGGTTGGTGTCCAATCTCGCTCCCAGAAACACCAGAGACCTGGAAGGAAGGAGCGAAGACTTCTCCTCATTGAGATTGAGGCCCAGGGAGCGAAAAAGGCAAAGACATGCGCTCGTGGACTTTTTTGGCGCATGATATGTCGGCGCCTTGATCAACCAATCGTCCAGGTAGGGAAAAATCTGGTGACCGGAACGCCGGAGAAAGGCTGCTACTGGCGCTAAGCATTTGGTGAATACCCTGGGCGCAGACTTTAGACCGAAGGGCAGCACCTTGAACTGGTAGTGGCACCCTGCCACTTGGAACCTGAGATAAAAGCGGTGCTTTGGATGAATAGGAATGTGAAAGTACGCATCCAGAAGATCCAGAGAGGTCATGTAATCCACTGAATCCAAGAGAAGAAGAATCTCCTGGAGCGACATCATCCGAAACGGTTGGCTTTTGATGAACTTGTTCAACAATCTGAGGTCCATGACCTGCCTCCATTTTCCAGTTCTTTTCCTTATGAGAAAAAAGTGGGAGTAGAATCCGAAGTTGCGCTAACTGCGCGGCACTATCTCTACTGCCTGCTTGTTGAGAAGGAGTTTTATTTCCCTTTTGAGAAGCGCCAGATGTCGGTGAGCAGTCTTTTTTGGAGGGAAATCTGGAGGTTGTTGAATAAATTCTAGGGTGTGACCATGCTTGAAGATGTCTAGCACCCATTTGTCGGATGAAATGTAGTTCCATTGAAGAAAGAATTTGGAGTAGTCTTGAGCCAAATGAAGTGGGACTGGGGTGGCGGGTGCCTGATTGGTCTCATTGTCTCCTGCCTGCGTCCTGGGATTTACCTCCCGAAGCGGGATGTCTTCGAGCAGGAGCTCTGGAGTAAGTTGAAGCAGTCGTCTGCCGAAAGGACTGGGCGGAGTACTGAGGACGGAAACCCTGTTGGTAATAGGGTTGAAAACGCTGATGAGGCTGGGATTGAGCTGTAAACTGGCCTCTTCCCCAAAACGAAGAGTACCTTTTCTGCTGTAAATTGGCTAAGGAATTTGCCGTATCCGTGTCGGATTTGATAGCCTGGAGAGCATTCATCTACATGCTTCCCAAACAAATTTTCGCCATCAAATGGCATGTCCAGCACCTTCGCCTGGACTTCTGGTCGAAAGGAAGTAGCTTTCAGCCAAAGCTGCCTGCGCAATACTGCAGCACCCGCCATCTGCCTAAAGGCGGTGGAGGCAATGGCCATAGCCACATCGATGGCCTCCGAAGAAGCTCTCACACCTTCAGAAAGGATTTCCTTTGCCTCCTTTTTCTTATCTTCCGGCAGGAATTCCAAAAGAGGCGCGATGTCTGACCACATCTGCCTATCATACCTTCCAAGAATAGCCATTGCATTGGAGGCTCTGATGGCCGTAGCAGCCAGCGCGGAGAATCTTTTTCCAATATTGTCCAACCTACGCCCCTCTTTGTCCGGCGGGGTGGTACATGGAGAAGCAGGGTTCTTTGATCTTCTCTGAGCAGCCTGCATTATAACCGAATCGGGCTTTGGCTGTCCAATGAGACAAATTGGAGAGTCTTCTGGAGCCCGGTATTTCTTATACAGCTTTGGAATGACTGCTGGCACAGACGCTGGATTTTTCATAAGCTTGATACCCTCCTGCCACAAGAAGTCGATAATCGTGATCGCCCTAACCGAGCGCTGAGTGGAAGCTTTAAAATCGTACAAGAAGCATTCTGCTTGCTTGACGGGCATAGGAAGGTCAAAGCACTTTGAAGCTCTTTGAAGCAGATCGTGGAAGCTACCGATGTCTGCAGGTGGAGAGTCAGCCACCGGTAACGTCGGAGAAGGCAGCGTATGCGCTACGTAGTCCATCCACTCGTCATGGACATCAGTGTCCACCTGTATCTCACCCTCATCTAGTTGTTGGTCTCCACTGTCCGAGGCCCTAGTTGGGATATGCAGAGGAGGTAAGGACTTCTGTTTCGGTGGAACCAGAGGGGTTTCCTGAACTGGAATCACGGCAGGCACCTCCTGGCGAGAAACTGATTTTTGGGCCACATTGGCTTCAGGGAATCGTTTGTAATAGTCATCCAGCATGACGCATAAGTCTGTGACTAATGACATTGGCACATTGATGGAGGGTTCCTGACGATCTTCCTTCTCCTGTTCATAATATGGGTAGTGCTCCTGGAAGGTATCTAGGCGTTGCCCACCAGAGCGCCTCTCTGAAAAGGAGTAATAACCCTCTAAGTATGTTGAAGGATTATCTGGCTGATCCTCTTCCTCCGATTCCTGGCACTTCACTCTCAGTTGAGAGGGGCTGTAGGCAGGGCCAAACGGACCTTCATCCTCCGATTCCTGAAAATCCAGGAGGCGAGAAAGAGGCGGAGGAGATATTTTTGAAAAGTCTTGCAAAAGAGATTTAGAGACTGGCATGTCTATTTTCCTCGTCGAAGGGATCGTCAACGGGATCGTCGCCGGGATCGTCGCCATGGACTGTGACGACGGTGTGGAAGTAACCGTCGACGGGTCGGAGACGCTCGTTGACGGCGCGGCATACAATTGTACCGTCGACGCTGAAGCTCTCGTCGACGACGAACTCCTCACCGAAGTCGCCAACGACATCACCACCTCCGTCTTGGTCGACGAGACAGCTGTCGTCGTCTTTACCGTTGATGTCGTCGATGTCGCTGACGAAACCGTCGACGGAGTCTTCATTTCGACGGTCAAAGGCAGAGAACGCCTCGTCGACGGATCCGACGACGGGTGGATTTTATGAGAGGGAGTAAGTGGAGCAGAAGGAGGAGCAGAGCCAGATCTTTTTTGAGTTTGAGAAGAGCCAGGTTGCTCTTTTTTACCTCTCCTTTCCTCTGATGACCCCTTGCTCAAAGATCTTTGCTTTTTCGGATCTTTCTGACCATAAGAAGGCTCTTCTTCCTTTCTTTTCTTTGAGGAGGAATGAGTCCTCTCCTCACTCTCTGAGTCAGAATCCCTCATAGATATTTTCTTCTGTAGCCCAATGAGAAGCCTTCCCTCATGGTCTTTGAGGGTTTTTGAAGAGAAAGTCCAGCAGTGCTTACAATCTTTAGGTTTGTGCTCTGGATACAGGCAATATAAGCACCCCTTGTGAGGATCCTCTGAGAACAGCCTGGACTTCCCACAAGTCTTACAGGGCCTGAACAGCCCTTTTTTAGACTCTGCCATTCTGAAGAAAATACAGAAAATAAGCATAAAACTCACTTTCTAGCAGCACCTCAGTTGAAGAGAATGTTGAGGAAGAAAAACTGCCAGTTGAAAGTTGAAGAGTTCAAAGTAGAAACTGAGCAGAGCTCAGGGAGACACCCTAACACATGACGTGCGGTAAGAAATCTGAGGTATGGTGGCTCTGCAGGGAATGGATACTCAGGGGTCTGTCATCTGATTGGCTGCAGTTTGGATGTTCTTTAATGATGTTAACTGGTTACTAAATACTGTTGATTCTCAAGGGAGATTGCCCTTTTGGCTTTGTACTGCTATTTTACTGTTACCGTGGGACTCGCATCATGATGAAGGGGAAGATTCAAGCATGTGAATCTATAAAAGATACAATACGGGAGAAGGTGCTATCTACTTTTACCTCTGCCTACCTTTGGGGTTCCACTGGACTCTGTGCACACTATACCTAATTTTGGTATAGTATATACAGAGCCAGATTCCTACAGCCAGTGCATAGCAGATCTTGATGCAGAGCACTATCCATCTTGAGATAGCCCGTTTCTGAACAGCCTTCCCTTTCTTAGGTCCTATGTACCTCAGAAATAAATGATCATCCACCCAAAAGTCTTTTATGTGTTCAAGGTAGAACGAGAATGCTCCTTTTGAGTACAGACAGTGGAGTCTCTCCTCCTCTTTTGAGGGGTGAGGGAGAGCAAACAAAGTAGGCAGGGTGAAGCTTTGGTCAACACGGAAGAGATTTACAACCTTTGGAAGGAAGGAAGCACATGTCCAAAGTACCAGCTTGTCCGGGTAGAAGGTGGTGTAGGGAGGGTGTGCCGACAGTGTCTGCTATTCGGTGACCCTTCTGGCCAATGTTATGGCCACTAGAAAGGAAGGTTTGAAAGTCAATAGCCCAAGAGGGCAATAGAGCATAGGCTGGAAGAGTGCACACATCAAGAAGGTTAGAACACGACTTACATCCCACTGGGCCATGATGAAAGGCCTCGGGGAAACGTGCTGCAAACCTTTAAGAAACCTAGCCAATACAGGTGCCTTGAATAAAGAAGGTTGGTCTGACAACTGCAAAAATGCCAAAATGGCTGACAAATAACACTTAACTGTGCCTAGAGCGGAGCTCTGCTGGGCTAATGATAGGGCAAATAGAAGAACCGAAGAAAGAGGTGCAGAAAGAGGGTCAAAGTTGATAGAATCACACCAGGTCACAAACTCTATGGCAGGCGTATACCAACTTGGCTGAGGGATGCCTGGCTATCAGAATAACATCACAGTCTTCGGGAGGGAAGTGGAAAGCTGTCAACAGTCGCCGCTCAATCTCCACGCATGAAGGTGAAGGGGGCGCAGGTTCGGGTTCAGAAACCTCCCCTGTTGCTGTGGCAGAAGATCCTCTCGGAGAGGCAGCCTGATCAGGGACCAACGGTCATGCTCAAAAGCTCGAGATGCAAGACTCTCCGTGCCCAATCCAGAGCCGCAAGAATAACTTGGATCCAGTTGTTCCTGATCTTCTTGGGAAATCTGTGCAGGAGTGTTGGAAATGGCCCTTTTTGCAGGGTTATCCCCAAACTTTTTGCTTCTTCCTCCTACTTTTTCCTGACTTGTTTGTGTTGGTTTTAGGACTCTGGGCACTTTATCACTGCTAATCAGCGCTAAAGTGCATATGCTCTCTGTAAATTGTGTTATGGATTGGTGTTTCCATGATTGGATATTTGATTTACTTGTTAGTCCCTAGTAAAGTGCACTGAGTGTGCCAGGGCCTGTAAATCAAATGCTACTAGTGGGCCTGCACCACTGATTGTGCCACCCACGTGAGTAGCCCTGAAAAGGTAACTCAGACCTGCCATTGCAGAGTCTGCGCGGTTTATAACTGCCATGTCGACTTGGCCAGTGCACACACTTGCCAGTCTCTAACCTTCCCTTTTCTTACATGTCAGCCACCCCTAAGGTAGGCTCAAGGTACCCCTGTGGGCAGGGTGCAGTGTATGTGAAAGGTAGGACATGCCCTGGTGTGTGTGGCATGTCCTGATAGTGAATTACTGCCAATTTCGTTTTTCACTATTGCAAGGCTACCTGTTCCCCATAGGACAGAATGGGAAGTTTGTTTATAACATCTTATAAACATAACTGGCCCTGGGAACTAGGTAGGAAAATAAAGTTTAGTATGCCTGAACTCAGAATCTAAAAATGCATCTTTTAGTGAAGATGATTTTTACATTCTGTGTTTGAAAATACCACTTTTAGAAAGTAGGTATTTTCTTGCTCAGTCATCCTGCGTGCCTCTGTTGGAATGTGGATTGCCTGTCTGGGTTTTGGATGACAGAAGGCTGGGGAGCAGGAGTGGCTCCAAATAGTCTAGGTGGGTCAGGAAAGGGCTGAATAGACCTGGGCTGCAATTGGGGAAGGGGAGGAGATTTCCTTGCACCTCAAAGGGCCTGGTCTGCCTCTGACAATGCCGTCTCCACCTCCTGCCAGGAAGTCACACCAGAGAAGGCAGAACTGGTTCTGGCTGGGCACAGACACTCTCTGCCTAAAGGATCAAAGGATTTTGGGATATAAATATTGGGGCCCAGATCCCTGAACTTTAGAACTCTTTTGGATCAAGAAGACTGCCAAGAAGAAGAGCTGGAGAAGCTGTGAGGAGGAACTACCACTTTGCTGTGTGCTTTGCTGTGTTGGCCTGCAGTGGCTGCTTCTGTCTTGGGCAGTGAAAGGACTGGACTGAACTTTCTGCAATCTACTTTTGTGAGTTTCTCCAAGGGCTTGAGGTAGAGCTTGCCCCCTGTTCAAGAAGTCTCAGGCACAACAAAGACTTCAAGTTCTTCTGCCCTCAGCACTGGGGACTGTGTGTTTTGTGCTGCAACAGAAGAAAAGCAACTCGATGACGTCGACGACGACGCTGACGACTCCGTGTCCTGAAGGCACCGCAGAGGACACCGCCGCACCGCGACCCTGGTCTCACCGACGACGCCTGCTGACGCCGCCACCGAGCCGCTGCTCGCACCATGACCTGTGGGCACCGCACTCCGCAGTGCTTCGCTTCACGACGACGCCTTGGCACCGCCGCACCGCGACCCTGGTCTCACCGACGATGCCTGCTGACGCCGCCACCGAGCCGCTGCTCGCACCATGACCTATGGGCACCGCACTCCGCACCGCCTCACTCCACGACGACGCCTTGGTATCCCCGACGACGCCGCTCCACGCTGAAATCTATGCCCCTGCTTGCACCGTGGTTCGAGGGCACCGCTCGTAAAGTTACACGACGCACCGCCCTCATCCCGCACCGCAGCCTTGGCCTACCGACGCCGGCGCCATCGACTCCAGTTCATCAGCCGACGACAGTGCTTCAGCAACAACGACGCCGCTGCTTGCACCGTGACCTGCCGGCACCGTGACGAGCAACGCCTTCATCTTGCACCGCGACCCTGGTCTCACCGACGGCGCCATCCAACGCCGCCACCGAGCCGCTGCTCGCACCGCGACCTGAGTGCACTGCACGCCGCACTGCTGCACTTCGCACCGCAGCACCCGGCGCCTGCCGACACCAGCGCTCCTGACTTCAACAGAGAGGAGATCGATCTGCAACGCGTGTGACTTCGAGGGCCCCGACAACTCCTGCACCGACCTCCGGAACCGACGCCTGTGGACGCCGTGCTTTCGGAAGCTCAACGAGGGGTCGCCGACGCCCTGCATTTCTAAAAGGTACTGTTTGCGGGTCTTCCCGACACCGTAGCTGACCCGCGACGCCGCGGTCAGCCAGAGCTGTTTGGATTTGTTTGCTCACGACACCGTGATAGCCCCGGACGGAGCTATCGACATCAAGGAACTGTTTTTAAAGCATATTTTGATAACTGAAGATTTTTAAGTACTGTATTGTGGATTTTTATCGTTTTTGGTCGTCTTAAGTATATAAAAATATTAGATATTTTTCTAAACTGGTGTGGTGTCCTTTTGTAGTGCTTACACTGTATTACTGTTGGTTATGTGCAAATGCTTTACACACTGCCTCTAAGATAAGCCTGACTGCTCGTGCCAAGCTACCAAGGGGGTGAGCAGGGGTTACTTTAGGAGTGCAACTTCCTTACCCTGACTAGAATGGTGGTTTCTGCCTGGCTTTGGCACATGCCCTAGCCTACCAAAAATCCCATTTCTAACATTGGTTGTCAGCGGTGAGGATAGGACTTGCGTTTGCACTTGACTTACAATGATTGGTGTGCACTACTACCATATCGCAGACCATTACGTACCACATACTATTTTTTTGGTCTATTTTTGCCTTTCCAATGGTTTTGAACTTGAACTTTCTAGTACAACATGCCTGAATCAATTGCATCATCTGTGGCATCCTTGGAAGTGGCCTTTGAGGAGGAGAAGTTAGAAACCTACAATGTTAAGGAGTTGAAGGCGATCTGCAAAAACCTCAAAATCCAAATCAGAGGCCTCACCAGAAAAGAGGAGCTTTAAAAGGCGCTGAGGGCCTGGGTAGTGGCCAGACATGCTAGTGAGCAGTCTGGGGATCTTAGCCTAGAGGTGGAGGAGCCTATTCCAAGGGTGGATGTGCTTTTGGGAGGGGGGGCACCCTCTAAACCAGGCAGCAGCAGTGCCTTGTCCCCAGAGGAGCTGGAGGAGAGGCGGGAAGCAAGGAGCGTTGCTGTGGAACTGGAGAAGCTTAAGTTAGCCATGGAAGAGAAAAGGATGATGTTAGACCATGAGTTTAAAATGAGAGAGCTGGACTGGGAAGCCAGTAGGGCTAGGCCCAGCCCAGATGGTGGCAGCAAAAGTGTTAGGTCCAGTACTGAGGATGAGGTACACATACAGATTTGGGGCCCTGCTTCAAGGAGGGAGTTGACATACACCAGGGGGTTCAGGATTGTGAGGTTACTCCAGTGGTGAACAGTGTCCCTGAGGTGGATTGGGGAACTGGCACAGGGGATCATTTTCCTGATAGTGGGAGGGACACTCTACTGACTCTAGATGAGAGGTGCAGGGAGAGGGGTTCCCCCATGATTGAAGCCCTAGTAAGTGAGTATGGAGACCAGCCAGAAGAGTATGGGTTAAGAGACAGCAACAATCAGACACTGTCTCACCAGTCTTGTGAGAATGATGTGGGGTACTTTTCTGAGGCACTGGATGATTGGGTGAAGGGTAGTTTGGTTAACACCTGTGTGGGGCTGTGTGATTCAATTGTTGGAGAGCATATTTTAAGTCCCTGTTTTCCAGAGCTATGCCAACACACACTGGAGTGTGAATTCTCTGACCCCAGGGAGCTTGCACGGGAGGCAGACCTTTTGGTGGATTCCAGAGGGTCTGGAGAAGCATCTGGGGGTGACCCGGAAGGAAGTGGCTTAGGTACGTCCCAACCAAGGGTGGTGGGAAAGGTTCGTGGTAGCCCAGATAGGTCCCGGTGTCGTGGGAAGGGTGTAGGGACTCACATCCTGTCTCCGCGGAGAACGAGTGGGACTGGGCTGCGGGTCAAGGTGCCCAAAACCCGGTCCCAGAGCTTGGGTGGTTCCAGGAGGGAACACCAGGTGAGGAGCCTAGGCTATACTGGTAGGGGGATCTCCTAGTGTCAGGAGAACGTGGAGTATTTGTAAACAGAGCTCCAGCGGTTCTGGTGTCTGGCGGTGCCGCTCCTAAGTGGAGGGTGCAGAAGTCCAGAATGAGGGGTGAGAGGGGGATGCGTTCCACAGTGGGAGAACCAGTGGGTCAGGGGCCAGCCAGAAGGGCTGAGCCTCCTAGGAGTGACCATGGTGACACCACTTCTGTCCTGGGGGATCTTTGCGCACTGTCAGATGATCTGCGCCAGGCAGACTGTCACACAACACATGAGTCATGTGTTACCCTCAGGGGGAGCATGCGTGCTCCCAAGGAAGTCCTGGTGCGCCGGGCAGGTGCTCAGCCACAGGGTTTAGTCCCTGGGTTGGGAGGCCAGGTTCAGGTTCAGGTCCTGCCTGACCTGGAGGGAAGGACGACTGTAAGCAGTGTCCTGACCGGTTTGTCTTCTAGGGGTACCACTCCAGGTGGGAGGGTGCAGAACTCTGGAAGGGGGTGCAGAGGAAGGGAGTCCTCGCCTCTGATCCCGGTGCAACCTGAGGGTTTAGACCCTCGGTTGGGAGACCAGTTGCTGGAGAGAGGTCCTGAACTGGTGGGAGAATTGTTTGGGAGGTCCGGTTTCAGCGTCCTGACAGTTTTTGGTTCTGGGGGTGCTTCTCCTGGGAGGAGAGTGCAGGACCCCAGAAGGAGAGGTGAGGTCAGGACAGCCTCACCCGAGACCTCTGGTCAGCCTGAGGGTACAGACCCTGGGTTGGCGGACCAGGTTCAGGGTATCCCCTCTGACCTGGGGGAAGGGGCGACTGCAAACAGTGCCCCTACCAGTTTGTCTTCTGGGGGTGCCGCTCCAGGTGGGAGGGTACAGAGCCCCAGGGGGGAGGACTGGGTGTGGGAGAGCCCACCCCAGTCCCTGGTTCAGCCCCAGGGTACAGACCCTGGGCTGTTGTACCAGTTGCAGGATAGCACCCCTGAACTGGTGGGCGAATTGTGCAGGACACCTACCACAGGTGCCCTGACAATTCTGGAAGGGGGTACCGCTCCAGGTGGGAGGGTACAGAGCCCCAGGGAGAAGGAGAGGGTGTGGGAGAGCCCCCCCCCAGTCTCCTGTCCAGCCGCAGGGTACAGACCCTGGGCTGGTGGGCCAGTGTCAGGCTGCCATACCTGACTTGGCAGGGCAGAGAGTGGAGAAAGGGTGCCAGGCACCTGGGGCTACCGCCCCCCACTCTCTGACGCCACAGTGGTTGGAGTGGCCTGAAAGGCATAAGGCTGGGCTCTCATCACTGACAATTGTCAGTGGCCACTGTGGCTGGCTGTCCTGGTGGACAGAGTTGCCCCTGGGGGGGGGGGCAGGAGCCACACCCCGGGGGTGGACTGGGCCACACCATTGTGTTGGCCATGTGGGTACTGACTGCCTGTTGGGACACCTCTGTGAGCAAAGTAAGTTTAGGTGCTGCGCAGATGGGGTCCACAGGTGAGGAGAAGGGTTCCCCATGGGTCAGCTTGGTGGGCCCTGAGAGTATGGATAGAGGGATCCAACTAGGTTCAGGAAGGCATAGAACGGGAAGAAAACCCTGCTGTTGCGGGCCAGGTTCCTTGTTCTATCACCCCAAGCAGGGAAGCCCATCGAGGTATGGATTGGTCTACCCTGGCTTTAGGCTGGAAGGGGGTTGTGTTGGAAATGGCCCTTTTTGCAGGGTTATCCCTAAACTTTTTGCTTCTTCCTCCTACTTTTTCCTGACTTGTTTGTGTTGGTTTTAGGACTCTGGGCACTTTAGCACTGCTAATCAGCGCTAAAGTGCATATGCTCTCTGTAAATTGTGTTATGGATTGGTGTTTCCATGATTGGATATTTGATTTACTTGTTAGTCCCTAGTAAAGTGCACTGAGTGTGCCAGGGCCTGTAAATCAAATGCTACTAGTGGGCCTGCACCACTGATTGTGCCACCCACGTGAGTAGCCCTGAAAAGGTAACTCAGACCTGCCATTGCAGAGTCTGCGCGCAGTTTATAACTGCCATGTCGACTTGGCCAGTGCACACACTTGCCAGTCTCTAACCGTCCCTTTTCTTACATGTCAGCCACCCCTAAGGTAGGCCCAAGGTACCCCTGTGGGCAGGGTGCAGTGTATGTGAAAGGTAGGACATGCCCTGGTGTGTGTGGCATGTCCTGATAGTGAATTACTGCCAATTTCGTTTTTCACTATTGCAAGGCTACCTGTTCCCCATAGGACAGAATGGGAAGTTTGTTTATAACATCTTATAAACATAACTGGCCCTGGGAACTAGGTAGGAAAATAAAGTTTAGTATGCCTGAACTCAGAATCTAAAGATGCATCTTTTAGTGAAGGTGATTTTTACATTCTGTGTTTGAAAATACCACTTTTAGAAAGTAGGTATTTTCTTGCTCAGTCATCTTGTGTGCCTCTGTTGGAATGTGGATTGCCTGTCTGGGTTTTGGATGACAGAAGGCTGGGGAGCAGGAGTGGCTCCAGATAGTCTAGGTGGGTCAGGAAAGGGCTGAATAGACCTGGGCTGCAATTGGGGAAGGGGGGAGGAGATTTCCTTGCACCTCAAAGGGCCTGGTCTGCCTCTGACAATGCAGTCTCCACCTCCTGCCAGGAAGTCACACCAGAGAAGGCAGAACTGGTTCTGGCTGGGCACAGACACTCTCTGCCTAAAGGATCAAAGGATTTTGGGATATAAATATTGGGGCCCAGACCCCTGAACTTTAGAACTCTTTTGGATCAAGAAGACTGCCAAGAAGAAGAGCTGGAGAAGCTGTGAGGAGGAACTACCACTTTGCTGTGTGCTTTGCTGTGTTGGCCTGCAGTGGCTGCTTCTGTCTTGGGCAGTGAAAGGACTGGACTGAACTTTCTGCAATCTACTTTTGTGAGTTTCTCCAAGGGCTTGAGGTAGAGCTTGCCCCCTGTTCAAGAAGTCTCAGGCACAACAAAGACTTCAAGTTCTTCTGCCCTCAGCATTGGGGTCTGTGTGTTTTGTGCTGCAACAGAAGAAAAGGAACTCGACGACGTCGACGCTGCCGACTCCGTGTCCCGAAGGCACCGCAGAGGGCACCGCAGCAATGCCGCACCGCGACCCTGGTCTCACTGACGTCTGCTGATGCCGCCACCGAGCCGCTGCTTGCACGGCGACCTGTGGGCACCGCACTCCGCACCGCTTCACGATGACGCCTTGGCACAGCAGAGGGCACCGCCGCAATGCCGAACCGCGACCCTGGTCTCACCGACGACGCCTGCTGACGTCGCCACCGAGCCGCTGCTCGCACCGCGACCTGTGGGCACCGCACTCCGCACCGCCTCGCTCCACGACGACGCCTTGGTATCCCCGACGCCGCCGCTCCACACCGAAATCTACGCCGCTGCTTGCACCGAGGGTCGAGGGCACCGCTCGTAAAGTTACACGACGCACCGCCCTCATCCCGCACCGCAGCCTTGGCCTACCTACGCCGGCGCCATCGACTCCAGTTCATCAGCCGACGACAGCGCTTCAGCAACGACGACGCCGCTGCTTGCACCGTGACATGCCGGCACCGTGACGAGCACCGCCTTCATCTCGCACCGCGACCCTGGTCTCACCGACGGCGCCATCCGACGCCGCCACCGAGCCGCTGCTCGCACCGCGACCTGAGGGCACCGCACACCGCAACGCTGCACTTTGCACCGCAGCACCCGGCGCCTGCCGACGCCAGCGCTCCTGACTTCAACAGAGAGGAGATCGATCTGCAACGCGTGTGACTTCGAGGGCCCCGACGACTCCTGCACCGACCTCCGGAACCGACGCCTGTGGACGCCGTGCTTTCGGAAGCTCAACGAGAGGTCGCCGACGCCCTGCATTTCTAAAAGGTACTGTTTGCGGGTCTTCCAGACACCGTAGCTGACCCGCGACACCGCGGTCAGCCAGAACTATTTGGATTTGTTTGCTCACGACACCGTGGAAGCCCCGGACGGAGCTATCGACATCAAGGAACTGTTTTTAAAGCATATTTTGATAACTGAAGATTTTTAAGTACTGTATTGTGGATTTTTATCGTTTTTGGTCTTGTCTTAAGTATATAAAAATATTGGATATTTTTCTAAACTGGTGTGGTGTCCTTTTGTAGTGCTTACACTGTATTACTGTTGGTTATGTGCAAATGCTTTACACACTGCCTCTAAGATAAGCCTGACTGCTCGTGCCAAGCTACCAAGGGGGTGAGCAGGGGTTATTTTAGGAGTGTAACTCCCTTACCCTGACTAGAGTGGTGGTTTCTGCCTGGCTTTGGCACATGCCCCAGCCTACCAAAAATCCCATTTCTAACATGGAGTTGTAAAGGAAAAGGGACAGGAGGCCAGAGCTCCATTCAAGGAGAAAAGTGCCTTGGAAACTCCAGCGTGAAAAACTGCTGACACTGCACATTCTCTGTGGTGGTGAACAGATCTAGCCAAGGCTCTCCCTACTGCTGAAAGGGTCTTTGCATCACCTCCGGGTGGAGCTGTCATTCGTGATCCGCTAGGCATCTTCGGTTGAGTTTGTTCGCCCTGGCGTTCAGAGAGCCTGCCACGTGTTGAACCACCAGGGAAATGCCCTGGGGTTCCAGCCATGTCCAGAGATGGAGGGCTTCTTGACAAAGAGTTCATGACCCCACCCGCTGGGTTTGTTGCAGTACTACATCGCGGTGGTGTTGTCCATGAACACCAGCACCAGCCTTCCATGGATCGAAGGAAGAAAGGTTTTCAATGCCAAGTGAATCACCCTCCGCTCCAACAGGTTGATGTGGAACCGGACGCCACCGGAGACCAGAATCCTCTGATCTCCACCTCTCCCAGATTGCTACCCCATCCCTCAAGTGGTGCATTTGTCACTACAGTCAGCTCTGGTTGGGGAAGGGAGAGGGGTTGGTCACTAACCCAATCCTAGTTTGTCAGCCACCACTGCAAATCTTTCGCAGTTCCCTCTGAGATATGGACCATGTCATTGAAATTCCCCTGATGCTGCGCCCACTGGGACTTCAGGTCCCACTGCACAGCCTGCATAGGCCAACGCACATGAGTTACAAGCAGGATGCAGGAGGCCATGAGGTCCAACAACCACAGGGTAATTTTCACTGATATCTAGGATAGAGGCTGAAACATCAGTATTAGAGCCTGAATATTCTGGACTTACCGCTCTGGAGTATAGGCCTAAAACTGCACTGTGTCCAGAAAAGCTGCAATGAAAAGGAGTGTCTGAGAGGGAGTCAGATGTGACTTGGGCATGTTGATAGTGAACCCCAGAGAGTGCAGACGGTTTGTTGTAGTCTGGAGGTGGAAGATAACTGCCTGAGCGACCCAGCCTTCAACTGCCAATCGTCAAGGTAGGGAAAGACTGGAACCCCTGACCTCCGCAGAGGAGCTGCAAGCCCTGCCATCACTTTTGTGAACGCCTGAGGGGCACTGCTAAAACATAAGGGCAGTATGGCAAACAAAGTGCTCTTTGCCCACCGTGAACCACAGGTAACGTCTGAGGGCAGGCATGACGGGGATGCAGAAATATGCATCCTGAATGTCCAATGCTATCATCCAGACTCCCGGATCCAGGGCAGACAATAGTTGTACTAGAGTGAGCATTTTGAATATCTCCTTTTTCAGGAAGTGATAGAGAAGGTGCAGATCTAGGATAGGACAAAGGCATCCATCCTTCTTGGGCACCAGAAAGTTTCAGGATAGCAACCATGACCTACTTCTGATGCTGGCACCCTCTCTATGGCTCACTTGCCCAAAGGAGGCAGCACTTCCTGACGGAGCAAGGAGAGGTGGTCTCCGTCAGTGGGTCATAAGTGGGTAGCATGGAGAGATTGGCCCCTTTGGATAATTAGCAAAACCCAACAGTCAGATGTTACTGACCGCCAGATGTGCAGGTGATGGCTTATCCTGCCCCCCACTGGATGCCCATGATCGTCAGAGGGCAAACTAAAGGGATTTGGAGGATGCGGCTGCCGGGGGTAGTGGACTGGTCTGACCTCTGGCTATCTATTCCATGAGGTCTATTGAACCTGCAACCTCAGCCATGAATAAGATGGGAAGCCTGTTGGCCATGGATGCTGTTGGAACCCACTTCTGTGGCCACGAAAGGGGCGCAAGGCGGACTGGGGATGACAAGGGGCTACAGACAAGCCCAAGGATCTGGCCGTCGCTCTGCTGTCCTTAAAGCGCTCCAGCACTGGTGTCTGCTTTCTGTCCAAAATTACGAGAGCCAAAGGGCATGCCTTACGCGAGGCTTGGGAATCCCCTAAAAAGCCAATGGTTCTCAGTCAGGCATGCCTCCGCAAGACCACCAACGCTGAAATTGCTCCACCCAGCGAGTTGGCTGTGACCAGTCCACAGTGTATGGTGAACTATGCTGTGCCTCTCCCGTCAGCAATAGCTTGGGAGAATATGGCTCGGGCCTCCTCACAGACCATAGGCAGCACTTGCACAACCGAATCCCAAATCGTAAGGGAATATCATCCCAAAAGGCATGCAGTGTTCACCGACCGCAGTGCAAGGCTGGCAGAAGAGAACATTCTCTTGCCAAAGGTATCCAGCATCTTGGATTCTCTATCCGGTGGAGTGGTAGGGAACACGCCGGGGTTGACCCTAGAGGTGGAGGCTTGGACCACCAAGCTCCCAAGGGTGGGCTACTGGTTAAGGAAACTGCGGTCCAAAGGACCAGGGCCATGGCTGCAGGCAATAGTCCTATGCACAGGAGCCCCAGAGCAGGACTTTAACCAGGCCCCGAGTAGGACATTTGTAAGAGCTTCATTAAAGGGGAATAAAGTTTCAGATGGCTTCATTAAAGGGGAATAAAGTTTCAAATGGGGCGACTGCCGGCTGAAGCACCTTCATCGGGACGTTTGTCTTGACTGCCATTGAGGGTAGCTTGAGGTCCAAAACCTCAGCCGCCCTACACACCACCATAGCGAAAGGGGCTCTCTCCTCCATAGCCACAATAGGAGGAGAGACCAAGCCAATGTCAGGTTAGGTGTCTAACCCAATGGCCTCCTCCAGCTCCTCATACCAGTTGGCCTCATTCTCATCTAGGGGATGCTGGTATCCATAAGGGTCCTCAGACCCCCTCCCATGCATCTCCCTCTCCAGGCCTGCCGACTGTAAAAGGCACTGGCTCCAATCTGGAGAGCATGGTCCCGGTTGGCGCCAGAACCGGCAGCGGGCAACACCCATCAGGCTCCGTGTCAGAGTTTAGAATGATGATGGGGATGGTGCCATGGGCATCGGCACTGGAGCGGGCACAGAGGAAGGTCTCGGCAGCAGCTCTGCTCCAGATCCAACATGGGATCCATGGGGCCCGAGTGGCACTGAAGATGAACCCATCGCGAGGATCAAGTGTGGGGCCCTCCCGAGCCCGTAGGGCCCAGCCCGTCCAAATATGAGGTGCATGGCCTCATAAAGTTCCTTAAGCTGGGTGGGGGTCGCTCCGGGAAAGTCAGGGAAGAGCACAGTGGACGCTGACTCTAGCTCCGCAAAGCGTGAGGCCTGGAGTGCCAATGCTCCTGCGCCTCATCAAAAGACTTCGACTGGCACATCGAAGTCGAAGACCTCTTCGACTTCGTGTGCTTGTGGGACTTACCGGACTTCCCCGACGACTTCTAGTGGGACAATGTTCGACAGGCGAGGCTCATCGAACAGTACTGAAACCTTCGGTGGGACCGGGATCTTGAGCGTCGCTGGGTCATCTGACTTTGGGCATTGAGGTGCTTGGGAGATCACTCCTTCAGCACCTTGGCGTAGCAGTCCTCGCAGGTCTTGGAGTCATGGTGCCTCTCCAAGCATCATAAACAAACCAAGTGTGTGTCTGTCACAGACATCTGACAGGCACCACATGGTTTGAAACCAGCCTGTCACACCAAGAGAGAAAATCTCTAAAAAAAAAGGGTTCGACAAAAGTCAAGAAAAAAAGCCAGTCAAAAAACGACTGAGGTCAGCTATGACTTGATCACCGCTATCTAGCGCAGAAAGGAAAGAACTGCAGTCAGCGCACTGGGTTGGCACCTACATAAGTACCACGCATGTAATTTCCAGCGCGGAAAATGACACAGAGCCAAACAACGCCACCTAACAGCATACAGGGCTACTGCTCAAAACTTCCAGATCCAGCCTGGGGAATATTCTAAGGTAAGGAATCTGTATCTAGAAGTCTTTATCAGATAGAGCTTTCAAAGTACTACTGAGAGACGGGCTTATGTTCTATCCACATGCTGGGGTTGAATTTTTGTGCGTTCACTTAAAAGATGGCTTGTATTTTCTGGCTTATTTATACTCAATACAGGACTGAGTTGGTTATGATATCAAGCCAATTATTATGGCTTTAGGGGCCTGATCTGCTT
Organism: Calotriton arnoldi; assembly: GCA_963921515.1. NCBI lineage: Eukaryota > Metazoa > Chordata > Amphibia > Caudata > Salamandridae > Calotriton > Calotriton arnoldi. The sequence continues at coordinate 638,925 of CAWUFW010006614.1, forward strand.
ATGAAATGTTATGATAAAGGCACAAGACCTGACATATTTATTGTGAAAAGCATATGTTAAAGTCAATAGGCAGTATTGATTGTTATTAGTCTATATTAAAGCCTACCAATCGGAATTTTGTTACATGGAATCTCACAGACGACCACAGTAGGCAATGGTTTTGGTGTTGATTCCCCTGCGTGACAAACCATGGATATAGAAGGTTTGCTCTGTGAGAATCCTTGGTAGGCTGTTTTAGGAGAGACAGTATTTTGCTTAGCCAACGGTAACTTTGTATTTCTTTCTAATTTTAAGACTGTGGGTCCAATGGTTGCTTTGTGTAGACGCTTACACTCAAAACTGGAGGCCAGAGTTGATTATGGTGACATGTTATGGACCTGATCGGTGTACTGAGAAATAGTATGCCCAATGCCATAGGTCTAGTCTGTTTATTACAAACTGTTATAACAAAGACACTTGGACTACTTTAGTTTAAAAAGCATTTGTTAAAGCCAATAAGACTTTATCAGTTAGTTGTTATCACATTGTGTGACAGGCTATAGACACATATTTTGTTACATGCAAACTCACAGATTATCGTATTAGGCAAGAGTTTTGGAGTTGGCCTCACACTTTGACAACTCCTGGATATTTTCACTGTGATGATTCTCGTTAGGCCCTGCTGAAAGGTGTTATATATTGTTATGCAAGCTGTATTTTTCAACATATTTGTAATTTTATAATGTATGCATGATGGTTGTTTATGTGCACTTGAACAGGCCTGTGCTGGGTAAGCTGTAAAGCAAATGATAAAGGCTTCTTCAGTTCATTGAGGAAAGTCATGCCGAAGTTCATAGGTTTGATCTGTTTATTACGAAACGTTAGCCAGTTGCCAGATGTACTTAGTGTGAGGAACAAGTTACTTGCCTTCAGTAACGCCTTACCTGGTAGAGACTATATCCAGCCACAGATTCCTTACTTTTGAATTTCCCCAGGCATCAGACTGAATCCGTAAGATTTTTTGTGAGCAGTACCCCTGCGAGTCGGTAGGAGGCGTTGATCGACTCTGCGTGGCGTCATCCGTGTCATCTATATAGGCGCCACCCAGGCATGTTGACGTTAGTTACTTTTCATAATTTTCCACGCCAGTAGCGTGGAGCCATGAAGCGCACTGACACTGGTGTGTCCAAAACTAGTGCCCTGAAAGGGATCAGCCCTCACCCTAAAAATCTGTCCGCAGAGCGGGAAGGATGAGAAGGTCAGTAAGGAATCTGCGGCTAGATATAGTCTCTACCAGATAAAGCGTTACTGAAGGTAAGTAACTTGTTCATCTGATAGAGACGTCTAGCCACAGTTTCCTTACCTTGGAAGAGATACCCAAGCAATACCATCCCCGGAGGAGGGTTGCAGACCAATTTTGGACTAGGAAGTCCTGTAGGACCGAATGGGCAAAGTGCCCATCTTTACGACCTGACTGTCCAGACAGTAATGTTTGGTGAACGTGTGCGGGGAAGCCCACGTTGCTGCCTGGCAGATATCTGGAACTGGAACTCTGCGAGCTAACGTAGTGGTCACAGCTTTAGCTCTGGTTGAATGAGTTTGCAAGCCTTCAGGAGATTGCTTTTTGACTACTGCGTAGCAGATTTTGATGTAAAGCACGACCCAGAGAGACATGCACTGCACTGTGTCTAAAACAGCTCCGATGAAAGGGAGCTTCTTAAGAGGGAATCAGGTATAACTTCGGCATGTTGATAGTTAACCCCAGCGACTGCAGAAGGTTTGCCGTAGTTTGGAGATGGGAGACGACAGCCTGGGGGGAGACCGCCTTCAAAAGCTAGTCTCTGAGATAGGGGAAGACTGGCACCCCTGATCTCCGCAGATGAGCTGCAACGACAGCCATCACTTTGGTGAACACCTGGGGGACGCTGGTAAGCCCAAAGGGGACCACAGTGAACTGAAAATGCTCGTGGCCTACCGTAAACCGCAGATAGGGCCGGTGGGCAGGCAGGACGGGAACATTAAAATAGGCGTCCTGCAAGTCCAACGTACCATCCAGTCTCCTGGGTCCAAGGCAGCCAAGACCTGAGCTGAGCTTGAATGTCTCCTTTTTGAGGAAGAAGTTGAGGGCTCGGAGATCTAGGATAGGACGTTATCCTTTTTGGGGAACAGAAACTAGCGGGAATAGCAACCACAGCCTACTTCTGGCCTGGAACTCTCTCTGTGGCTCCCTTGGCCAAGAGAGCCATGACTTCCTCGCTGAGCAAGGACAAATGATCCTCTGTCAGCTGGTCGTGACATGGTGGCATGGAGGGGGGGGGTAATCGCGAAGGAGAGGGAGTAGCCCCTTCGGACAATCTGCAAGACCCACATGTTCGCTGTTATAGACTGCCAGTGGAGTGAATCCTGCCGCCAACTGGATGCCCATGGTGGTAAAGGAGCAGGCTAGGAAGGCTTGGTGGCTGCAGCTGCCGGGGGGGTTGGGGGAGGGAGGGGTGGACGGACCAGACCGCTGGCTATTTGACCCACAAGGCCTGTGGGTACTGTGCACTTGTCCATGCAGAGGCTGGGGAACATGCACGGCTCGGTGCCTGGCAGGGCATTAGCATGGTTGGAAACCCCCTTCCATAGCCACAAAAGGAGCAGAAGGCAGACTGGGGGTGAAGTGGAGCAGCCGAGAAGCCCAAGGACTTGGCCGTAGCCCGCAAGTCCTAAAAGTGCTCCAGCACCGAATCTGCCTTGTCTCTGAAGAGACGGGTACCATCAAAAGGCATGTCCGTAAGGAAAGCTTGGAAATCCCCTGAAATTCCAGTCGTCCTCAACCAGGCGTGGAACCTCAGGGCCACTGTCGATGAAACAGCTCTGCCCAGTGAGTCGGTCATGTCCAATCCACAACTAATTGTGAACTTTGTGCGTCTCTCCCGTTGGCAACAGCCGGAGAGAGTAGGGCCTGGGCATGCTCAAGGACCTGTGGCATCACTTGCAAAACCGTGTCCCACAGAGTGTAGAAGTAGTGACCCAAAAGGCATGCTGCGTTTACAGACCGCAATGCTAGGCTAGCATAAGCAAACCTTTTCTCCCCCAAAAAGCCCAGCCTTTTGGGGCCCCTGTTCGGGGGAGCGTTAGGGAATGCGCCCTGGGAAGTCGAGGCTTGGGCCACCAAGCTCTCCAGGGTAGGGTATTCGGTGAGGAAGTTTGGGTCCCCTGGTGTGGGGCGATGGCTGTGGGCGATTGCCCTATTTACATGAGCCCCTATGTTTGGTTTGGACCAGGTCCCGAACATGATGTCAGTGAGGGCATCATTGAACGGGAGTAAGGGTTCCGATGAGGAGACTCCGGGTTGCAGCACCTCTGTCAAGATGTTGGTCTTGATTGCCACCAAGGGTAACTGAAGGGCAAGGACATCAGAAGCCCTCCACACCATCATTGCGCACAAGGCTCCCTCCTCCGTAGCCACGTTAGTGAGAGAAAGCATACCAGAATCTGGAGAAGGATCCACTACACTAACTTCACCCAGTTCCTCAGTCCAATCCATATTAGGGTCTTCTATGTATGACTGGTATTCTTCAGGGTCCAGCGACCACTCCCATTCCTCCCAGAGTCCTAGCCCATGGGAATGGGGTTTAAGCTCCAATCTAGAAAGCATGGTTCCTGCCAGCGCCAGAGTCGGGTTGGGAGACATCCATCCAGCTCCGTGTGGGGGATTACAATGGGGATGGCGCCGCTGGTGGGCACTGGCGGTCTCGGGGAAGATGCCGGGATAGGTCAAAATGATACGACCGGTGTCGGTCCGGATCCCTGGTGGCCCACCTGAGCTGCCAATGCAGAACCAGATGGACCCAGTTCTGACCTCGCAGGGCCCAAAGGCAAGTAGACGGACCCGGGCTGCCCAAAAATGAGATGCATGGTGTAGGAGGCTAGCTCAGTAAATAGTGCCCACCTATGGTGAGGTACTGTGCACGGAGTCCAGGCGACCCTAAGTGATAGTGTTTAGGTCCCTGATAACCAAAGCTCTCAAGGGGTTGCTGTGGAGGGCAGCTAAGGCTTATTCAGGAGAGTGTAAAGTGGGTACATTTACCACAGTCAGTTAGCAAGCTTTCACACAAGGAAAGAACCACACAAGTGCTTATAAAAATACTGTAGTATTTATTTACACAACACTAAGAACTAACTTGGTATATCCTCTACCCAGTAATATCCAATACACATCAGGAGCACTTCAAAAACTGGTAAGTAGGATAGAAAAACACATGGGGCCCTACGGGGGCCAAACCATACACTAAGAAAGTGGTATTTGAAGTAGGTACCAAAACGAGACTGTACCCAAGGATGGAGAAGCCCAGGTGAAGCAGAGAACCACCAGAGGTGAGTAGCTAGGGAGCCCAAGGGGCCCGGGTGCAGAGTGGTTACACCGGGTCAAACGTCCATAGGATAACACGGGGTAAGTTCAGTTGGTATTTTCTTGTTTTAGGACCCTTCCCAAAGGTCCCGGAGGACACCAATTGGATCAGAGGAGGTTGGACAGCCACCCCACCCATGGATACCCAGGGAATCAGGAACCCTGTGTGCATAGGGGTGAAGTGGGGGAACGGCAACCGTCGGGTTGAAGCAAAAGATGCTTGGTTGCAGACCAGCAAGGTCTGTGGGACTAACCCAGCAAGGGTAAGTCAGGGCCGGCCCTCAGCACGCAGGAGAGCCAGCAGGAATCATTGGAGCCCATTCAGGGACCTCTGGCAGCATGCACAGGGAGTCGCAGGGAAGCCTCAGCAGCACACAGGGGATGAAGGCCCACGGTGCAGAAGATGCAAGCAGGACATAGTTCTTGGAGCTTTGCGATGCTGGAGGCTGGGGCTTCTTGGAGCTTGAAGATCTTCTGGCAGGACAGTCACCAAGCCTTGGCAACGACAAACAGACACGGTGCACAGGGATGCGGTTCAGGTCAGCTGAGAGGGATTACAGTCTCCCAAATTACAGGGAAGACTGGTCAGGCCTCTGGGGAACCAACAAACCACCACCTGTGTTGCAGAGGCGGGAGGTGTCCGTGGGACAGCAGGATCAGCAGATCGGACGTCGACGGTGAGGTGTCTGCAGATGTGATGAAGTGACTCCTTCACTCCAAGGGAGATTCCTTCTTGCTTGGATGCATGCAGAGGCCTTGCTGACTCGGAGGATGCACGGTCATGGAGTTGCAGAAACTTGAAGAGCATTGAGACAAAGTTGCAGCAGGAGTCTTCCTGCCAAGAGCAGTCTTGTCTTTGGTCCTGGCTCGAAGAAGCAGCAGAGTTCCAGTGCCCACCAGCAGAAGAGTCTTTAAACGATCTTAGGAAGACAGGCAGTTGGTTCTTGAAGATGTCGTCCAGACAGATCTAAGGACCCACCTTTAATGGAGCCCTTAAGTAACCCTAAAAAGGAAAAGGATCTCTTCTGCGGTGACCCACCTATCGGGGGGGGGGGGTAGGGACGCAACTCAGCTGGCCTAGCCAGTCAGATGCTAGATTCAACATGGCAGAATCAAGTGGCCTATTTCACAGAAAAATGACCCCTTGCACACCTTTTTTGTTTAAGAAGTGATTCTTTATCAAGTGTTCTTGTGTTTAAATTGTCTTCGCGTGCAGCCCGAGCTTGTGGTCTGCCCCAACGCCACAATTGAAAATCACGACAAGAAATTGGAACGAAACAACGCTCCGTCTCGGACGCACAGCTTCTAATCCACCATTACACCAATCCAACGAAAATTATTCCACTTTAAGTCCATGTTTTATTCATGATTATCAAAGATTTTTTCAATTTTGATTCCATTTGTTGTTCTATCACATGAGAGACATCATGTATTCAAATGATTCTGATACAACAGATATGCCCATCCGGGCCTTTTTCTGGAGTAGGAAATATGCATACATCATCCTCAGAGATCGATATTATATCCAATGCATTTCGGGCTTTAACATAGCCCTTCGTCAGGGATTCTCTAAAAGTTATAAAACACCAACGTTAGGTTATATGATTTCAATACGTTCAGAATACTACACAATGCATCACGGACTTCATGCCTGCTGTTTAATCATATCAACATTGTCGGCGTTTTCCCTCTAACCGCGTACCTTCAAGTTTAACAAACGAATTACCCAAAAGCAGGTTACCCCCAAACCACCAAACTGTCCTTGTCCATCCCTCCCCTCTCAATCAACCAATGAAATTAACGCCACAAGGAGTAAGGAATAAGGAGTGAGCTGTCAGTTGAAATAGTGGATGATGGGAATTGTAGGAACGAGGAGAAGGGTGGTAAACGTCATTGGTTGATTGAGAGGGAGGGATTAGATTTGAATAGTTGAAAAGGGAGTAGAACTTTGAGAACGGGTTAGCGTTTTGTGGAAGGAAAGAGTCTGTTATGCAGGAGACTATTTTACGGAGGTAAGGAGAATGTTCCTGGTTTACATCATGGGGATATGTTAAAATGGAGTAATATTCATAGAGGCGAATGGACAAGGACAGTTTGGTGGTTTCGGGGTAACCTGCTTTTGGGTAATTCGTTTGTTAAACTTGAAGGTACGCGGTTAGAGGGAAAACGCCGACAATGTTGATATGATTAAACAGTAGGCATGAAGTCCGTGGTTCATTGTGTAGTATTCTGAACGTATTGAAATCATATAACCTAACGTTGGTGTTTTATAACTTTTAGAGAATCCCTGACGAAGGGCTATGTTAAAGCCCGAAATGCATTGGATATAATATCGATCTCTGAGGATGATGTATGCATATTTCCTACTCCAGAAAAAGGCCCGGATGGGCATATCTGTTGTATCAGAATCATTTGAATACATGATGTCTCTCATGTGATAGAACAACAAATGGAATCAAAATTGAAAAAATCTTTGATAATCATGAATAAAACATGGACTTAAAGTGGAATAATTTTCGTTGGATTGGTGTAATGGTGGATTAGAAGCTGTGCGTCCGAGATGGAGCGTTGTTTCGTTCCAATTTCTTGTCGTGAGAATCAAGTGGCCACCAGGAGGAGCTCTGGGCAGTTCCCTAGGGAGGAGCTGGATGGGAGGTGCATACTACCCTGTCTAGGGTCGGCAGCAGGATGGGCTGGCTGGCTGACCTTGTAAGGCTACACAGGTAGATTTTGGGGGTTCTCTAAGGAGCCCCCCAGTACATAGTATGCTGCAACTAACCTTGGAATCAGTGTAGTTGCATGTTTCCAACATGTTTGATACCAAACATGACCAGGTTCGGAGCAGCCATTATGTAGTTGGACATCGCGACTTGCCAGTGTCCACTACATATCTTAAAATGGCTGCCCCACACTTACAAAGCCCAGAGAATGGAATCCGGGGTTTGTAGGGGTACCTGAGCTCATTCAAGGGTACCCATACACTTAGAACCATGCACCCTGCCCTTGGACTGAAGGGCCTACCTTAGGGGTGACTTATAGGTTTAAAGTGCAGTGACCGGGATATAAGGGAAACCTTATATCTAAAGTGAAAGATGCAAGCACCTTTTCATGCAGACTGTGATGGCAGCACTGCAGACACAGTTTGCATGGGCTCCCCTGGGTGGCATAATATATGCTGCAGCCCATGAGAAACCCCTGGTGTACCAATGCTCTGGGTACCATATACTAGGGACTTACAGTGGTACCCCAGTATGCCAATTGTGGGGTGTACAAAGTACTTACCATCGAATTTAGAGGAGAGACCACTGCCACTGGGGTCTTGGTTAGCAGGATCGCTGTGAACTACAGTCAAAATACACTGACATCAGGCAAAAAGTGGGGGTCAGTCAGTCAAAATATCTTTATTCGGCTGACTTGCAGCCATAAAAGAATGCATCATTTAAAACATGAGTTAAAAATATGGTACAGACAATGAATAAAATTCTTCGAGGCAGTAGTAATTCATAGTCGGGATGTAGTACAAATAATTCAATAAATTGATATTTCTACGAAATAGCAGCATAAACTAAAAACAGTATGTAATAAACTTCATGAGGAACCCCCGTCCCGTACGCCATAAAATCCAGAGATAAATCATTCAGATAGGACAAAGAAGATCATTTCCCAACAACATTACGCAAACGAACAGCTGCAGAAATGTATCTATAAATCATTAAAAAAGTAAATTCATCATTTAAAAGCTGAAGATGATATAAAGCTGGCCGGCACTTCCTAATATTTAAAAACTTTAGAAGAGGAATGATAAAATCACGCCTTGGCTTGATATAGAGTTGACAGAAGAACAAAAAATGAAGCGTACTCTGTGTAGACTTGGAATCACAAGGGCACAGATCCAGTTTAGCATCACATTAGGCTTTACGGGGATAAGAGACCAAAAATTGCGAGATGCCAAACCTGAATCTGATAAAATAAAACAATTTGGTGTGACTGAAATAAAAAGAGAGATGAGGCTCAACACCTGGAGAGCGTACTAGGAGCGAGTGTTCCGAGACTCTCTTTTTTACCATCGATAGGTGCTCACTGGATAGCTTTAGACAAGTCAGGAGATCCTTTTTCAATTTAGTTTTTGGGGTCTTAGCAATATTAGCTGGATTATATGAACAATCCGCCAGCCCCAATGTCTCCAACTGTTTTTTTATGTAGCTGAGCCAAGGTATCTTCAACATGTAGTCAAGTTTGTAACAGTCTAAAATAATTGTGCGATTAAAAGCTGGCTCTTCCTTTGCCCAGATTGAGTGCCACAATAAAATTGGTGCAATTTGTATGCGAAAAGACAATGGGGTCAAACCAAGTTCACTATGACAGACAATGGCGGGAAGACTATTCGGAACTGCCAACAAACGTCTCATAAAGTAGTTCTCAGCTGTTTGAAGACGCGCCGGATTACAAGAGCCCCATACTCCAGCCCCATACAAAATAACAGAGCATGAGCGAGCCTTATAGATATTGATTATTGTATTAATTGGTCTTGAGCCTAGCTTCTTCGTGAACCTAAATACCGCCTCCAGATTTTGATTGAAACTACTGACCCTTGTTTCGACTAGATGGTGCCAGGTACTCTTTTGATCGAACCGGATTGCCTAGTAAGAGAAATTTGGGACATAGGATAACTTTTCATTATTAATAAAACATGATTTTAAAATGGTGGGGGATTTACCCACCACCATGGTGAAAGATTTCGCTATGTTAGTCCTTAAGCCCAGTTCGTTCATAAAATCATTAAACCTGGTCACTAACTTCTGTAGGCCCACACTGGTTCTAGACATTAGGACACAGTCATCGGCATAAAGTAATGCCGGAAGATTTCTGGTACCTATCTTTGGGGCATCCAAGTTCCCCGGATTAATATAGCTTTCTAAATCATTGATATACAGACAAAATAAAAAGGGGGCAAGGACACAGCCTTGACGAACCCCACGATTCATTTTGATGGGAGCAGAGAGTTCCCCACCCACACCGTATTTGACCCGTCCAGTCACATCTTGGTGCATTTTGGCTAAGAAATGGACTAAGGATGGTTCAATGCCCAGATCCAGCATTTTTTCCCATAATCTCCCTCTCTGCACCCAGTCAAAAGCCGACGTAAGGTCCATAAACCCGAGATAAAGAGATCCGGGCTTGGCTATTGTGTACTTGCTTATGACCAGGTGCAGATTAAGACATTGTTCAATGGTTCCCAGGCCCCTCCTAAAGCAATATTGTACATCTGAGAACTTCTCACTTTCGGTTACCCAGGCCTCCAGCCGTTCTAATATGACCCTACCCATCACTTTACAAGTACAGTCAATTAATGAGATGGGCCGATAACATTTTGGGTCCGACCTATCCCCTTTTTTAAAAATGGGGACTCAGTGGGGGTATCTATGCCAGAAAATTCCACCTTCCTACGCATGGCCTTCTAAAACTCGGAGTGAGGTGGGGCCGCTCTAGCTCCCAGAAGGTCGGGGAGGTGCGGAGTTGGCCCAGGCTCCGAAGAGCCATGCCTCGAGTGCCTCGACCTGCTCCCTCGTCTTGTCAGCCAACGGACAAGTAGATGTTGAAGAGCGCTTCCGCTACTTGCTCTTTTTCTTGTGCCTCTTAACTGAGTATCCAGAGGACTTCGTGCTCCGTGAACGATCCCGGGACCTCCCCCCAACCGGGACCTCGATTTTCATGGAGTCGCGTGCCCAGCTGCTAGCAGCTTCAGGGACAGCTCCCTCAAAGCCTTTGGGCCATGGCCTGGCAATAGGGGCATTACTTGGTGTTGTGGTCGCGCTCCAAGCACCACAGACAGATGAGGTGTGGGTCCATCACCGACATCGGCTGGTGACAATGCGCCACAAGGCTTAAAACTATCTTATGAGATGACATCTCAACACACCAGGAGGTAATACCTCAAAAAGTCGACAAAACGTCAAAAACATTCTGTCAGTAAACGGCAGCAGGGTAGCTCTTCTCTGGATCAGCGCTGGCTGGTGCGGAAAGAAAAGAACTGCCGTCAGTGCGCCTCGGTGTCACTTAGATAGGTGCTGCGGATGTCAATTCCGGCACGGACGACGCCAGGCACAGCCGACTGACACCACCTACCAGGGGGCAGGAGTACTGCTGGAGTGGAGAGGTGTGGTGCAGCGGCCAGGGCAGCTGACTTCGGAGCACAGGGCTCACGGTTCGATCCCCGGCTCCGGCGGCAGCTCAGCTCAGCACCATGTGACTCTGGGCAATAGCTCACTTAATTTCCACGACGGCCCCCAGCGCCTTGAGACCCGTAAGGGTGAGTAGTTCGCGCTTTACAAATACGGTTTTACATTTTACATTTACATTTTTTACTGCTCACTAAAAATATTCAGGATCAAGTCTGACACCTGGGGAAATTCAACGGTAAGGAATCTGCGGCTAGAAGTCTCTTTCAAATCAGTATACATTAAAGACAACAGGCTTTTAATGATGGATTGTTATTACACTGTGCTAAGGCATGTAAGAGAGGATTTTGTTACATGTAATTTAACAGATTAGCGTATTAGACAAGGGTTTTGGAGTAGGTGATTCACCCGAACAAACCTTGGGGATAGAAAATATGTAATACAATAATCCTTTTCAGGCTTCCTTTGAAGAGATAGTATTTTGCTTTGCCAACTGGAATTGTGTATAATGTGTACTTTTAGGACTATGACGGATGGTTGCCATATAGAAAGTTATGCTCAGTACAGTAGTATTGATTTGCTTATGAAGACAAGCCAATAGGCTTAATTGGTGTGCAAGGAATAATATGCCAGATACTATAGGTCTGGCCTGTGTATTATGAAAAGTTATTACAAAGGCAGTAGGTTGGGCTTATTTATTGTAAAAAGCATATGGTAAATCCAGTAGGCCTCAAACAGTAGCTTGTCATCACATTTTGTTACAGTTCATAGAAAGAAATTTGGTTACATGTAATCTCACAGATTACCATAGTAAGCAAAGGTTTTGGTGTTGGTCACCTACTCAGACAAACGCAAGGAGCAGAACAGAATCTCACTGTGATGATTCTTGTTAGGCCTTCTTGCAAGAGGCTGTATATTGTTTTGTCAGCTGTAATTTTGCACACATTTGCAATTTTACAACTGTATGAAAGGTTGTTGCCAGTTAATGTACACTTCAGTAGGCCCGTGTTGTATATAGTGTCAAACCACTGATAAAGGATAGAGGCCTTATTGGTTAACTGGGAAAGGTTATGTTGGATTTCTTAAGTGTGATCTGTTTATAGGGAAAGGTTAAGACAAAGCAGACAGCCCTTACTTATTGTAAAGAGGATGTATAAACATATGATTTTTTTAGGACGATTTGTTATTACACTGAGCTAAAGCCTAGAAGTAGGTATTTTATTACATAGAATCTCACAGATTACCTTAGTAGGCAAGGATTTTAATGTTGGTGACCCACCTGAACAATTCATGGGGCTATACTATTTGCACTATGCTAATCCGTATTAGCCCCTATTAAAAGGGATTTTATATGGTTCTGACAACTGCATTTTGTACATAATTCTAATTTTCTTATGGCATACCTCACTGTTGTATTGTGGGAAGGCTTATAACCAATGTAGTAGGTTTGAGTTGGCTATGGTGATAAGCCAATGATAACAGCTAGAGCACGGATTGGTTCACTAGGACAAAATATTTTCCATACCATAGATCTGATCTGTTTATTATGAAAAGTTATGATAAACGCAGTACCCCTGATATAAGGATTGTCAAATGCATATGTTAAAGTCAATAGGTATTTGAGGGTGGATTGTTATTTTTCTATATTAAAGCCTACAGAAATGCATTTTGTTAAATGAAATGTTACAAATTATCTTTTTACTGACAGACTTTGGTTACCGCCACTGTCAAACCCTAGAGGGTGAAGATTTGCACTGTATTAATTCTTGCAATAATCTCTTCTTAACTGTCTGCCAGGATCTTTTAACAAAGAAAGTGATTACACATACATATATATATATATATATATATATATATATACACACACACACACAGGTACATAGAAGGCCTTTGGCTCAGCTCTGTTCTGCCACTGGTCTGTGCGAGTGTTAGTTACAATCTGCTTCCATCCATGACTGCATGGGCTAATGGTTCAGTCCACATCAGTCATCAGCTCTCTGGCACTGTGAATGACAGCATTTTCTGAACACATGTACATTCACCTGAAATGGAGTATCAGAGCTGGTTGGCCAGTCCTTTAATTTTCGATTTTCTCCTTTTATAGTTCCCCATTCATTTCTTTGCTTCTTCTCTTTTATTTTATTATTTCTTAACGTTATATTACAGCCCCCAGGCAATGCTAGCCGATCACTTGCTTGCTGCTTCTTTCATCTCCAGTGAGCCTCATTGCACATGGGGACCTCTTCTGAAGCAGGAAACCAAGATGGAATGCTGTTGTCCACAGTGTATCATTGTTTTACTATTCCAAGATGGCTAACACATTGGTTCTAAATGTGGCAGCCATGCAGGAACTTTAAAACAATGATAGAGTACAATATCTCCGCAAGACCGATACCCACTGCTATGATTAGCTTCATTATTGCAAATATATGCCCCCCACATTTACACAGCAGCACATTTTCTTTTTTAGGTCGAGCTAGACAGCGCATGTGCTGTCTCTTCGAGACCTGCTGGAATTAGTCTGTGGGCATCAAGCACATCCCCTTTCTTTCCATTGCTTATCATTTGCCTATATCAGTGTCCTTTAAAAATCTGTGTTTGCTAGTGGTCAGTCCTGCCTCTTTGTCCCTACTTTCTGTCTTCTGTTCCTCCCAGAGCAGGGACTTAGGGGCTCAATACGATGGCGGAACGATCGCCACCGCCGGGCCGGTGGTGGCGATCGTTCCGCCATCACAATGAGATTTACCCACCGCCATATTAGGATGGCGGTGGGTATCGCGGCGGACGCAAAGTCCGTCCGCCGCTTTTTCGCCGGTGGCAATCGCACCGATTGCCTGGCGGACGGAAAAGGGCCACTAATATGGTGGCGGTGCCTAGAAGGCACCGTCCGCCATATTAGGATGTGCTTGTGTAGAGGCCTTTCCATGGCGGCGATGCCGCCATGGAAAGGCTGGCGGGGATTGGGTTTGGGGGCCCGTGTGGGCTCCCCTTGTGGGGGTGTCGCTGCACTGGGGGTACCCATGGTACCCTCCCGCATTTCCATGCACTGCAAGTGGCAGGCACCGCGTGGTGCCTGCCACGTGGTGCAGGGAAATGCGGTGCAAGCACCTTTAACATTGCGGACGGTGCTGCAGCCAGCAGCATCGCCCGCAATGTTAAAGGCCCAGGATGGGCCCGCCAGTATGGCCAACGCATCCTAATCGCAGTGGTGGGACCGCCGCATGTCTGGCGGCCAGTCCCAATCACCGCTACGGTGGCGGGCGGACCAAGTCCGCCCGCTATCGTAATCAGCCCCTTAGTACTCTCTCATTCTGCCATGGTTCTATATCTGTTCTTTGGGGGACTCTTTTTTTCTTGGTTTCCTTCTCTGTTACTGTTTGTCTGTGTTCAGCTTCAGAGCCCTAGCTGCTTACATTTAAATAGCATTCTTCCTCCCACATCCTCTTAATGCCACATTTGTGTTACTGCTGCCTTTTTTACTGCTTCCTCCCCCACCGTGACTCCTGCTGGGTAGCTTGTTTTAATAATTTATAACAGTCTGTTGCCTGAGCAATTTAAAATGTGTCTGTATCCCATGGCAAAAAAAACTATCTAAGCGGAATTCTGTATCCAGGAAACTGAGGTGCGATCAAGAATCATTCACAGCATGCTCCAAACAGCAAGTACAGCTTTGAAGAAAAACAAGCTGTAATATTCTGAAACATGAAACTACAGAAGAAAGTATAGGACGTAAATAAAAAAAGACTCATACTGCAAAACAACCTTTGCTTAATGTTGATACTTGATGTTGCTATGTTCCCTATAAGGGTGGCTGGCATCTACATTTGTTGCCATGGACATCGTTCTGACTCAGTCTGGTAGAGTGAACTTTATTAAAACGTAAAATAAATGAAAATTGCTTGACCATGAACAGGTTATAGCTCATTTTAATAGACAAATAAAAGATGCAGCACAGTGCCAAAAAGGATAACACTTGAATAAAGCTGATTTGGGGTGAGTTAATTTCAAGAGCATTAAATACAAATTCTGTCAGATTCGTGATGTAGAAGAAAACCAGTGCATTGGTACATTAATATCTATGGGAATGAGAGACACGATCATGTGGCTTTTAAATATGTAAAGCACAACTAAATACCAAAGAAGAACACATGACTAGGTATACTAGATGAGGCACTAATCTTAGCTGTGCAATGATGTAATGTATTACTGAATGTGAAGTAAACAGTAAGGTACTTGTATTAATCCTAAACAATGCATTTCCAGGACTTTCATTTCAAACCTTGGATGATCAGACATGAAAAGAAAGGTATGTGTAAACAGATGCAGCAGGGATAAAGCATGGGGGTAAAAAGGGGTGTACTTCACAAAAAAATGGACAATATCTGTCAGAAAGGTCACCTTCAGAACAAGCCACACTTTTAGGGCGCTAGTAAGATCAGTTAGCAGGTGCCAGAAGTAAAAATTACACTAACCTCAGACTGTAGAGCCTCTTCTCACATCACAGTGTCTGCCCAGGATGCAACACAAGTATGGTATAATTATTTGTCATCCCCATACTCACTCTTTTGTAGGCTAAAAGTGCATTATGTGAGAGCTCAAAAAAATGTCATGGGCCGAAGACTTGCACAGAAGTTCTAAGAGGATCTCTCCATCAAGTTAACCAACTAACGTTGCCTTAACTCAAAGAGTGTCTGTCACTGACAGGGGGTCACGTTGATGCATAATGTCATGGGTTAATATTTTCTTTTCATCACAGTCATCATGTTAAGTCGCATAATAAATGGACTAGCCAGACACTGGCCAACATGGCAAGACACACTTTGGCTTAACTACAATTTCTTATCAGAAATACTCAGCATTGGTAGAGCATGATTATTGCAGATGAGCACTCTGTGGGACTGAAAGAACTATGGCCTTGTCACAGTATAGGAAAGTCATATGGGTCCTATAGGTTAGCAAGCGGTTGGGAAAGGAATGGGAGATCATAAAAAAGTTGAAGGTGTTGCAAATCACTACATGTGAGCACGGCCAGATGTTCATGAATTGCAACGCTGCAGTAATAAGCTTCAAACTTAAGGGCAGTAACACACTTCCATGAGTAACGGGGAGGGTAAACAGGAAGGAAAGGAAAAGTTACATATTCGTAATCCTAGTGCTTCACTGTGAAAATCTTCATTTAATTCATAAACGCTTAACATCTTTGCCTGTGAGAGAGATCTCAGAGCCCTTCATTAGACAAACTTTCAAAAAGCACTATTTTAGAGGAAGTCAAATAGACTCTTAAGAAGTATGAGAAAGTAGCCTCTGAACTTTTTCAATGCCTTTTTTAAACATGCACAAAAATCTTTAAAAAAAGCCAGTGAACTGGCAATACAGCTTTACCTAGTTAAAAACTGCATTATTCTATTAAGGCACAAGGCTATCCCAACTTTCCCAGAAGGCACATCCGTGGCAGTGGACTCTCAGTTCATTTGTAGTTCAAATAAGGAATTAGATCTCAGATAGAGGTAGGTGAAATGTCTTTGTGAAATTTCAATCAGGCAAAACCCACACTTTCTAATGGAAATAAATTCTGGGCTACGTAGATGGATTCCATGAAAGAATAAAATTGGCAATAAGTTCCTTATATCACCACTCATGATACAATAAACCAGGGGCCTTATTTAGAGTTAGACAGATGTACGATATCTGCCAAAAAGTGTCCCACCTGCTGTATTGAGTGCACTGATGTTAATGACACTTTATAAATGGCTGACTGGAAATCTATACTTTTTTTGCCAGATGGCCCGCTCCACCAAACTCTAAATAAGCACCCTAAAGTCCCAATCAATTATAGACTCCAGCTAAGGAGTTTTAAAGTCTTGTCACAGAATCTGTTGGGAAAATGACTAGGTGCAGTCTTTCAACTGAGACACTTATTAATTAAGGTGCTGTGGGCGGCGGTGGGTGGAGGGAGGGGGAGTGACGTGGAACAGAGGATTTGCCATTAAGTTTCAAAATCTGCCCTGGCCCCTCATATATGACAATGCGTAATATAACAGTTCTCCTTGGGAGACTAGCACATCACTTCACAAATGTTATTTGAAGCTTCAAGTTGATCACTGCCATAACTCTTAACAACAGCTAGAAGGAAAGTATTTCAGGAGTGCTCCACAGGCTCTGTATCTACCATGTAAAGGGGCCCGGCAAAGGGGAAAACAGAGAACCCAGAACTGCAGGCACATTTCACCAACAGGTCCAATTTTTATTCCATGCTTGGAAGGTGGAGGCTAATTTTTCAAAAAGGACACATAAGCCCAACAATTTCAGCAAAATGGAAAAGAAAATCCTATCTTAAGTGTCAACTATTATTGATATACGGACGTCCACGTCCATTACTTCTCTTGAAGGAGGACTGATTGTTCACAAACTCCTTGAAGATGTCCATGAGGTTGTGTTAGGATTCCATTCATGGGGTCTTCACCAAGAGCACAGAAAAGCAAGCTCATCCCCATGCTCTTAAGTAAGAAACCAATGTTAATATGCTAGAGGCAAGGTGGACATCTATAATATACAGTGAAATGGAAAAAAAGAAGTAAAGGTAGCCTATACCAGAATACATTTTTGCTTCTGAGAAGTGCTGGTACTCTCCAATTAAAAGTATTGCACCACTGCTGAGATGTGCAGGTACTCTTCCCCTCAAAATAAAGAAGTGAAGGAACCCAGTACCTGACAGTACTGGTCACTGGTCCATTTAAAGCACTGATAATATATATGGAATTTAAGATATTGACTTTAAAGGGGTTTGGTCAACTTGGGGATCAATTCTAGAGTGAGATCTAGGTATCAATAACTTGTAATATTTTTAAATGAGCTCCAGGTTGTAGGTTCTTGAAACATCAGTTTTCGGGATGTTCTTAATCAGACTAATAACTGCTTTAGCCCTAGGTCTTGGTAGAATTTATTTTACCATTTGATAGCAGTAAATCATGCATCACATGTTCCAATATGCTCCAAATTGTTCAGGTGTCACCATTGATTTATGACGGTGATAGACGTTAGTGAAGAGTTTGTCTGTCCTTTAGCATTGATTTGTCAAATCAGTGATCTGAATCGTTCTTTTCAATAGGGGATAACCGATTCAGAAATAAAACCGAAAGTAATTTTATTCTCATTAACATGAAAATCTGAGCAATCTTTGAGGGAGAAGGTAGGGTCAAGCTCTTAGCTCAATCTTATGTTAAGATCAAAATATGATGTACGGCTCGAAAAAGAGCATGTACCTCAATATCTTTACATATTATGGAATATGCATTTGTAAAGCGCATTCCTACCAACTGTGTGGTCCCAATGAGTTTTCGTGATCTGGCTGCTCTTTAAAGTTCTGGGGTTTCTGTTGACTAGAGTATTATAACATTTCATTAAGAAGTTGGCTGTCTTGAATTGAGGATGACACATGTTTATTCCAATTGTATTATGGGAGGAAGGTCTAGTTCAATCTGCATTATATTATACATCAAAACTTACAAAGTAAGCAGAGGGATTCCATTAAGCAGAGGATGACTTGAGCAAATCAATATTATTATTATTATAGAGAAGTTATAGCTGTACCCATTTCATGTACATTTAGATTTAAAATTAAGAATCTAGGATATTAAAAGCCAACAGGAGTGAGACTCAGGGCCTTTTCAATTTTTCATGAGCAACGGAGGTAATTACCCTTAAAGTGCCACTTGAAAAGGAAAGTGGCAGTATGTGGGATTTGGGGAAGGGCTTCCAGTATATTCCCTGCACAGCATTATCATACTGAAGGTTAGCAATGGCTTTAGTGAACTAGATTTAGCAACTGGACAACATGTTGTCCTGCTGACACTGAGAGAGACATGTTGCGCAGTACTACTGATAATATTATGTTAACTGCTGTCTTGGTACTTTACAATTACTGAAAGTCTCTTCTTAAAAAACACACAATGGCACTAAACACAGAGGCGGCTCTTCCCGAGAAGCAGCAGTGGGAAGGGGGAGGCAGGGGGGGATGGGGTGGGGTTAATTAAAAAAAAAAAATCACTTACCTGCCGGCCAGACGCCGCCTCTCCATCCTCTTGCTCGCTTCTCTGCAAGCAGGAAGCTCCCAGGCTCTCCATAGCCAATCACAACGCTGTAATGCAGCGTTATGATTGGTCTGAGCACCGTGGCACGGTGCTCAGCCAGGGAATGGGAGCCTGGGCATGTTTTCCACCCAGGCTGTAATGCAGCCTGGGTGCAGAACATGCAAAGTGTGCATGAATGTTTGGCCGGCCCTCTCAGGCCGGCCAACCATTCATGTGCACTTGCATAGTGCCCACCACACCTCCCCTTGCTCTGAGAGCAGAGCAGATCTGCCCCGCCAAGACACCGCAGCAGGAACAAATAAAATGATAATAACGTCGAGTTATCAGTTTATTTTTCCTTTTTTTTCACAGTTAGCAGTGGGACGACGCTCCTCCGCCTTAGCGGAGAAGCCACCACTGACTAAATAACCAACTTTTAACTTTCCTTCGATCAGCTTTAGGGAGAGAGGGAATGAATAACAAAGAGTTAGTACACAAAATCTGAAAGCACAGCCATATTTTTAAGCTTGTTTTCTTTTGGAAGGATAAATAATCGATTTACACCAGTCCGCAAAAAGTGGTGGGGAAGACAGAGGAGCATTCTACTGGCTAGAAAAGAGATATTGATAAAAGAAATGTGTACTACATAAATTGATTTGAGCATAAATCTTTTTCACAGGGCACCAAAGGAGCTGCTGAATTTCTGCTCAAGTTGATACGAATCTATTACGCCAAAAGGGATATGCATTGCTTTTTTCTGTGGGTTTTGAAACATACATGCCTAATTGTTTTGGGAAGGAAAAGCTAAGTTGTATCATAAAATTTCAGGTTATCAGAAGCACATTCCCTTTGCAGCTGAGAATGTGCTACCTGAGTCAATGTAGATAAACGTTGATGATTAAAACATAATGACAGAAGGTTAGAAAAGAGTACTTTTCTCAGCAATTTTTGATTAAAAAAACTATACCTATGTCAGATTTAGTTGGTCAACGACAGACAAGAATGATTTTACAAGCCTATTACCCCACATCGACTTAACAGGTTTAGGGTAACTGCCTACTGAGCGGGGCCATAAGATGCTCGGTCAAAAGAATCTCAGTTTTAGCAGCATGTAACTTGAGATCTAATGCAGATGATAATCTCAGAGTATGAAGCACAGCCCAAACTTCTCCCAAACCTGCAGCTGGCTGCATTACTTAATTTGTAAAATAATAAGTGCTGGGGCCCAAAGCTCTGCTTAGAAGCCTGTGGCTTGCGCAATTCAATGTCAACGTGCCGAATAACCAGGCTGTGTGGTCAAGAATCCACCTCTTGCCTCCTCAATGGTTTCTCCCTTTGTGACAGTTTTTCTGTCTTTCTCTTCCACCTTTCCTGTTTGTGTTCTTTCCCTTTCTTGCTCTCTGTAAATATTTGATGATGAAAAATAAGTGTGGATCCCCAAAAATGATGCTGGTGGGCCCCACAGGCTTAAATAAGGCAGTGGTTGGCTGTTATTTTTTTATGGCATCTTTTGCAATTATTTAGCTTTGATGCCATTTTATGTTTTATGCAGCAGTGACTATATGTGAATGAGAGTGTTATTGAGGTGACAAATGTTTAGCCAGCTAGATGATTTGGAGGCGTGCTGTGGACATAACTGTGCCAATAGCTCAAACCTATCTATCCATTCCAGTCATGCTGAAGAAAAACCCCTAAAAAGTTAACTTTCAATAAAGGATTTTATATTGTTTCTTTATGCATCGGCAGCCTGGGAGTCCCAATTTGTTTAGGCAGGCATGGTCCACTAATTTGGGAAAATATTTGAACACCTTCAAAAAATTCCCCGACTGGACATTTGGAAAGAGCATTTCAATATGCGGAAATAGCTGATACACACAAGTTTATGACTAAAATTGTACGTTGGTCTCGTTCAAGCATAAACCACTCGGTGTTACCACCTCTTTCCTGGCACACCAAGGTTGATGGACGTCTGCAAAGCAAGATAAAAAACGATTCCATATGATTTAATCTGGTGGATAGTGTCTTTGCCTCTCAGTGAAAGTCTTGCACTCCGACTGTAATTTTAAATGACAAGAAATTAGGAGCCAGGCTGCCAAGTTCACTGAAAGTTAAGTTGCAAAGCTGCACCATGTCATGGACAGCAAATATGGTCTGCAGGCAGTATCATGTCTAGTTGTTTAAATTAAAGAACTGTCATTGGCTGGGTCATTTTGATACTATCTGAATCATTCTCATCCAGGAATGTTTTAGTTTCATTACCACCTTGACTTTAAAAGGAATTGATGGGCAAGTGTAGAAAAAGGTTTTGAACAGGTTATCAGCAGCACATCCCCTTTGCAGGTGAGAATGTGATATCTGGACATAAAATATTACCAGTTTGCGCTCTATTTGTTTACAAATGGATCGATTTGTGATTGTCCTTAAAGATACGTGAGGTCTTAAGAGTATGTTGTTGCAGAGGATCTATTTGTGCCTTTCCAAGATGATTCTACTCACCATCTGCCTGTGGATGCTGATCTTCTCAAACATGAATGGTCTTTAGGTTGAAGTTCTTGGTAATGACCAATTCTGAATAGCTTGAACCTCAGTCAAGAATTTGGAATCTTGTTCTTCCTCGTTTTCTCAAGTAATAAGTCAATGCTTTGTAGTCTGTCTGAATCAATACCTTTGTACTTGTTAGGGCTAGTATTAAACATTAATAGGCGAGGATCACTCTGAGTTCCAATACATTATTTTGATATCAAGACTCCATTTAGGACCGTGCCCCACCGGTCTGACGATCTGTAGTGTGCTTCTAATGCTAATAAGAAAGTGTTGGTCAGTATCACTTGATCTGGGAATGTTTACTGAAATAGAGGCTTTTTCATACAGTTCTGCACTTTTTTGTCATGCGAATCACTGCAAGCTGTCACCGACAGAACTAATCTGCCACTCATTTTACTGTTCTTGCAAAAGCACATGTACTCTGCATTTGGTACTATTAAATTGTATGTCTGGACACTTTTTGCCTTTTTGTCTAACCATTTACATGACTAGATTTTGAAAAACAATTAAATGGAGAAAGTACAGCAAGACTTCCAGACCACAGTAACATTGGCTAGGCCGGCACATCCACTTCGAGAAGTCAGCAACATTAGTGCTCAATATTTACTGCTCAGTTGGCTTAGAGACAAAAAAATAAAAAAAATAAAGTGCAGCCAAGTGCTAGAAAACGAGTCAGCTTCCAATTAGAGTAACACTTCGACAACAACCAGTTCCTTTGAGGGAGTCACTCAGGCTCCGTCCCCAATGGATGAAGTCCACACGTCTATTTTAAATATTATGGACCTGACCCTATGCTTTTAGATTTCTGTACTGGCTTTAACTCCCTGACCATCAAATACTGCTAAAGAGGCTGAATGAGTTTTCAGAGAAAGAATCTAAGTTAGTTACCTGTAACTTTGGTTCTCCAGTATTGGTATCTTTCATAGATTCACATGCTTGAATCATTCCCCATCGTCGAAGTGGGAGTCCCACGGTACCATAGAAAAGCAGTGTAAACAGTATCATAGGCCATAATGGTAATACAAAGTCACATTAATAGCCTAGCTATGTTCTTTTTTAAAAAGGACCAAACTTGAACTATAACCAATCAGGCAACAGCACCCTCTGGAACACTCCAAACAGAGGCGGAGTCCCTCAGATTTTCAAGCACAAGTGGGAATAAAAAATCCCAATCTATGAGGGGAGCCTCTATAGGGAGGAGGGTGGGTCACATGTGAATCCATGAAAGATACCAATACTGGAGAACCAAAGTTACAGGTAAGTAACTCAGTTTCTTCTCCACTATTGGATCTTTCATAGTTTCACATGCTTGAATCAGACTAGTTTGCAGTGAATACTATAGTGATAAACATATCATGAGAATAAATTCGAGGAAGTTTGGAAAGAATAGTGGCTCACCTTATTGGAATATATGTCGTAGAACTGCTTGTCAAACTGCTGCATCAGCTTTCTCTGCTGCATCAAGGCAATAGTGTAGAGTAAAAGTATGCCTGCTAGACCAGGTTGCTGCTTGGCATATGTCTTGAATGGGCACACGTGCAAAGAGAGCCGTGGATGTGGAGACAGCTCTGGTGGAATGGACCTTGGAAGTCAACTACTTTCCTGCTTTTTTTTTTTTTAAATCTTTTTTTTTATTAACAAGCTCAGAGGACCATACAACTTACAGCAAATACAAAAGGACATTGCAACACATTTAACAGAGGAAAGCGGGGACACTGGTACGGGGAACCCCCTCCATGTTCGACATTCGTCATCCTGTTCACTCAACCGCAGGTGACCCACCACTTCTAATACTTTCCTGCTTTTTGATGACAAAATTGTATGCCAGAAGCCATCCATCTTACTACAGTCTGCTTAGAAACAGGAAACACTTTTCTGAGATCCTCGTAGGCTACAAACAGTTGATCTGCTTTGCGTTTGTTATTAGTCCTGTGTATGTAGAATTTTAGACATCGTTTGATGTCTAACGTATGCAATGATCTTTCAGCCGCTGTTTAAAGATTAGGGACCGCTTTGATGGACTGAAGAGCGTCGTCCACATGCTCGCCAAACAATAACTCCATCATATGGAATATCCATAACCTTTGTTTGAATTTCCAGGCGGAAGGAAGTAGGTTTAAGCCATGCCTGATGCCCAAGGCCTGCCGCCCCACTAGTTGTCGAAAGCCTGTGAATGACACATCTATGGCGCATTCTATTATTTTCGCTGACATTTTCCCCCTCTCTTGCAGTATCTTTTGTGCCTCCAGTTTTACATCTTCCGGTAAAAGGTCAATGTATGTGGAGATGGCCGACCACATTTGGCAGTCGTAATGCCCCAGAATTGCTAGGGAGTTTGCTGCTCGAACAGTGGTAGCCGCCACGGTAGAGACTTTATTTACCTATACTGTCTAGACGTCTCCCATCTCTATCTGGTGGAGCGAACGGGGGGTGGGGGTAGATGGATTTCTAGAGCGACGTTGGTCCACATGTGACACAACCAAGTGTGGTTTTGGTAGCCTGATGAGGCAAGCCGGAGAATTCTCAGGCGCTTTGTATGTTTTATCCAGCCTAGGAAGTACTGCTGGAATCGATCCCGGAGTTTATCACTTTTAGACCTTCCTCCCATTTAAAGCACACATTAGGACTTGCTTTCCTAGTTTGCTCCTTAAAGCTGTAGAGAAAACAGTCGGATTGTTTTGAAACTATTGGGAGTAGGAATCTTTTGGCAGCCCATTCCATTATGCTATGGAACCCACTGATATCCATCGGTGGGGAATCCACTGGTGGGGGAGTAGAAGGGGACGGCATTCTCCACACTCTAGTTTGAGTAGCTGTGCGCTCTACCAAAATACACCATTTCATTTCATTTTATTTCATCTGAATTTGATGATCATCCCACTCTTTGGGAATGGAAGCAGTATCCTCGATCTCACCCACCTCTGTCTTCATCCATGAAAGGAGGATATTCCCTTGGAGGTTCTGGAATTGGAGCAGGCTAAGTTGACAACGGGTCAGAGGGTGTAGCAAAAAACAGTGATGTACGTCTGGGAGTGGGTACTGGAGGAGGTTGCCTCTGATGAGGTGTTTGTGGAAATGGGGTGGCAGACCCTGATGGTGGGAATCTGCGATAATAATCCTGCAGCATATGTTAGAAGTTAGTTACCAGTGATGCTGGCATCAGAACTGAAGGTTCTTATTGCTGGTCAGCATATTGCACAACTTTTTCCTGGTGTCCATAATGATCTTCTGCATATAGCTGTTCATAATATTGATGGTCCTCCTCATCCTCTTCCTGACATTTAATATGCAGGTCTGATGGGCTATGAGCCACTCCGAACGTGCCCTCATTATACGAGTAGTCTCCTTCCTTCTTTTCGTCATCTAGAAGATTATCCAGAGATATAGGTTAAACTTTACTGGGTGAAGTGTGAGATGGCAATATTGTTTCTTGGGTGTGCTTTAATGGTATGAGCGACAACAGTATAAAAGAAGGAAGTCTTCATGATGGCAGTGGATCTGCCTTGGATAGTATTTCTTCGACGGTGTTGACGTCGATGGTGCGGTCATCTACGGTAGTGATGTTGACGATGGATCCGTGGACGGTCTGAACTTTGGCATCGACGGGACATTTTTGGATGTTTTCGTCGACGATTTCTTAACATGGAGCGCCATTGATGGTAATGTTGGCTTTGTCGTAATCTTTATTGAAGTAATCGTCATCGATGCTAAAGGCGACAATGATACTATCAGAGGCGAAGCTATCGTAGTGAACGTCGATGTCGCTATAGTAGTGGTAACTATGGATACCGCCGTCGACGATATGCCCGTCGACAGTCTCATCGATGAGAATGAACTGGTTCCCATCTTAGGTGACAAAATATTTTTCGGGGATACTGGCAGGGATGTAGCAGGTTTCTTAACCTGTGTAGTTTTGGCAGAAGGAGTGGAGGGTTCAGAATGACCCTCTGCTGAGGTAACCTGTCCTGTTTTAGAAGTGGTTGGACATTCTCCTGCCCTTAAACTCGAAAGATGGGCTTTCTTAGCTGCCTTATGTGATTTTGGTGACACACTCTCTAGAGATCTTACTCTCTTTTTAGAGGCCACAGAAGGGTCACCGTCTTCCTCAGACAGAGGGCATTCCTTGGTCTTAATCTTCTGTAGCCATAGCAGACGTCTAGCCTCTCTGTCACGCAAGGTCTTCTGAGAGAAAGTCCTGATGGTCAGGGTGAATGCAATATATACAGTTCTTTTGAAGGTGAAGCCTCATCTTCCCACAGGCACCGCAGGGTTGAAATAAACCTTTCTTGGTTGAAGCTGACATGGTGTTTAAGTCAGGTTAAAGCTCCGTCAAGAGTAGAAACGCTGTTTTGAAGAAGAATTCCTGTCAGATAGATCAGAAATCAGAAAAACTGAGCAGAGCTCAGGGAGACTCCAATCACACGACGTGCGGTAGAAAATATGATGGACTCAGCCTCTGTTTGGAGTGTTCTAGAGGATGCTGTCACCTGATTGGTTATAGTTCAAGTATGATCCTTTTTTTTAAAATGGACATAGATAGGCTATTAATGTGACTTTGCATTACCATTATGGCCTAGGATGCTGTTGTACACTGTTTTTCTATGGTAACGTGGGACTCCCACTTTGACGACGGGGAATGTTTCAAGCATGGGAATCTGGGAAAGACACAATACTGGAGAACAAATAATAACCTGCAGGAAAATCTAGCATACACTTTTTCAGCTCTTTACAAAGCTAACAAGGTGACCAAAGATAGAGCAAGAAGACCACTGTTTTACAGTGAAGAAGCAAAGGGAGTCGTTTTTTGGGGTGGAAAACAGCCATAGATGAAGAAGCCCAATATTAGGTTGTTTCTCCTTAGAACCCTTTGACCTCTTCAATTTTACAGCATTCCTTAATGATGTGGGGTAGTGAAATTAAGCAAGAGGTGCAAGGGATCCAAGGAAGATATTGGGGAATTAAATCAGA
The DNA here is from genome assembly GCA_963921515.1 of Calotriton arnoldi. Taxonomy (NCBI): domain Eukaryota; kingdom Metazoa; phylum Chordata; class Amphibia; order Caudata; family Salamandridae; genus Calotriton; species Calotriton arnoldi. The sequence goes on from CAWUFW010006614.1 coordinate 665,060, forward strand.
GAGCCGAAGACTGCAGCAAAGAAACATATTTGGGCAGAAAGAGGAAGAATAAGTCCATGTGCTGCAAGTGGATTTTCAGAACAGATTTGAAAACTGTGTGCCGTGTGGGGAGATCTCAGTGCCAGAATAGCAAAAAGTGCTTAAAAAAAATAATTATAAATTGGATAGCTGCATGCAAATCCCAGTATTGCAACAGCAATGGGGACTTAAATGCACTACTTTGCAGAGGCAAAAGTGAACCATTGTGTGGAATAGCATAAATAATGTGAGACAGGAATGAATCACACTGCAGATCTGTGCAAGGAGGGGGGAAACCCAGTGCAAGCAAGACAGGCGTCATCAAGAGTGGCCAAGTTCTTAGATCCAACTTTAAATTCAACTAGAGTCAATGGTGGAAACAACAACAGTGTAGACCGTGTCAATACCACCTTCTCCTTCATCACCATGCCTACTTTCCTAATCTGCCCACTTACGGAAGGGCATCACAGTGTTAAATGGTCCCAGTCCCATAAATGACTATCCTGATCACTGCATGGCGTTGAACTTGATTTACAATCTTTAACTCCCACCCATGATACCTTTTTGTAGGGTACGTGACCACAGATGGCTGGCTCGCCATTACAATAAAGAAACATCTTGTGCTGTTCACTTTTGAATTTTTTGCTCGAGCCAACACTAATTCTTATTTGGCAAGCCCTTTCCATTCTGGGCAATGACACAGCTTTCAGTGAACCTAATAGCAATTATGCCGTGTGGGTGGTCATGTGACGCTCCAACAATGTGCGGTGAGAAAAGTACTTGTTGCAGATACAACATTGGAAGCGCTCGGGTCGGTGTGTGCGCATGTGCACATTTAGAGAACTTTTCTGAGTGAAGCGCTTAGAGCAGATAAAGCATTGAAAAGCTCGCACTCCAGTGTGTGTCACCATATGCTTCAGAAGGTAGTCCCGCAGGGAGAAGGAGCGATAGCAGATGTTGCACTGGTGAGGCTTCTCTCCTGTGGAAGGGATGAAAAGAAAAATCAATTTATACAGCAATCCAGATTTCATACTGGCCTTCCAACAAATTGTCCAAAAGCCCAGTCTGTACCTAAGGCAGAATGCAATTATCACTCAACTGCTACAGTGTCTCTATATATTCTCTTTCTCGTCATCTTTCTCTGGTCTGCAATCTTAGTTTTAAACTAAGCACCTTTGGTAGCCAATCTGTGAAGCCGGTCTATGCACGTCAGTCTCTTTGCCATCATGCCAGAAATAAATGACTCAGTATTAATGTGACATGCCTCCTGTTCCCACACAAGAGCATTTAACACTGAATTCTAGGCATGCAACCATTTATTAGCTCCTGTTACAATGTTCAATACATGACTGAGGGCAACTTGATGGGAATAGGTAGTCATATGACGTGCTGCTGGAGAAATGGGGCTAAAATTAGGCACCAAGCAGGGGTAACATTCAATGTCTATATCGGTGTTAGAGCAGACCAAAGGAATTGTTAAGCAAGTGAATTGTTTTGCTCAACAAAAATATATAATCTTAGTCACTTTCAGATTCGTCTGGGAGGTATACACACAAGATGCAGCCTTATTCCAAGTCAAACAAGGCAAACTGAAAGAGAAGGTAATCAGGTAGATTTCATGGATATAAATTGTGGTCTCATGAATGGGTTGATAACCTTGAATGAGGCGATAGGCAGCATCAGTTAAGAATACGTCAGCCAACTTGTATGTAGTGAAATAGCAAATCATGAGTAAAAATACACAAACGCAAAGTCATTTTATGGACAGACAATTTATTGATTGTCACACTATCACAAACATGAGTCTTAGTACCACTGATAATAATAGGCCAAAGGTTGATTGTTCGTCTTAGGGAACACTCAGTTAATACAATGCGAGAGATGAGTTATACTTCTCTGATGTCTGAAGAGCAGTTGGCACTAGAGGCTCCGAGAAGCCAGGATCTTGGCCATGGTTCCAAAAACTGCTTGTCATGTTCATGCCCTCCTTCAACCTCTTCAACTCTCAGGATCTAATTATTATTCCAAGTGCGACGGCAGTAGTCTAATGCAGGTGACCATGGATCAAAATGAGTCTTTGAACCAAATGAAATGCCACCTGGTTGTGTCGCAACCAGGGTTACTGCATTGCAGCCATCCGCTTGATGGCAGACCCTCTGTGACAAGCGGAGCATGCACCTTTATAAAAGTGAGATCGAGCGCAGTATCACTGTGCTCAATCCACTGAGAGGCCAGTGAGGCCCCCTCTAATGTGCCAAGAAGCCACCCCATACACAGAGTGCCTTTACACTAAGGGGCCGATTCCGATTCGGGCCGGAAATCTCTCCGACCGAGCCGGACCCGGAGAGATTCCCGACCGAATCGGACCTGTGCAGCCCGACCGAACGAGTACGATGCGCACGTATGCCATCGGACTCGAGTCGGTCGGACATTGAAGTCAATGGGAGACTGTCGTACAACGCGGGCTCCCATTGACTCAATGGGTGCGAGGCGGACAAGGGCGCCCCCTACAGCGTGTATGCGGCGAAGCGACTCGCGCCGTACATGCACAGATAGGGGGGACCCATGGGTCCCCCCTGTGTGCGACTTGCGCGGCTACGCGTACAGGGGGGTCCAACACGGACCCCCAAAGTACGGCTCCGACTGCTCTTTCGAGCCGGACGGCGCGGCTCGGTCGGACTGCTCGCGGCGCGCATCGTACTTACCCGGCCGGGGAACGTCTCCATTGCGTGGTGCGAGTCGAGTCCGAGCGAGTCGGTCGGTGCGGTTAGACCCGGGAACGAGTCGGTTGGAGCGATCGGGACGCCCGGACGAGTCGGTCGGCGATTTCGCATCGTACTCGCTCGCCCGGACGCGCGTACGAATCGGTCGGGCAATAGGGCTCCGAATCGGATCCGGTTAAGCCGAATCCGATTCGGAGCCCTACCGGCCGAGATCGGAATCGGCCCCTAAGTATCATCAAGTTGCACCATTATGCTTGGATGCTCAAGCTACCCCAATCTGGGCCACAGTAACAATGACCACAGGGTTGCGGGCTTGCGGGTCTGTGTGCCTACCAAATATGTTACACCAGCACTGTTCGGGGAATTGAGAACACATCTGTTCAGTTAAAAAACCATATTCCCGGCCATGGAAAACAGGACATGAGGCACTTATCAATAAATATAAAAAGAAAATTGCTCTGGTAGGATAAATTAAAGTAGGACTGTGGTACCATTTGGAGTCAAGGACCAAAGGAAGAAGTCAAAGTCGCAAGGAAGAGGTCTCTTGCGGGCCTTCCTGATATTTTCATTTTTTGCGAGGAATTGTGGTGCCAAAAAATCTCTCATTGAGGTAGCTTCTCAACCCCTGGCTCAACTCTACAAGGATACTCAACCCCAGACTGAAACGGAGGCCCCTTGAGCTTTAAGCCAGAATGTTCCACCAAAGAGTGAGATGGAGGACTCTCAAATAATAATAAGCACAGCTATACCAAATAGGCATGGTAAGAAGGAATCTTTCCCCCAGTGTGGATGGACATATGAGGGTAGAACCAACAACTTCTTTAGCCCTTTCTTACACTTTCATTGATTTAGAAGTTGTGCTGCCTCAATCCTTTCCGAATATATTACTTAGTAATAACAGAGGCACCCCAAGATTGTTAATCAGCACACTAAGCAACATTCCATCAAAACACCATGACCTTTCGGTTACTCCGGATCTATGTTTAGAAGGTTCGCTTAATTTCCCAGGTGAACAAATCCAACTCTCAGAAGCCATTCAGGTTCTCCAGTGACTACTCAAACCCATTATTAATATGCTGGAGAAAACAACATTTAACTCAGAGCATATTCTGCATTCACTCTCCTAAAAGTCCCCCGAAGGCCAAATCACCATATTTTCACCTAGTGGTGCTGGAAAACTAGCTGATAGACCGGATTCTACTGTTGGACTCTGTCCGGAACCATCCCTTATAGTCCCAGATTTAGAGATCTTCCATGGAAAGGCAGAGGTAGAATAAATGTGGCAACCCAAGTAGGCTCAGAGGATTCCAAAAGACCGGATTCAAATAAACCCCCTTGTAGGGAATCTGAAGACTCAAACAATTTTCTCTTTAAAAATACTTTTTTCAGAGACTAAATCTACTATTACAGCTAAAGATACATGCCGCCCGGTTGGCCAATCTTTAATAAACAGATACAAAATTGATGCCTCAATCAAGCGAAGAAGAAGGAAAAAAAGCATTGGCATAGCCAATAGGTCTCGCCTTTGGGACCTTATAAGTGTTTAGCCATGCAACAGTTGATGTTGTTGCACCAAGGATATTGTACTGTATAACTAAACACTTATAGGTCCCAAAGGCGAGACCTATTGGCTAGGCCAATGCTTGTTAGTTTTGCATAGGTCCATCGCCAAAATTATAGGTCTATGGGAGTCATGTCCCCAAGTAATGAGAAATACAAATATAAAATAGTGGCACAGGTGGGTTGCCACCTGAAATCTCTCTGGAATAAAGGTATTATATGCTGTGGCTTTAAAACACATAATAGATTTTTGTATTATTCAATTATTATTCAAAGAAATCCCTGACAATAGGTACATTGTAAAGAACATTCTACCAACATAATGAGATGTATTACTCGTAAGGAACCTTTGGGAAAATTTAGTAGAAAAAAATGCTCTCATTGGGACAGTGTATCCCAAACTGTCAGGCAAGGCACCCTCCAGAGGGCAACACAAGCAAGTGTTTACTGTATAGATTATATATAAAAGATAAAGAATGGAATGTGACAAACAGTGTGATGATTGGGTGAACTTTTCAGGTGTAAAATAGTCACTCATTCCAAAAGAATCACTTTCCAAAAGTGTAATGATCACCAAACAGCCAATAGCTTAAGGTGCAGGAGTGATATTCCCCTGGATGGAGCTAAATCTCACGGTAGGTATATTTAAACAAGGAATGAGGCTGGCGGGTGTGAAAAGATTTTTTAGACAGTACGAACAAGCAAGTCTTTCTGACTGCTTGAAGAGAATTCCTCACAAGTAAGGAGTGGGGCGAGAAAGAGAGAAATCGGCATAATATTATCCCGTTTTTTTTATTTCTTTTGTTTTGTCGGACCCAATAATGGCTAAATCCACTGAGGAGGAAAAAAAAGCGTTTAGGAAACGGGCACATTTAACTGTGTGGCCCTCTAGAGATGGGAGACAGAGCCTTCCCTGTTCTCAGAGGGCAGCCATCTGGGCTCGTTTGTTTCTGTTTTCAGCTCTGAGACAGAAGTTTGACCGGGAATGAGACAGGATGCTAATCAAAAGGAAACTCCCAACAGTCTGCAGTCCTCTGTAACTCAATAAATTCCAGTTTAATATTCAGAGAGAGATGAACTTCGTGCTTTCTAACTGGTAGTTCGATGAAATAATTTAGCAACAGTACAAATGATATTTTAGCAAGCTTCCTTCGAGTTAAGAATACCTAATGAAACCAATGTTTTTAAGAGTTCATTGCAATCTATCTGTTGTCCCTCATAAACTAGAAACGGCTGCATTTTTACCCAAACAAGAATGCATCTGACTGTAACTCCTCACTAAATAGGGTTAAAATTGCAGCACTCAAACCAACGTGGATCTACATTCACTGTGCAAATTCAGTGCAAGCCATGAACCTGGAACATTACCTTCTAAAGTAAAGTCCAGCAGGACATACTCGTACGCACAATCCGTCTTTGTTTCCACCTGGGGTCTCTTCAGTGTAGCAAAGATTTTCCCAGGGCTGCTGTCCTCCGGGTCGTCCAGCTTTCGCAGCCCGCACCCCATTCTGAAGTCTTCAAGGGGGATGAATGCTGGACGGGGGATGGGCGGGGAACCAATACGAGTTTGTTGCCAAAAAAATAGAGCTCACCAGAAGAAATCTCCAAATGCAGGGAAGCCGTGATTTCTGTAAACGGACCCAAAATATAATAAAATATGCCGAGTTCAAATTCCAGAGGCTGCTATCCGCATCACGGTAAACTTCCTAAAGCCATCTGTAAAAGTTCGCAGCAGATTCCACAAGTCCAGACAATGCCAGGGAGGTCTTGATCTTGCAGCAGCATGCAAAGCGGCATGCAGCACGGGGAGAGGGCTGCAGGGTTGTTCGTGCCACGTCAATTTACAGCCAGCCCCCTGGCAGGCTCCGTTAGCCTTGGACACCAATGGGGCTTTGTTGACCCACTTCCGCCGCCTCCTCTGGCAGAACGCCGAGGAAGTGATGGCAAACTTGTAATAAACAGGCATATTCAACTCATCCGCAGCCAGTAGGTGATTGATCACTGATATTCCGTTATTGAAACGCGCCGAGCTCAGACAGAAAAAGCACAGGGGTCGGGTGGCAACGGCGGCAAGGGATGAGGAAACTACGCGTTTTTTGAAAACCAGTGAACCTTTAGAAGACAGCTGGTAACTTTCATACTTTGAAAGTTCCCGAGGAAAATGGTTTGCTCATGCAAAATGAACACTATTGTAATGAAAACAAGCCCGGGCGCGCGCAAAAAGGAAATTTTTAAAAAAGCACGCGAGTGGTGCGCGCGCGCGGCGGCGGCAAAAGTGAAAGTGATCGCGCTGTAAGGGTGCCGCGAGCGATGCGCTTAATGAGCCATGACAGAAAGCCAGATGGCGGCTGTGTGCGTTACCGCGCGCGTAACCGCAAGCTTTAGGCCACAAGCAAAAGCATGTGGTCGGACTTTTTAAAGCCCACTTACTAAATGTCTCGCCAGAGCAGCGCATGCGCTGGCTCAGGCGAGACCTAAAAAGTACTGTCAATGCTTTTAAGTCTCGCATACAAGTTGAGAGCTGTTGACTTTCTCAATGTTTAGCCATGCTGTACTGCAGTGCCTGTCAGGCAGCATGGTTTTATAAAAAGGGGGGAAAACAAATCTATTTATCTCACAACCAGCAGCAACTGCCCCATAACATCTGGCTAATAAAACTTAAATCCGTTATCTCATACTTTTTCAAGTCATCTCCTTAATGAATTAATGTATCACACTTCCTTCACTTTAATAGATCACACGCAAAAATCAAACATCAATTTCCCAACATCACTTGTGTTTGGGCAGTAGGAGGCTCCAAACACTGCATCTTTAAAAGAGATCACTCATTTCTTTAGAGATGGAGTGTGTCTTTGATTTAAAAAAAATAAAGGATCCTGAGCCTCCTTCACACGAACCCTCAATAAAAGAATTTGCGCTTTGCCCATATAAATCAAATATCTTTACAAGAAAACTCTACTTGTAACAGCTCTCGTCGAATATGTCTCAAACTTTGCACCAACATTCCACAACACTGTGACTTTTTTCGCTACAGAAACTTTGACATAAATCCAGGTATCAATCCCCAACAAAGAATCCCCTCTGTGAATTACAGCAGAATTTCCAACTGCCCAGAACTTAGTCATACACTATTGAAAGACAGAACTCTTGAGGTAAAGTCAATAATTGTACTTTCAATTTCAAAAGGAAGGTTGGTAAATCTACGCTTCAATACCATCTTTGAGCCAGAGGTCATGTACGAGAATAGGGCAGATCCCGCAGTTTGGTCATGGCTCCCTGGCATTCTGGATGGATGCAAATACTTAACTGTTTCTCTAACTTCATGCTAGCCAAAACCTCTTGATTCTTTTTAGGTCTCGCCTGAGCCAGCGCGCATGCGCTGTCTGCGAGGCTTTAGTAAGGGCTTTTCAACTCTGAACACACGCTCGTCCGTGTGCTTTTCCCGCAATTGGCCTTTGCATGCGTCTTTCTGAGAAAGACAGCACGCAATTGGGCCAAGGCGGGTGCATGTCCCGCCTTCTTTGTCCCCTGGCCTAGGGTGCTCGGGAGCGAGCAGCAGCGTGGCCGGGTGCCATCTGTTTTTAATTATCTTCTGCGGTGCGCAGTGTGCCAGATGGAGGTCAGGCTGTTACGGTTACGCGCAGCCTGCCATCTGTTTTTCTCCTGCAGCGGCGTGCACAAGCGCGCGCACCACTTCCGGGCTTGTCTTCCGAAGGGCAGGCCGTCTCCGCCATGTCTGTTTGACAATCCTCTTGCTCACCGGCTCCACACGTGCTTCCAGGGCGGGCCTAGTTTACGTTAGTGATGGTACAGCATAATTTATCAGCGCTGTGCTCATTTCACGAGCGCTGCGCTGTTTTCACTTTCTTTACTCTTCCTCTCCGTTCGCCCCCTCCAATTTAGTCAGCAGGCTCCAGCAGAGCGATCGAACGGAGAAGACCGGTTATGCTGCTGCCAGCCTCAGAGCAGGGGGCAGTGGTCTGTGCCTGCTCTTTGCAGCTCCCCCGGCCATGGACTGGCCCTGGTCTCCAGGAAACTTTGCAGGTATTAGCTCTTTATCGGCGCGGTGCCCTTTCACGAGCGCCGCACTAGTTTTGCTTTCACTAGCCTATATTTCAACTCGCACCCCACTGTCTCTGCTCTCCCCCTAACCCTCCCTTCCAATCACTCACAGGGCTCCAGCCTGCCCCTGCCTCACACCATGCCCCACCTCCTCACTCATCCCAGCTTGCCCCCTCTTGTTGTTCTTTTTATGTGAAGGATCGGAAAGGACGGATCATATGCATGCAGTGGACTAGCACTCACCCTCCCTTCCTCCCCTCCTCTTTTCCACACCCAGATGATTAGAAAAGTCAATCGCTCGTTTCTTTATCGTCTGCTGCTTCTGCCTTTTCACTTTTCTGTCGCCCGTTTTCCTTTTTTAGGTTTGTGTAATGTTGTCTGTTTGACATTTTTCTGTTCAGGAGTGAAGCCTCGGGACGGGAAGAAAAAAAAGTTTAGAATACTAAAAATCAACTATTAATTAAATAAAGCAAAACAAAGTGGTCGCAAAGTGCCCGGATTGGTTTTATTCATATCCAAACACTTTAGCGCCACTTGGGTTTGACACTGAAGCGCTAGTTTCACTTTTTGTTTTTCTTCAAAACGGTGATTTCAATAAAACTGTTTTTCCTCACCTTTTCTTTGCTCCACTGTGAAATGGATTTAAAAAAAAGCTTTTGCTGGAAATGTCAGATTTGTACGAATTGTTTTCTGTTACAAAATGCAGCCTAAGGACAGAGACCAAAAAAGGTTCACAATACAAAAAATATTCATTTAACTAAATAAAGCAAAACAAAGGTCGCAAAGTGGCCCCAATGCTTTTATTCACACCCAAACACATTAGCTGCAAAATTCCAGCTCTGCCACTGGCTTTTTTTTCTCCTCTGGCATACTGCAGAGCCCAGCTTGTAACCTTAAAGGAAGGGCCTTTCATCCTTCCTTAGTACCAAATAAACTGGGCTAATCAATGCGCCAAATAATTGTCGAGGCACATTATATGCACACACTGTTGAACTGTCTGGGCACACGGCTGAAGCAGCGTAGTTTTCGTTCTGTTAGTATGACACAAATGTTAAATTGTGCTTCAAATGGCATCACACGCGCTTTAACTACCAGTAGGAACCACGCAGACTTCAATAGCCACGGAATAAACCACAGAAATTGGACTACAGTTTTTAGCATTCTGTTATCTGTTTCCCGTCTATCTTCCCCTTCAATGACTCTCCACCAGCCCCTTCACTCTTCCTCTCTTTCCCTCCACTCTCTCCTCCCCTTCACTCTTACGAATCCATCAAATGCTGCAGTTTACTTTATCAGGCATCTATGTGCTTTGCTTTTTTTTTTTTTTTCTCGGGATCCCAGGCACTGGTAAATTTCGAACTCCTACATAAAGAAACATTGCTAATTGCAACTCCAATACTTAACAAGCATTGGCATAGCCAATAGGTCTTGTTTCCTTTGTTGTTAGTTTTGAACAGGTAGGACTTCAGTGTAAGTAAAGAAGCACAATACTTTAATACGTAGATAATGCACCACTTGCCCACTAATTAAGTGGGTTTAAAATTTCTTCCTTTAAATTATGGGAATTACCGGATTCTTAACAGGATAATGTGCTGCATGGCTAAATATAAGTTCCCAAGGGCGAGACCTATTGGCTATGCCAATGCTTGTTTGGAATGTGGCGAGCTTTTCACAAGGGAAATGAAAAAGCCCTCACTACTGCATTCCAAGGGAGCTATTATCTGTCTGCAAGAAACTTGTCAATTAATATCTTTTAGGTGGATACTTACTATGTAATTGTTATCCAATTACTCTGTACAATGTTTACCCCACAAGGTTTAGTATAACATACAATTCCTCCTGTTATTTATGAACGCCCCCCCACCCTAGGTTCTATCTACAATACTGTACGTCTTTACTTCTTGATTTTATTTTTAAACCTGTTGGGAAAAAAAAATGAAGTAGGTCAAATTTTAATTGCTGATGATTTGAATGCTAACGAATTAAATTATGTTCCTGAAATCCATAGAAGTGTACAGCTTGAGTGAGCCTGGTGTATCCAAGTGGCGCTGCTCCACAAGAAAGTAAGGCAGACATATGTGAAACTATGCTTCTGAGAAGTTATTGGAGCTACGCTGTGTGGTGTAAAAAGGGAAAAATGGACAAGGACTTACCTGCCAGACCCATGCACTGCACTTCTACAATAGACTTCCTTTTCTGAAATGTTCCATCTCCTTTCAGGGCTAACTGTTTACAAATCACTGACACTGAAAAGACTGCAGAATGGAACTTAGGTGCTGGAGATTCAAATATTGTGTGCATGGATTCATTGGTTTTCAAACAAATAATACCTCTTTATAAAAAGTGCTACAGTCGTGTATCTATTTTCTCAATAGTAGTGAAGAAGCTACAATTACATTTTTTTAAATCGGTATAAACAGAATAGAAAGAAACAATAAAATCCATAGATGACGCACAATCTCTCTTTCATCTACTCAAAAGACAAAGTTGATCGCTGCCTCTCAGTTGAGATGAATAGTTTGATCTGTAGCAACGTGAAAACAACTTCCGACAATTGTGTTTAATTAATCAGGATTTTGAGGAAAAGGCACTGAAGTCATAGGGCAGAGGTTAAAGGGGAACAAGCAGATCGGACATGGTATGATCTATGTAAGGCATCTTAAGCAACAAATAAAGGAGAATTTTAGTGTTTAATAGTTCTCCATAGTGGATCGAAAGTAAGATGCCCAGTGTTATCCATTTCATATCTTATCTATCTGATTTTAATGTGGTGAGGAATACTGAGCAATACCCACGCATTGACAGGAGGACATTTCAACATACATACAAGATTGGGACATCAAATTTGAGCCCTACCCATATGACCCCACCATCTTGAAAAGTGACAGCAACCTTAGTTTGGGGGCAAGGTACTCTGAAGTAATGCGCCCAGACTTAATTTTTTCCATGATGAACGCCTGCACCATTACTTACTTTTGAAGATGATGAGATGATTTAACAATTGAACCTCAGTTTGTGACAAGGTTGGAACTATTATGGCAATAGTTTACCTTGTGATTGTTTTTCACTATTGGTGATATCCACAGTTAATGTGATGTGGTTTCTGATTGTGGAAGGTGACCACAACATGTGATGCTGGATCATGATTTAAATTCATGATAAGCAAAACACACCTCCTGGGGCATGCTTTTGTGAATTATGACCCGTCCTTTGTTATGCTGACCAGGGCCTCTCCAGCTAGTGGAGATGCCCGCCCCCCTGACCGAGCCCCACTTTTGGCACAAAGGTTGGCTGGAAAATTGGTAAACAGGAAAGGTGTGTCCCCTCTCAGCCAGGACCACCCCTAAGGTGTCCTGAGCTGAAGTGAACCCTTACTTTGAGAATCCTCCATATTGTTTTGGAGGATTTTAGCCAATAGAGTTAGGGTATGCCCTCTCCCCAAACAGAGTGGACATATAAAAGGTATAGTCACCCTAAAGGTAAGTAGCCCATTGGCTACTACCTTCTAATCCCTGTGACACCCCTAAATTGAGTATTTACGGTCTGACGATGTTGAAATGTTTTAAAGTTTTTAATTTTTTCACCCATAATTTTTATGATTGAGCTGAATCTTATATTTCTATCTACAAATATGCTGCTAATGGTTTGCTTATTTTTTTATACTTGGTGTCTTTGCTATTGAATGTTCTTCTGACTTCTATTTTTCAGTAAGAGTTACATCGTACAGTGCACCTTTTCGATTAATGATTGTATCAAAGTTTGGAATGGCTCTATATGTCTCTGGAATGTATAATGATTAAGCTGATGTTCACGGGTATTGTATGATGATCAAAACGTATCCATGTCCATACGATACATCTGAGCCTGCACCTTCTATAAACAAAGACGGTCCGACTTTGTATTTATTGTATTACACTGATCCTGGTTTGTAACATGTTATTAATAAGCTGAAATGCTTTTATGGTTTTTACCAGAAATAAAGCTAAATGAACTGAACGCACAAGTTACTAACTTGTGTAACGATATATCTGTAAGAGACAGTAGTTAGTGACAGATTCCTTACCTTAGAATATCCCCAGGCGTCAGGCTGGATCCGGAAAGTTTTTTGCGTAGCAGTACCCTTGCGCGTCGGTAGGCGGCGTCGTGCGGCTCCGCGTCCGTCGTCGGCGTCGTGATCGCCGGGATGACGTCGCGGGCAGTACTTAGACGCCGCCCCTGCGCGCTGACGTCAGTTCTGTACACGACTTTCCGCGCCAGGAACGCAGAGCCATGCAAGAAGCTGACATAGGTGTCTGAAAAATACTAGGGCCCTGAAAGGGATGTCCTTAACCCTAGAAATCAGTTCGCAGAACGGGGAGGATGGGTGAGGCGGTAAGGAATCTGTCACTAACAGTCATCGAGAAGACCGTCAACAGACAGCTTGCCGCCTTCCTCGAGACGAATGGATCCCTCGACCCCTCGCAGTCCGGGTTTCGGGCCAACCACAGCACCGAGACCGCCCTTATCGCAGCCACCGACGACATCAGAACCCTAACCGACAACGGGGAAACAGCTGCCCTCATCCTCCTGGACCTCTCCGCGGCGTTTGACACCGTCTGCCACCGCACCCTAGTGAAGCGCCTCAGCAACATCGGAATCCGAGAGAAAGCACTGGAATGGATCATCTCGTTCCTCGCCGGAAGAACCCAGAGAGTCCGCCTCTCCCCGTTCAGATCCGAAGCCACCGAAGTCATCTGCGGCGTTCCACAAGGATCCTCACTCAGCCCGACCCTCTTCAACGTCTACATGAGCCCCCTCGCAGCCATCGCACGCCGACACAACCTCAACATCATCTCCTACGCCGACGACACCCAGCTGATCCTCTCCCTCACCAACGACCCCACCACCGCCAGAGCCAACCTGCACGACGGGATGAGAGACGTCGCCGACTGGATGAGGAACAGCCGCCTTAAACTGAACTCAGACAAGACGGAAGTCCTCATCCTGGGCTCATCACCCTCCGCCTGGGACGACTCCTGGTGGCCCCCGGCCCTGGGCACCGCACCCAAGCCAACGGACCACGCACGCAACCTGGGCTTCATCCTGGACTCCTCCCTATCGATGACCAAACAAGTCAACGCCGTCTCATCTTCATGCTTCAACACCCTGCGCATGCTCCGCAAGATCTTCAGATGGATCCCCACTGAAACCAGGAAGACCGTCACCCAGGCACTCGTCACCAGCCGACTGGACTATGGGAACACCCTCTACGCCGGAACCACAGCCAAACTTCAAAAGAGACTCCAGCGCATCCAGAACGCCTCCGCACGACTCATCCTGGACATCCCCCGACACAGCCACATCACCGTACACCTGAAAGACCTGCACTGGCTCCCCGTCAGCAAGAGAATCACGTTCAGACTCCTCACCCACGCACACAAGGCCCTCCACGACCTGGGCCCAAAGTACCTCAACGACCGCATGTCCTTCTACACGCCCACACGCCAGCTACGATCAACCAGCCACGCCCTCGCCACCGTACCACGCATCCGCAGAACCACCGCCGGAGGAAGATCCTTCTCCTACCTGGCGGCCAAGACCTGGAACTCCCTCCCCACTCACCTTCGGCGAACCCAGGACCATCTCGCCTTCAGGAAGCAGCTCAAGACCTGGCTGTTCGAGCAGTAACTTACCCCCTCCCCCAGCGCCTTGAGACCCTCCCGGGTGAGTAGCGCGCTCTATAAATGCCGTGATTGATTGATTGATTGACTAACTACTGTCTCTTACAGATATATCGTTACACAAGTTAGTAACTTGTGCATCTGAAAGAGACACGTTAGTGACAGATTCCTTACCTTAGAATAGATACCCCAGCAATACCAACCCCGGTGGTGGGTCTGCGAACAAAAATCAGACAAGGAAGTCCTGGAGGACAGAACGGCCAAAGAAGCCGTCCCTCCGGACCTGACTGTCAAGGCAGTAATGCTTTGTAAACGTGTGCAGCGAGGCCCACGTAGCTGCCTGACAGATATCCTGCAGCGGAACACCGCGGCCCAAAGCCGTGGTAGCAGCCGTTGCCCTGGTGGAATGGGCACGCAGCCCAACAGGAGGCTCCTTCTTAGCCAAAGAATAGCAGGTCTTGATGCACAAGGTAACCCAGCGGGAGATGGTTCTCTTGTGCACCGCCCGACCTTTTTGGCGCCCACGTAGCCAACAAAGAGCTGGTCATCCACCCGGAAGTGTTTTGTGCGGTCGATATAGAAGGAGAGCGCACGTTTTGGGTCCAGACGGTGGAGCCTCTCTTCCTCTCTGGAAGGATGCGGAGGCGGAAAGAAGGTAGGCAAAGTGATGGTCTGCCCAATGTGGAAGGCAGTAACCACCTTTGGCAAGAAGGACGGACGCGTCCGAAGAACAACCTTGTCTGGATGAACAGACAGAAAGGGAGGTTTGCAAGATAGAGCCTGGAGCTCACTCACCCGCCGAGCGGAGGTGATGGCCACCAGAAAGGCTGTCTTCAGAGTTAGAAGACGAAGAGGACAGTTATGTAGAGGCTCAAAGGGAGCGCACATTAAAAGGTAAGAACCAAGTTCAAGTCCCACTGAGGCATCACAAACGGAACAGGAGGGAAGAGGTGAGTAATGCCTTTTAAGAACCTGTTAACAACAGGGGACTTGAAAAGGGAGGGCTGATCAGGAAGCCTGAGGAAGGCCGAGATAGCACAAAGATAACCCTTGATGGTACACAGGGCAGAACCCTGTTGGGCCAGAGAAAGAAGGAACAGAAGGACCTCAGAAAGAGGGGCAGAGAGGGGATTCACAGCCTTTGCTGTGCACCATGCCACAAATTTGTTCCACCTGCAGGCGTATACCACCTTAGTGGAGGGACGCCTGGCTGCCAGAATCACATCACAAACTTCGGGAGGCAAGTCGAAAGGAATCAACTGCCGCCGCTCAATCTCCACGCAAGCAGGTGTAGACTGGACAGGTTCGGGTGGAGGACCGTTCCCTGCTGCTGCGACAGAAGATCCTCCCGAAGAGGCAGACGGATCGGGGGATCTACGCTCATATTGAGTAGCTCGGGATACCAAACTCTTCGAGCCCAGTCCGGAGCCACAAGAATGACTTGGGCCCGGTCGTGCCGAATCTTCTTCAACACTCTGGGTAGAAGTGGTATAGGCGGAAAGGCGTACAATAGACCGCAACTCCACTCGTGACGAAAAGCGTCGCCGAGCGAGTGCCTCCTTGGAAATTCCAACGTGCAGAACTGATGACATTGCGCGTTCTCTTCAGTGGCGAATAGATCTAACCAAGGCTCCCCCCATTGTAGAAAGAGTCCTTGCGCCACTTCCGAGTGAAGACGCCATTCGTGATCCATCATGCACCTGCGGCTGAGTTCGTCCGCCCTGGCGTTCAGGGAACGTGCCAGGTGTTGAACCATCAGGAACATGCCCTGATGTTCCAGCCATGTCCAGAGGCGCAGAGCCTCCTGACAAAGGGTCCAAGACCCCACCCCGCCCTGTTTGTTGCAGTACCACATGGCGGTGGTGTTGTCTGTGAACACCTGCACTACCTTCCCTTTGACAGAGGGAAGGAATGCCTTGAGTGCAAGTCGGATCGCCCGGAGCTCCAGAAGGTTGATATGGAGCCGGGACTCCGCCGGAGACCAGAGGCCTCTGATCTCCGCCTCTCCCATGTGACCGCCCCATCCCAGAAGGGACGCGTCCGTCACAACTGTGTGCTCTGGCTGGGGAAGGGAGAGGGATCTGCCCATGACCCATTGCCGGTTCGAGAGCCACCACTGCAACTGTCTTGCAGTCCCCTCCGAGATCTGGACGTGATCGGACAGGTTGCCCTGGTGCTGCGCCCACTGGAACTTCAGGTCCCACTGCAGAGCCCGCATATGCCATCTGGCATGATTGACCAGCAGGATGCAGGAGGCCATGAGGCCCAGCAGCCTCAGGGTCATCCGTACCGAAACCCAGGATAAAGGCTGAAAGATCGGAATCATAGCCTGAATATCCCGGACTCGCCGTTCGGGAGGATAGGCCCGAAACTGCGTCATGTCCAGAACCGCTCCGATGAAAAGGAGCTGTGGAGAAGGAATCAGATGCGACTTCGGCACATTGATGGAGAACCCCAGCGAGTGCAGGAGTTCGGCCGTAGTCTGGAGGTGGGAGACGACTGCCTGGGACGAGCCCGCTTTCAGCAGCCAGTCGTCGAGGTAGGGGAAGACTGAAACCCCTGCCCGGCGCAGATGAGCTGCGACCACCGCCATCACTTTCGTGAACACCCGAGGGGCACTGGTAAGGCCAAAGGGGAGCACGGTGAACTGAAAATGCTCGGGCCTACCGTGAACCGAAGGTAACGCCGGTGGGCCGGCAGGACGGGGATGTGGAAATATGCGTCCTGCAAGTCCAACGCTACCAACCAGTCTCCAGGGTCGAGGGCAGTCAAGACCTGAGCTAGGGTGAGCATCTTGAACTTCTCCTTCCGGAGGAAGCGATTGACGTTCCGGAGGTCCAAGATAGGACGCATGTCCTCCTTGTCCTTTTTGGGCACCAGAAAGTAGTGGGAGTAGCAACCACGCCCTACTTCTGGGGTCGGAACATGCTCGATGGCCCTCTTGGTCAAGAGGGCCGTGACTTCCTTCTGTAGAAGCACCAAGTGATCCCTGACATGCGGTGGAATTGAGGTGGCATGGCTGGGGGGTGGTCTCGAAGGGGAGGGAGTAGCCCCTTCGGACAATGTCCAAGACCCACCTGTCCGAGGTGATGGTGCGCCAGTGGGGAAGGTGATGGCGGACCCTGCCCTCTACTGGCGTGCTGTGCACCTGAAAGGAGGGACTAGGAGGGCTTGGAGGCCGCGGACGGGTTGGAGGTGGTGGCCTGACCCGCACGCTGGTTGCCCGATCCGCCACGGCGGAATCCACGTCCTCGGCCACGCGAAGACGCCTGCTGCGCGGGCCGGTGGCTGGGCTGCTGACGTGAAGGGGCGCCCCTACCGTGGCCACGATAGGGGCGAAAAGCAGAAGTCAGCGGAGGGCGTGTAGCAGAAAGGCCCAGGGACTTGGCAGTAGCCCGTGAGTCCTCAAAGCGCTCCAAAGCATGGTCTGCTTTGGACCCAAAAAGACCGACTCCATCAAAGGGCATGTCCATGAGAGTATTCTGGACATCCCCTGAAAAACCAGTGGTTCTCAGCCAGGCGTGGCGTCGGAGCGCCACCATCGTTGCAATAGACCTGCCCAGCGAGTCGGCGGTGTCAAGGCCACAACGTATAGTGTATTTAGCCGCATCCCTTCCTTCCGCAATGGCGCGGGAAAGCAGTGTCTGGACCTCCTCAGGACACTGGGGCAAAACATCCGCCACCGAATCCCACAGGGAGTGGGTATATCGGCCCAAAAGACAAGCGGTGTTAACGGACCGCAAGCCAGCACTGGAGGAAGAAAACCTTTCTTCCCAAACTGATCCAGGCGTTTGGATTCCCTATCCGGAGGGGCGGTAGGGAAGGCGGTTTGGGAAGCGGAGGCTTGGACAACCAAGCTCTCAGGAGTGGGGTGGACAGAGAGAAACAGGGGTCGCCCGCAGCTGGGCGATGGCGTCGTGACACGTTCCGATCCACAGGAGCCCCTGTGTTGGGCTTGGACCAGGCGCCCAAGAGAACGTCAGTGAGGGCGTCGTTAAACGGCAGCACAGTCTCCGCAGAGGAGGCTGCCGGCTGAAGCACCTCTGTCAAGATGTTAGGCTTGACCGTCAAAGTAGGGAGTTGGAGACGTAAGGCCCCAGCCGCCCTACGCAACACCGTACCAAAATTGGCTCCCTCCTCCGTAGCCACGGGAGGAGACAGCATGCCAATGTCAGGGGAAGTATCCAGACCACTGGCCTCCCTAGACTCTCTGTCCAGTCCTCATCGTACTGACAGTGTCGTGTCAGAGGGTCATCAGACCCCTCCCAGTCCAACTGGTCCTCCTCTGGTTCAAAATAAGGAGGAGGAGGGACAGTTGGGACCCAAGGTCCCATCGGCGCCGGAGCCGGCGTCGAGCGACGTCGGTCCGGAGCCATGTCCGGAGCCGGAAGGAACTGGGGACGACGCCGCCCGGAGCCCAGGGCGGCGTCGAGAACGGCACCGGAGACATCGGCGCCGGTGGAGGTGTCGTTAGGTCGACCGGCGTCGATGGGGGTTGTGGAGCCGGGATCGAGGCCGGGGCCGAAGCCGGAGCCGGGATCGAGGCTGGAGGCACGGGCGACGCCGGGGCCGGAGCCGTCGGCGACGCCGGAGCAACCCCATCAGGGCCCGCGGGGCCCGAAGGCGCACCGGAGGGGCCTGAAGGCCCGAAGAGGCGGGCCATGGCCGACAGGAATTCCTGCACTTTGGCCGGATCCGCCCCCGAACCCGGGAAGGGCGGGTATGGCGGGGGCGACTCCACAGGCATGTCCGGGGCCGCGGGGGCAGGGACGGTGCCGGGAGGGGCCTCAGCCGAGTCACGAGACCGGCGAGGCGAAGTCCTAGAGCGATGATGCTTTTTGGACTTCTTGTGTTTCGACTTACCGGACGAAGAAGACTTCGACGCCGACGACCGGTGTGGACTCCGCGATCGACCCCTGGACCTCTCACGCGACCGGGGCTTCCGCGGAGCCGAATGCCGGGCCTCGAGGAGCTTTCGAGACCGCTCTCGCAAAGCTTTCGGGTTAAGGGCCTGGCAGTTGGTACAAGACTCCGTGTCGTGGCCTCGGCCGAGGCAGAAGAGACACTCCCAATGCGGGTCGGTGACGGACATCATCCGCGCACAGGCGCCGCAACGTTTGAAACCGGGCATCCCTACGACACCTTGAGAGATGAAAAAACAGTGAAAAAATCACCAAAAAGTATGGTCAAAAAATGACCAGGGCACTGCTCTTCCCGGATCTGCGCTTGCTGGCGCGGAAAAAGAAGAACTGACGTCAGCGCGCAGGGGCGGCGTCTAAGTACTGCCCGCGACGTCATCCCGGCAATCACGACGCCGACGACGGACGCGGAGCCGCACGACGCCGCCTACCGACGCGCAAGGGTACTGCTACGCAAAAAACTTTCCGGATCCAGCCTGACGCCTGGGGATATTCTAAGGTAAGGAATCTGTCACTAACGTGTCTCTTTCAGATTGAGTATTTAGGGGCACCCCTTGAACCTTGTTCTTCAAATTACCTAAGACATACGAAGAAGAGGACAAAGAAGAGCCGTTCAGCAGCGAAGACTGAAGACACTAACTGACCTGGCCCCAGCCCTACCGGCCTGTCTGCAGCCCTCAAAGTCCCTGCTACAGAAGAACGACTCGTCCTGCAGCTCAGCGATCTCCAGAACCTTTGGATGACTGCCTGTCTTCTAAAAAGACTCCTGATCTCCCATGGTCAGTGGACCTGTCCAGAAGAAAACCAAGTTTAAAGACCAAAGCTCTGTCTGTGGAACCACAAAGTCAACCACCTCTGCACCCCACGCCCTGAGTCCAAGAGGCCCACCGGTCCAGAAAAGGTTCCCCAGCAATCCTGAGCACGTGTCCTTCATAGGTTGTCCTCTGCCGGACTCCACGTCGATGAGTGCAGCCTCTGCATGACGATTCTCCCCAACCACTACCGCACTGGTAAGCTGATTTCCAACGCCAAAGGACACCCTTGCACTCTGAGCCCCTGGGCCTTGGGGAGATCAACCGACAGTGTCACGACGCTCCAGCACATCCCAACTTACCTGTGAAGCTTTAGGTTTCTTTCATCCAGCTTCCTGAGCCTGCAGCCTTTTCCCAAGTTCAAGATTCCCAATTGGTTTGCATTGGGCGCCTGACGCTGTGTTGGCACTCTGCACCCCGTTGCCCCTGTAGGTGTAAGTTTGGTGTTGCCTTGTGGCCCTCCTTGTGCTTACCTTAACCACCGGAGACTGGGTTCCAAAACTGTGCTACTTACCTGAGAGTAGTACCACTTCAATTGCCCCTTTTCTCCATTGGATAACATTGGCACCAGCGACCGAGTTTGACTCTGCACCCAGCCGCCCCAGTGCCGCTAGTAGAGCAGTGAGGTCACTGACCTGAACCTTGCCTGGTACTGATTCTTCATCCAAAAACTCAATACTGTAAATCGTTTACTTACCTGCATATTGCCGATTGTGTTGCGTCCCACAGAATAACATTGTACTGATTGAAAAATGCACTGTGTCCACTTTTCAAATTGAAAAACAGTAATATTGCAAAAAGTATTTTACTGCAACAAAGTATCTTTGGTTCTAAGAAATAAATTTACAAAATTATATTTTTACAACCCATTGGTCACGGATTTAGTCACTGAGTGTGTGTAATCATTTCTTGCCTATTTGTGTACAACAAATGCTTAACACTGCCCTCTTGATTAGCCTAACTGCTCGCCCACACTACCACAAAAGAGAGCATAAGCATTATCTACTTGAGCCTCTGTAAAGCCTCTGGGGATCCACTGGACTCTGTGCACACTATACCTTACTTTGGTAAAGTATATTTAGAGCCACATTCCTACATTGGTGGATCAGCGGTGGGGTCTACGACTTTGCATTTGCTGAACCACTCTGACAAAAAGTGACCACACAACTACAATCCAAAATTGCCTTTAGATTCAACAGTATTTTTGAATTGACAATTCTTTCAAATTTTTTTAATTCTTCTTAGGGCTTTGTTTAAGTTTCTTTAGCGCCGGACTAGTAGCTCTGGTTTAACGGGAGGGACAGATACCAGGGGTCTACTGTATCAGGGTGTCTCTGCACCAAGTCGAGATGGTACTCTGTGGATAGATATTAGAGGCAATAAGGAAAGTAGTGAGGCGTGTATCAGAACTGCAAAGGTACCCAACTAGGATTTTGTTGCACCTTGGGAGAATTTATTTTCCTTGTCCGATGGCTCAAGTCATATTAGTGACGCTAGTACTTTGTCTGGTGGAGACTCAGACAGTAGTCTAAGTGCCTCATCAGGGGGTTTGAGTGACTCAGCCAGGGTTGGCACATCTAGCCGGGGAAGAGCACAAAAAAAAGAACTAAAAAAACCGCCAAGCAGGCTGTCCATGGTCTGAATTAGGATTATTCCTCAATCCAACAACCTAATGAGGA
The DNA here is from genome assembly GCA_963921515.1 of Calotriton arnoldi. NCBI lineage: Eukaryota > Metazoa > Chordata > Amphibia > Caudata > Salamandridae > Calotriton > Calotriton arnoldi. The sequence goes on from CAWUFW010006614.1 coordinate 686,493, forward strand.
CTCTGGGAATCCATCACAGAATGCAGCAGTTCATCTGGAAGGGGCAGCTGAGCTACCCTCACTGGATCTTATTTACCGTACTATGATGCAACATCATGAGGAAACTCAGTGGGACAGTCGGAAAGCAAGAGTGGCCAACAGGAAACTACAGGGGGTGGTCAGGAGGGTATCTAAAGCCTGTACGGAAATTGGTCAAAGGATTGCAGTATTTGAGATGTAGAAAGTGGCGTTTGGGGGGGGGAAGGTTGATGAAACAATCCTCTATGCAAGAGTCTCAGATCATAGATATAAAGTGGAAAATGGAGGATTTTGAAAATCGGCAACGTAGAAATAATTTACGGATTTTGGGCCTGTAGGAAGGTGTTGAGGGCAAAGATGTAAGGTCCTTTGTTGTTAAACTGTTGAAGGGAGACTTCCCGGAGCTTGAGGGTTGAATCTGAAAGTCAGAGATTCAAAGGGCCCATAGGTTCTCACTTTTCTTAAGGAGGCCAGCTCAGGCAACTTGCGGTGGCTCCTGAAAGCCTTGATGGTTTCGCCTTTTTTACAGAGCCTGACTTTTGTCATGTCACGGTAGAAAGACGCTGGAGGCTCAGACAGCTTATAACCCTGTCTCAGGAGAAATGGACCAAGGCGTATCTAATGAACCCTGCTAGACTAAAGATAATTTATAAAAATGTGACTAGGGTCTTTACCTCTGAAATCAAGACTAAAGAATACCTTGACAGGATGGTCCAGTGGGTCTAGAAATCCTGAATGCTACTAAAGACCAAAATGTTGTGTTGTCGAACTACAGGGCTTGTAGCGGTCTCTACTATAAATATGGTGGTGTTTTTTATTATAGGGTTTTAGAGTACTTTCTTTAGATCAGTGGTTCCCAAACTTTTTCGACCTGTGGCTCCCTTGACATAATTGCCAGTTGGCCGTGGCTCCCCATCATGTCACTTTTTTTTACCTGTGAGGGGATGTATGCCCGACCTCGGGAGTACTTCCAGTTTTCTCCCTGAAATTAATTGGGATGAAGCCGATGAAGGTATTATCATCACATATGTAGCAAAATTAAAATATAACAGTTATTTAATAAAAACTTTAATTGGTTAAGTGAGAAACGATACACTATTAATTGCCAAAGGCAAATGGCACCCTTGATCTATGGACCCACTCGGCTTTTAACAGAATTTAAAATACCAGGACCTGGTAAGACTGGTTGTGTTGTGTTTTACCAGGTGAACCAGACAAAACTCGGCGCTGCCTTTTTGCCCCACTAACAAGTACTTCTTAACGACAAGTGTAGAGAAAAAAAGTGTTTTATTATATGCCCAACATTTTGGATATTTTTGCAGGTAACCTATTTACGCCGTCACATTTTCATTTTTCATTTCTCTCCCCTGGAAAGCGGTAAATATGATTGCCTCTTTAAAAACACACGGGCTTGGTGGTCACAGGTTTGTCTTTGCAGTTATTCTGGCAACCTACTTGATGTAACTTATGAAGAGGGTCCCCAGAGGCGTGGCAAAACACGGGCAGCAATAACGCTCGACAGGCATCCTGTGTATGCGGAGGCTACGTGAACACGTACGCGCGTATGTCGGAAGTGCGCTCTTGGGCCAAACCATGATTCCGGATTATACAGGTGGCGCGTGTCACTCCCCCATATGTTGGGCTGCAGCTGAGTATATTTAAATAAGGTTCACTTGCTGAAAGGTTGATGACAAAGCCAAGGCTGGCACTATAAATAAAAATAAAATGCAATTATCTTCTATTCATTGTGAGCTCAGCAGAAACCAACAAAAAGGGGAAACCGATACAAGAGTCTTTTACGAGTTGGTCAGTAGGACTAAAAAAATCATCTATGGAAACGAAACAGCAGCAGTCACATGGCAATCGTCCTTTACTACAAATTTGACTACTGGAACAACTTGTATTTTGGCCTCTAAACAACAGGACCTCATTCCAAAATATTACCAATAGAGAGCAGTGGTAGTAGGCAGTACGTTCCTCTGTTTAGTTCTAATAATCAAACAACAGCGACACCGTGTACCTATGAAAACTAGATTTACTATAAAAGCACCCATCCAAAATCTCAAGAAAAGAGCGCAATCTGACGCCGGAATCTAGAGCTCTCTTTCACCTTGAATCACACCCAAAGACAACCTTCTGGTGTTCGCACGAAACTCGGAGATAGGGCACTGAGTGTTTGTAGGCTTTTGTTGTCACTTGAAAATGATGCACTGAACACCTAATTGCATGTTTGCGCTGGGTTCCTTTTCGAGCAGGAATCACTCATTTCCGGTCATCGTGTGAGATATTTTGTGGAACTTAGCCCTCACCTTGTTGGAAATAAGGCAGAGCCCTACCGGTACACATTGAAAAAGTCTCATTTCTGTGTGTACTTTGGTGGTTCTCACTCATTTCCGCTCTTCCAGCATGACAGATAGCGATCTCAAGAAGGGAAAATAATTGGGAGATTAAATCTTGCTGTCCTGCCAAGGCGCGCACAAACGGCTCTAAAGCTAAGCATAATAATGGAACACTGGGCCACACTACTATTCCTGTCGCCGGCTGACAGGTAGGGTGTCAAAAGACGCATCATTTTTGAGTTGCTCACAACATAATTTGCACATTCCAAAGACGTGCGCCCCTGGCTGCTACTAACGGCGCACTGGGGTGCCGCGGCGCACAGTTTGGGAACCACCGCTTTAGATCAGGGGACACACAAGAGGAGGAAAGATAAAGCAAAGACACAAACATTGGGAAGGTAGGGTTGCCTGGTTTATTGGCGGACATTGCTCTAAGATATGGTTGGCTGGAAAAAGTTATAAATGTCACGGGTAGGAAAACTAAGTATCGCTACAATTGATGTTTGCGGCCTGAATGATCATCTCAAGAGGAGGAATGTAGAGGAAGGTCTGGGAAATTTGATAGGGCTGATATCATCTGTATGAAGGAAACTTGTATAGAAAGGTCAAGGAAAACCTATTGGAAAGGCTTGGATATACCCTATTGGCATAAACTACACAGGGAACCACTATAAGAGGGGTATTAATTTTGGCTAGTAGAAAAGTGATGGATGTGATCTTGAAACTTACAGATAAATATGGGCGCTGGGCTTTGGGAGAGTGTTTAAGGGAGAGGATGTAGCCTTACGACTAGAGCTGTCGACCTCGGAGCTGGGGAACCGGGTTCGAGTCTCGGCAACGACGCTCAACATCCTGTGATTTTGGGCAAATCACTTAATCTCCCTGTGCCTAACAAAACTGAATGTGTCCTTCTGTAACGAAACTGGTGCTCATGTAAAGCGCTCTGATACCCGATGTCTCGGGTCTAGTTGGCGCTATATAAAACTCTAAAAAAAAAAAAAGGGGGTGGCTGTGCTGTTACGGTTTGCTCTATCTATGGGCTGAATTTCGATGACCCAACGATATACCTTCAGCATGGTCCACAGAATTGCAATCATGTGGCCGACAGGTGAGCCACAGAAAGCAGCCAATCATATCTCAGGGGACACAGAGAAATCAATCTTGTGACATCCATTACAAAACAATACAATGAAGTCATAAAGAAACATACAAACAAGGAGACATCTGTAAAATATAATTACTACAATACATACAAAAGAGTGTAAATTTAGTAGCTAAAAGCCCAAATCTACATCCATTTACACTAGTACATTTCTACAATATACAGAACATTGCATGCCGGAGTGACCAAAAGTCTGTGTAATGTGTCATCCTCTACAGAGCATCGAGTCAGAGAGCTGACTGGCATGGAGTTCCATGGAACAGCAAGCAACTCTACTGCATATTATATGGTGAAAGAACAGCAACAGAAGGCTGTCAAAGGTTCACAGCAGAGCCCAACATCATAGGAGGAAGGTCTGCAACACTATGGATTTCAGAAACACAACAGGTGTGAAATAGCTATAGACGTTGTGGCATACATCCACAACCCAGAGCTCTGAGCCGGGAAGGGAGCCTAAACAGCTGTTAAGAGTTTTGACACTGTTAGGATCTACAGCAGGCTCATTAACTTACCAAGTCTCTTTGTTCTCAACGGAATTTGTAGCTGAGCCTGTGCAATAACTACATAAAATGGCTATGTATCTCTAAATGTCATGGTTCATCGGCAAAAGCACATAAATAGTAAAGGCCTGACAAAATTTGCATAAGGTCTTTTTGAGGAGGTTTTACAAGCAACGCACTAATTCTGCTACTTCTTTTCTCAAATGGTTTATTCTCCACACCTATAAGCTATACAGATGAGAAGCAAGTTATTTACTGGTATAGGATTAGCTCAAAACTGAAATGAGCATGAATATGCTCAACACAGCTGTGATGTAAACTATAGAACTGATAGCACTATAAAACAGAGTATGAATGCCCTACAAACAACGGAGATAGGATACTTTTCATACAAAATCACACATCTTGCTTTTCAATCTTCAAAAATCCATCAGATCAATGAGGAACAAACTGCTACCCTAACATTGGAGCAAATTCAACGAACAAGTTACTTACCTTTGGTAATGCCTTATCTGGTAGAGACTCTATCTAGCCGCAGATTCCTTACCTTAGAATTATCCCCAGGCATCAGACTGGAAATTTTTCGAGAGCAGTATCTAATTGCGCCGGTGGTGGCATCGTTTGGCTCCGCATGGTGTCGTCCGCTCGAAGTGATGTTTGTGGTGTCTTACTAGGCACGCTGATGTCAGTTACTTTTCGCGACTTTCCATGCCAGAGCCACAAAGTACACGGACCATTAGTGTGAAAAACTAGGCCCTGAAAGGGGAAAAATCCTAGAAATCCGTTCACAGAGCTGGAAAAGATGGGTGGGTCGGTAAGGAATCTGCGGTTGGATAGAGTCTCTACCAGATAAGGTGTTACCGAAGGTAAGTAACTTGTTCACCTGATAGAGACTTCTAGTCGCAGATTCCTTACCTTAGAATAGATACTCAAGCAATACCTCTCCAGTGGTGGGTCTACGGACCAATTTGAGGAAGAAATTGAAAGAGCATAGGTCGAGGATAGGACGAAAGCCTCTGTCCTCTGTCTGGAGGCTGCAGCTGCAGAGAGATTGGTGGACTGACCCGACCACTGGCCACCCAACCCACGGGCCCGGTACGAACTGTGGTCATGCGTAGGCTGGAAGACTTGTGCACTGCGGTGGCTGGGCAGGTAAAGATGTGGTTGCACGATCCTTCCGTGGCCACGAAAGTAGCGAAAGGCGGATTGAGGGTGACAAGGGGCCATAGAAAGGTCCAAGGACCCAACTGGTGCCCTGCTGCCCCTAAAGCGCTCCAGCGCCGAATCCTCCTCGTCTCCGAAGAGACGGGAGCCATCAAAGGGCATGTCCATGAGAGGGGACTGGACATCCCCAGAAAAGCTAGTAGTCCTCAACCATGCGTGGCCTCGCAAGGCCATTGTCGACAAAACCGCTCTGCCTAGTGAGCCGGTGGTGTCTGTAGCATCCTCCACAGCCTGGGAGCATGGAACAGACCGCGCCACACACGGAGCTCTGGTTTGCACGTCTTTATTCTTCAGCATGCAACTGTTAACTCAACGCACTAGATCACAAACTTTATTAACCACGACCATCAGATTACTTAATACTTGTAAGGAGTCTGCCGAGGACCACTAGAGTCTTCATGCACATAAACACAGGACACAACAAACAGGACACAACAGTGTCAAGTTCACAACAGATGGTAAACTTTGCTGTATCCCTCCAATCGGCAACAGCCTGGGAGAGCACAGCCCGGGTTCCTCCGGGACCATTAGCAGCACCTGTTCAACCATATTCCACAGAGCGTGAGAATAGCGGCCCAAAATGCACGTGGTATTCACAGACTGGCAGAAGAAAACACCTTCTTTACAAGATTGTCCAGCCTCTTGGACTCCCTGTCCGGGAGTGCAGTAGGGAAAGCACCAGGATTAACGTGGGACGTGGAGGCTTGGACCACCAAGCTCTCCAGGGTAGGGTGTTGGGTGAGGAAATTTGGGTCCACTGGAGTGGGCGGTGGCAGCGGGCAATCGTCCTGTTCACAGAAGCCCCAGTGCTGGGCTTATGGGGATGTCAGTAAGTGCCTCATTGAAAAAGGGAAGCGGTTCTGATGGGGACACTCCCAGTTAAAGCACTTCCAACAAGCCATTAGTCTTGACTGCCACCGAGGGCAAGCTAAGGTCCAGGATCTCAGCTGCCCTCCGCACCACCATTGCGAATGAAGCTCCCTCCTCTGTAGCCACAGTAGGAGGACAATGCATGCCAATACCTGGAAAAGTATCCAGTCCACTGGCTTCATCCAGATCCTCAGCCCAGTCCATTTGTTCTTCAATAAGGATGGTATTCTTCAGGGTCCAGCAACCCCTCCCAATCCTCCTCGAGATCTAGCCCGCAAGAATAGGGCTCAGGCTCCAACCTGGAAAGCATGGCTCGAGTCTGCGCTAGAGCTAGCATCTGGCGACACCCCTCCGCGCTCCATTTCGGAGTCTGGGATGAGAATGGGGATGGCGCCGCTGGGGGGCACCAGCAGCGCCGGTAGGGTTGGCCTTGGCATCGGGGAAGGTTGAGGAGCTATGACTGGCATCGATCCGGATCCTTCTGTGGATCCTTGGGGCCCGACTGGTGCCAGAGCCACTGGCGTGGATCCAGTAGGGGCCCCTCCCGAACCCGCAGCGCCTGAAGGCACGCCAGAGGGAAATGGCCTCCCAAAGATGAGGTACATGGCCTCATTGAAAACTCTATCAATTGGGCGGGGGTCACTCTGGCTCCCAGAAACTCAGGGAGGCGTGGAGCTGACCCAGGCTCTGGCTTAATCACGGAGACAGGCTTTGAGTGGCAACGCTCCCTCGTCTCGTTGGCCGACAGATGAGGTGAAGTTGAAGCACGCTTCGACTTCTTCTTGTGAGACTTGGACATACCCGAGTGGCTCGACTATTTCGAATGAGACTACCTTGGGCTCCGCGACTGCTCCCTGGACCTTCCTCTCAACCGGAACCGTGATCGTCATGGCGTCGCACGTCGAGCCACCATAAGCTTGAGGGAGTGCTTCCTCAAGGCCATCAGGTAAATACCATGGCAGTCGGAGCAGGCCTCAGGTCGTGATCCCTCTTGATGCACCAGAGGCATACAAGGTGCGGGTCTGTCATGGACATCTGTTGGTAACGGGCGCTGCAGGGATTGAAGCTGACCTTCTTGGAGGACATCCCTGCCACACCAGGAGGTAAACCTCAAAAGGAATTCGACAAAACATCAAAAAAACATAGTCAATGGGGTAGCTCTTCCCGGATTTGCGCTGGCTGATGTGGAAAGAAAAGAACTAAGGTAAGCACGCCTGGTTGGCGCCTAAATAGGCACAGCGAACGTTACTTCTGGTATGGATGACGCCACGCAGAGCCGAATTACGCCACCTACCAGCGCGCAGGGGTACTTCTCACGAAAAATTTCCGGATCCAGTCTGACCCCTGAGGATAATTCTAAGGTAAGGAATATGCGGCTAGAAACCTCTAACAGAATAAGTGTTAGCAGGGTACGGCACACTGTGGTCCTATCACATATTTGTCTTGCTGGTTGAGCATGCATCAGCCCAAATTTAAGCTTAGCAAAACATATTGAGCTACTGTCAAGTCCTCAAATCACAATTCAGTCTATCATTGAAGAAATTTCACTCGCACATAGCGCAAGGCGGTGTCATTTAAATCTGGAATGTGAAATTTATTGGTGACCACATGATCTTGCCAAAGTTCAGCACTCTGCTTTTTTTTTTTTTAAAGTATGTTTATTGGCACTTATTTATCATACATTCTTACATTTCCATAACTTAGCACAAGATTTATGAAGTATTGCATATGTATACATCATTTCTTATTCGCTTAGACGATGGAAATACATCCGGCACCACTGTAACATTCAATCTACATTGACCCGATATCTCACATTTCCCATCCCCCTAGGTACTTCGCCACATGTGTCATTGTATCTAATATTTGGGTTGTGTCTCCATTTTAACCTCATCCTTTTGTGCCTTATAGTCTGAGTTCCTCAGTCCTGGGGCCTCCATGCGATTATTTCTCACATGCTATCTAGTGTTACGTTCACTTACTAACGCAGTCTATACGCCATTACCTAACAAACAATTAAACTTAAACAATTAAAACAGTGTCAGTCTGTGCATGTGGGCGTGGTCACCTTTCCCTCCTCCCGCATTGGAATGTATCATCTCGGTGTATGTCCCCATGAGGGACCGCAGTGGGGGGCCCTACAGGGGAGGGGGAGAGAGCAAAAAGTGAAAGAGGGGGCTGCTATCCGTCACTCACTAATATTACGTATATCTCAAGGTTCTGGCAAGCATCAGTGGTGTCGGTGGGCGGGTGGGTGAGGGGGAAAGCACGCGCACGGGGGGAAGGGGAGGAAAACCCCCAATGGGGAGAGTTATCATGTACACGGGCCTATCCATCTGAGCCAGTCGTTGTATCTCCCTCCCCCTCTTCTCCACTATTGGAGCAGCTCGGGTGTTCCCAATTATATAGTACCTCCCTCCACCCGTCCGCAATAGGGCGCTTGCGTATGCCCTTCAGCTCTTCTTTATGCAAGGCTCTGCCCTCTGCTGCCGCCCAATGTATCACCTCCTGGTTCCAAACCCCTATCTGCGGCCCCGTTATTGACTTCCATGCTATCGCAATTCGTCTCTTGGCCAGGGCCAAGGACAAATCGATAAATCGGTGGCCCACTTTGCGTTTAGGTGATCTGGGGTATAATCCCAGAAGACAGACTTCAGGGGAATGGGCTAGTGTACGCCCCAGAGTATTATTAATTTTAGTCATCACTGCGTCCCAATATCCCTGTATGATCGCGCAACTCCATGTCATGTGGAGGAAGTATGCATCCAACTGTTTACATCTTGGGCACTCTCTGGGTTCCCCTCCAAATGCAGCCTGTATACGGTGTGGGGTCTTATATGTCATATGGACATAGTTAAACTGCAGATATTTAAGGCAGGTATTGCGAGATATCTTCTGAGGTGATTCCAACACCCGGCGCCATTCCGCATCCATGAGTGTTTTAAGAAGAGCCCTCTCCCATTTCCCCCGGAGGACAAGCATCGGCGCCAGTGATGTTTCCAGGAGTGACGCATAAAACCACTTTATTTGGTGGCCAGCTGTACTCAACGTTATCAGTGAGTGGAAGACCCTGTGTGTAGTCGGTTCCTCTCTCCCCGCACCTCACAGGTGATCAAACGCCCTCACCAATGTTTCATACATAAAAAACTGTCTTGCAGAGAGTCCACAACTCTCCGCCAAGTCCGCAAAGGGGAGCAGGCTGTGGTCCTGAAAACAGTCCCCGGTTGTATCAATCCCAACCTCAGTCCAGGCCGTCAGCTGCTCCGCCCCTCGTGTCGTCTGAGGCTCCCCATAGGGCAGCCCTATCAGTGACAATACCGGAGTGTATCTCGGGCCTACCGGCAGTCTAGCCATACATCTTTTCCAACATTGCAACGCTGTAGCCGGCAGGGTCGATGTGTATGGAACTTTTATGGCCGGGTTCAGCAATTTTGCTAATAATAATCTTGGGTGCTGTCCAGGCTCTGCCAGGTACGTTCCCTTCAGGTTCACTACCTCCAACCACTGCACCACCCACTGGAGCTGTGCAGCCAACTGGTAGAATTCAAAGTCTGGGACCCCCAAACCACCTTCGCTCCTAGGGCGCTGCAATGTCCGCAGCGCAACCCTCCGCCTGCCGTCTGCCCAGATAAGGTCTCGCACCAATGCGCCTAGGTGTCTAAACCAGCCCGCAGGCATCATCACTGGCAAGTTAACGAAAAAATATAGCAACCGAGGCAGCATGACCATTTTGGTCAGCGAGATTCTAGGCATCAGTGGCAATCTCAGCGAGCTCCAGAAGGCCACGCTAGAGCGCAGGGAGCGAACTGCCCTCCCCAGGTTACCATCTCTCATGTCCTCCAATGAGTGAAAGATTTGAATGCCCAGGTACTTAAAGGAGGTCGAAGACCAATTATATCTAGCAGGAAGGTTCCCAGGCCTAGTATAAGACCCGGATACCGGGAACAGGTGTGTTTTGTGGTGATTGACCTGCAGGCCAGAATGTTGGCCTAAGCTCTCCAATATTTGAAAAGCGGTGTGCGCTCCCGAACTCGCGTCGCATAAATAAATCAGCAGATCATCTGCATACAGGGATATGATATATGTTCTTCCATTCAGCGATATCCCAAGTCCCGCCCCCCCGCGAAAGCACTCCGCCAGTGGTTCAACCGCTTGCGCAAACAGTAGCGGGGACAACGGGCAGCCCTGTCGGGTCCCACGGGATATTGCGTATTCTGGGGAGATGGTACCACCAGTTTTGACCCTTGCCGTCAGGGAGGTATATGATAGATGGACCCATTTGAGCCAATCCGGTCCCAGTCCCATTTTCTGCATAACCCCCAGTAGGTAATCCCAGCTGACCGTGTCAAATGCTTTCTTCAAGTCCACCGAGAGCAGGGCCACTCTCGGTAGATCCTGGGCCGCAGCATGGTACAGTACAGAGTATAGGCGACGGAGATTGTAAGATGTATTCCGAGAGGGAACAAATCCATTTTGGTCATGGTGAACCAAATTTTTCATGTGAGGTATCAGTCTTAACGCTAAACTTTTACTCAATTTCTTAAAATCAATAAAGAGCATAGACAGAGGTCTATAATCTCTTACCCCTGCCTCCAAGCTCTCGGTCTTAGGGAGTGGTATCACCATTGCAGAACGCGTGGAGGGCGGCAGGTGACCTAATCCAAAAGCCTCATTATACAGAGTAACCAGGCGGGGGGCCAATATGGACCCATATTTCACATAAAACTCCGAAGGTAGACCATCGGGACCTGGAGTTTTACCTCTTGCAAACAATGCCATGGCCCCTCTGACTTCCTGGAGCGTAACCGGTCCTCCCAAATCTTCCACGGCTTCCTCCTCGACCACCTTCAGGGCCAGGGGAGCTAGGAAGACGCTTATTTCATCTTGTGATGTTCCTCACGGGGCTGTATATAATTGTTTATAGTAGGTCTGAAAGGCACTATTTATCCTGTCCGGGTCATACTCGATTCTGTCCTCCGTGGTCCTTAGCCCCGTGATTCAGGCCTGATGAGCCACGCCAGTAGTCGCCCTTCCTTCCCCTCCTCACTCTGTACTCTATCCATGTACTTGCTGTAATCATGGGAGCGAAGCCTTCCCAGTACCTCATCGTATTGCTTTTGCTTTGCCAGTAATTGCTAGCGCATTCGGGTCCCCAACCCTTGCATATTATCTAGGGTCCGCAGCTCATCCTCAAGCCCTGTGAGCTCTCTATGCAGCTCTCGTTGTATTCCAATAGTTTGCCCCATACAAAATCCCCTTACCACCACTTTAAACGCCTCCCATTCCACAATTGATGTGGAGGCAGTATCCGCATTTTCATTGACGTATGCGTCCACGGTACTGCGCAGAGACTCCGCAAACGGCTCATCTTCAAGTGTCACGGGGCTAAGCCGCCATGTGGATATCGGGGACCTACGCCTCCGGGGGCAATATGTCACCAACAGGGGGCTGTGATCAGAGTAAGTGCGGCCAAAATATTCTGTAGATTGGGTAAGGGAACCAAAGGACTGGGAACACCAGAATGCATCTATTCTCGTGTGGAGGTGATGTAAGTGCGAATAGAAGGAGTATTCCTTAACCCCACTATGCTGTACGCGCCATATGTTAAGCAGGTCCCAGTGTGCCATCCATTCCCGCAGTCAGGCAGCCGTCCTATGCGCTTGAGCTCCCGGCAGCGGTGGATGCGAACGATCCAATAAGACATCTGCCACGCAATTAAAATTACCCCCCAGTACCATCCGCCCCGCTGCCATACTCGCTATATGCGCGGAAAGGGAAGTCAAGTATGTCAATTGGTCGTGGTTGGGAGCGTAGCAGCAGCCGATTGTTATCTCCTGACCTGATAGTCACCCCGCCACCAATACATAACGTCCCTAGGCAGCAGACGTGACTATGGGAAGCAAGGGATGGGAATCTGATTAGAATTAGCGTCTCAGTGGTGAAATGGAAAATGGAAAAATAGAAATAGAAAAATGGATCAGTGTGATGATGTGTGTGGTACAACTGAAGGTAGGAAGGTGGATTCAGGTCTCACAGCACGTTTCAGTTACTTGGGATCAAACGGTGGTCAGTGTTACTCCTGAATCCACTGCGGAAATCTTCAAGTAGTCTCTGGGAAAGTATCTAGGTTTGAAAAATGGTATAGTCAAGCGGATATATATTTAGTTTGGTGAAATGTGTAGTATAATTGAGTTGCAGGAGACCTGGGGCCTCTAACCCGCAAATATGGTATGTTTTAGGGGTTCTGAAATCCGGCACCACCAGGGCATAGGGTCCTGCTCTAAGGGGGGGTATCTATATTTGTGAATGACGAAACTAAGCCCAATTGTCTCCATCTGCCAGTGGCGAGCCAAAACATGACAGTGCTCCTTCTTGCTTGCAGCCCAGTGGTAAAAGTAATATGCATAATTATTTCTAACAATCCCAGAATGACATTAAAGCATTCTTGAAAATACTTGCTTATCATGTGGAGGAACTACAAGCAGGGCGCCATAATATGATGCTTGTGGTAAGTGGAGATCTGAACGTAAAAAGAGTTTATAAATTCTCGCACCGGCCCGGCAAAGTAGGTTTATTACCCATGGCAGAGGGACCTATGACACCTTATGCAATCTATCAAAAAGGAGAAGATATTAAAGGGTGGGTCAATTCTTGGAAGTTGTTTTCAAGGCCTTGGACTAAATATGTTGAACTGTGCTTTAATACAAGCAAACTTCACTACAGGCCTCAACAGATATCCAAAAACAATTACGATTACTGAGCCATTTCTATAAATATTAAAACACTTGAAGTTCTTAACTGGGATGATAGTGATCATCTGCTAAACAAGGCACGTTTTGCTCTCCTAGCATAAGAACCAATTAAAGAACAGTGGAATGGCTGGGTTTTGAAACATAGCCGTGTTAAGTAAGGTACAGTATATTTGAAAAAGGTGGCATTTGTAATTGGGAGACAAGAATAGTGGTAAGAAAGGGGAAGGATGACCATGCAAAGGTAGAAAAGGATGTGATGTTGAAGAGCACAAATTCAAAATAGAAGAAATTGTTCACACAATATCTATATAGAAGAGAAATAATACAAGAAGAAGACCAAATATTTAGCTTTATTCCATTTGTATAACCAAATGAAGAGAGATTCGGAAAGGCTTTATGATCTTTGTCTGTAGGAAAAACGAGAGGTATCTAGTTTACATCAGACAATAGAGCAGGCAGTTTAGGACGCTGATTGCAATAAAGAACAAGCATTTGCAATGCAACAGGTCTCGCATTTGCGATAGTTAGAGCTATTGCATTGTAAATGACTGTCTTTTACCTATGTGTTTTGGTTTGAAGTGCAGTGGATGTGTGAGGTTGAATTATGTGGGTTGTATTGGAATTGTTAGTTGTGGAAATATGTGGTGTGGAGTATATCTGGGTAGTGGAATTATGTGGCATGGTGAATAGAAAGGGGTGAGAGCTGCACAGAATAGACAGAAAGGAAGATAGAGAGGGATAGGTAGTTTGTGCAGGAAGTGGTGAATGAACTCGATACAGAAGAGCAGAAAGAGTGTGTGAGAACGAGAGAAAGAAGTGGAGAGCATGCCACAGGCACATAAAGAGGGAGGACCTGTGTAAGCAGAAGAAGAGGAGGAGAGCATGGACTCTGGGGCCTTCAAAGTTTCTGCTCATGTTGCCAACTTTGATTGCTCTTCCACTCCATTTGTCCTTCATGCTGTGTATTTACTCAGCAATAAGCAGTAACCCCATATTTAAAAAAATAAAATAATGGTGCATGGCTACTGCTCATGCCACCAATTTCTATTCTTGCCCTTTTGGCATCTTTTTACTCATTTGAATCTCTGCCTAGCCCAATGTCTCCATATGGTTTACTGGGCCTTCTCACATTACCTAACATTTTTGGAAAACGCGCGCACAGCACCCTGGTGCCCCTGTGGCTAAGCTGGTGCTGAGCAGATGCCTGTATGTATGGTTTAGTTATTTTATGCAATTATGTGTGTTTCTATCACTCACAAACCCTCACCCATCACACTGCCAGGCGCTGGATCCCATAAAAGGAGAACTATACGTAAGTGGTCATCACTTGTTACATGAAAACGTTTCCCACATAGACTTAAAACAAAAATCTAGACTCTTCCAACCATACACCCTACACAGTGTAGATTGTACTCCATGTAGGAAAGCACTTCAGCATCCCACATAGGGATAGTAAGCACAATACAAAAAGTCAATACACTACAATGAAAATCTAACCTCTCCCATCAAGATTACACAGTATTTTAGCTGCAAGCAATACAATTTTAAGACATGGAAGACTACTAGATGGAGAATGTGATATTAAATGGATTATGGGTACACAATGGAAAACCCATGGAAAACCTTCCAGCCAGGAGTTGCTGTTGAAGGTCGGGTAAGAATACTGAAGACGTTCTTCCGACCTCAGCACCATTATTTGCTCCTGGCATACGGATTTGTCAAAGCAGCACTGAAAAAAACAAACTTCTTGCAGACTGCTCATCCATGCATGCAAATTTTAAACACTAGCTCAGTGATACTCAAAGTACGGCCAGGGGGCCGCTTGCGGCCCTCTTGACCTTTACATGCGGCCCCTCTAGTGAACAGCAGCACAAGCTGTTGTTTAGTTGCTGAGCAATAATATTCAGTAAAAAAATGTTTCAATAAACGGGCAAGCAGCAAATAAATGCTTGCCTGCTTATTTAACATGTTTTTAAACCTCCTTACATAATCCCTGACCCACCCAGATCCCCTACCGCCAGCCTGCAGGCATCAGTGCAGCCCTCAATCACACCACAGACCGTACTTTACGGCCCCTGGGCAAATGTTTGTGAGTACCCATGCACTAGCTGGTCGTAGTGGCTATTCTTAGTTGACATTTTCTTTTTTTTCTTTTTTTTTTTTAAATATATTTTATTAATTTTTTCCCCCATTTTTCCTTTACAACAGCAGCAAGTGTACCTAAATAAGTTACATGAAAGTCCATTAAAATGAAAGACAAGTAAAATACATCAGGAGAGCAGCACAAATTCATAATTCATTCCTACTTGTAAGCAAGCACAACTTATATCGCAATCCCGGCAATAGTACTTATTAACACGGAGACAGCCAGGTCCAGAGAGCCCCCATATCCTCCTCCCTTTGCTTTAGGCCGCCTACCTTTGCGTGCTTAGAGTGCATTTTCAAAAATATAAACATGCAAGAAGCGTCCTTTCCATTGCTGAAAAGTCAGAGGTAGAGGGTAAAGCCAAGACGAGATACAAAGCCTAAAAATCGTCATTGCAATAAAAATAATTTTCTATCCAGACCCAGCTAACGACTCATCCACCCACAGCAACATAAGCTGAGGGGACTGCTCAACAGTTGCTCAAGGGCGGCGGCTAAGTCAGATTCAATCTTCAAGGACTTCTCCGAGAAGAAATCCGCAAACTATTCACAACTCGGCAGCGATCCTTGGACCAGTGGTGGGAGGTTGGTATGACTATTAGTTTGAGCCTTGATGATTTCGAACAGTTTTTTTGGCCGGTTTTTTGCTTGGTCAAGTTGAGTTCTGAGGAAGGTAGCCTTTGAGCACCTGATGTGTTTGTTGTATAAGCACCTCCGGGATCTCAATTGGTGGAGGTGTTCGAGGGAGGGATGGGATCGCCACCGGCTTTCTGCCAGTCTTAAGTTTCTTCTTTCGGAATTAAGACTCTCATTGAACCAAGGTTTGGAGGTTTTTGGCGGACTGTCTTTTAAGCTGTACCGGTGCAACCGAGTCTAGAATATTAAGCATAGCATTGTTATAATGGTCCGTAAGGTCATGGACGTCCGACATGTTTGAGGGCGGGGGCATGATGTTATTGCAGAGGTCGGTCAGATCTTGTGAATTGATGTTCCGTAGACATCTTTTCATCTGTTTTGGGTTCTTAGTCTGAGCTCCACTTGCTCTTCCCGAAGTCAGGGCGAGGAAGGTGATGCAGAAGTGAACTGTCCAGTCACAAGGGAGGATAGACTCCAGAAGGATGGAGTTGGGTTTGCAGAGCTACCGCTAAATAATATAATCTGAAATTGGGGAGTGCCCACCGCCCCTGTCCCTGGGTAAGCACATAAAAAGGTTAGCACTCCTGGTCTTCCTGAAAGCCCAGATGAATGCCACCAGTCTATCAATTGTTTCAAATCATTCATTATTAACCTCCAATGGGACAGAACGAAAAAAATATAGCAATTTAGGAAGAAACATCATTTTAACCAGGTTACATCCCCATTATAGAAAGTCCTTCTTAGTTTTCTCTAAAATAGGTGTTAGATTTAAATCGATTATACGCTCCACTTTAGTGGTAATACAGATTCCCAAATATGTAGCTTCTTCTACAATCCTACTATTGGTGGCTGGGATAGGTCTATTGATCAATACTTGAGGTTTGGCCCTATTTAGCAGAAACCCTGACTGACTCCCAAAGTCTTCTGCAATCTTCTCAACAGCGCAAAGAGCCCTGTCCAGATCACTGGTAATTATATCCACATCATCAGCATAGGCCAAGATTTTCGTATCCCAGCTCTCTAAACTGACGGGCAGAATATCCAGAGAGGAATCCAGCCTCCTGAAAAAGGGATCAATAAATAATGCAAATAGCAAGGGGGAGATGGGACAGCCCTGCCTCGTGCCCCTTTCTATCGAGAAGGGCTCCGAAATAATGCCCCATTATTTGCAAGCGGGCTATGGGTTTACATTGCTCGTATTGCATTAATAAAGTCCCCCCCTCCCCCCCAAGCCATTTACTTCCAGAGCCTGCCACAAGAAATCCCACGACACCCAGTCGAAGGCCTTTTCAGAGTCAAGTAAGACCACCCCCATAGGCTTTGCAAGAACGTCCGTAGCGGCGAATAAAGAAATAACCTGTTTGACATGATCCGAGGTCCTTCTACCAGGGATGAACCCGTGCTGCCGGACCGACAACAGGCGCTGAATAACACCAGCTAGCCGCCTGGCAAAAATTTTAGGGTAGACCTTTAGATCACTATTAAGTAATGTAATTGGTCTGTACGAGCCCAGAGCTGTAGGGTCCTTACCTTTTTTTAAAAAACAATATTTATATTCGCAATACCCCAGGACCCGGGGGGAGAAGCCCCAGCTCTGGTTTCGTTAAATAGTCCCAACACCTCATGCTGAATTTCTGCACAGAACAACTTGTAGAACTCAAGGGGAATGGAGTCTGCTCCAGCTGCTTTCCCTCATGGGAGGGTATACAGAGCCACCTGGAGCTCTTCAGGTAAAATATCACCCCCTAAAAGCGATCTCTCCTCATTGGTGATTCCGCCCGGTTGCCCGGGGTCACCATTGTCTTGAGCACAGGGCCGCAAGCGGAAGAGGCTTCATAAAGATCTGCATAAAAATCCCTTAAGGCCTCTCTAACCATGCCAGGATCCGTAACCATGCTACTTTACATATTCCTTATTTCATTAATATATCCGGCAGCCCACTGTTGCCTTGCCCTAACTGCGAGGAAGCGCCCCATGCGCTCACTGTACTCATAGCGATCCTGATCTTTAGCCAGATATTTCCCAGCTATTTTTTCGGCAGGAAATTCATTTAGTCAAGCCTTGGTAACAGCTCTCAGGTTCAACACGGGGGCAAGATCCTTCCCAGTTTCTACAGCACTAATTAATTCTGCCTCCAAGTTGCTTAACTTTTGATATAGTTCCTTGCTGTGTCCCAGCTCCCGCTTCTGTTTAATAATGCTAAAGCTCAAGGTTTCCCCCCTTACCCCAGCTTTGAATGCATCCCAAACTGTTCCCAAAGAGAAGCTCCCTCTATTCAGATAAAAAAAAACCTGGATCCAAGGCTTTATATGTCTGACATATTCAGGGTCCAACAACAGACCCCTCTCAAAGGTCCATTTTCTGGATGTGCGACAAAGTCCCGCTATGGCGAACTCGAGAATAATTGGGTTATGATCTGACAATACTCTTGGGAAAAGTTCAACCTGGGCCCCAATAACCAATGCAAGTGACACCAAAAAATAGTCCAACCTGGCAAACTTGCCGTGGGGGGCTGAATAATAAGTGCATCCGGGCTTGGGGGCCTTCAGAGAGGACCAACCATCAATCAAGCCTATATCCTTCTGCAAATTCCCCAGGCATCTAAATGATGGTTTGCGCTCAGCATAGATTCCTTCCCTTCCACAAAGCCCCCCGCTAGAGCCATTTAAATTGAAGTCCCCACAAACTATAAACGGGTCGTGCCAAGATGGGAGCTCAGTTACTAAAAAGTTAAACAGACCAGGGTCATTTAATACTGGGGCACAAATTGAACATAAAGTAAAGGATCCACTGCCCACTTTGCACTCCAGTATTACCCATCTTCCAAGCTTGTCTGCTGCCTTTCGTCCAGGGATAACAGTATTTCCTTTCACTAGAATGGCAACACCCTTGGTCCTAGTGTCCTGTGTTGTATGACAGGCTACCTTCAGTCCAAAAGAATTCAGCATAACACTGTCCTTAATGGCAATGTGGGTTTCCTGCAGACAATATACATCTGCTCTTAAGAGTCTATGGTCCTCTTGTACCCGTCTCCTTTTCCCTTTATTGTTTATCCCACAAATGTTAATGGAAGCAATACTAAGTTTAGCCATTGCACATATGGAATGTCATAACCAACTGCGTACTCCACCAATATGTAACAAATACCATGCTGCTGCCCCTTCTTATAAATTGAGCGGTCTATCTTGAATTTGGTGCTTAAAAACATGTTCTCCTGACTGTATTCATTTTCACAGCTCCGCTGTTTTTTCGATAGCAAAAAGTACATAATCAAACTTATAACCACTTGCTGTGTATTAATTAACACACCATCAACTAACCGACCCCCTCCCCTCCCTGATAGGCCACCAAAACTCCCAAATCCCCGAAACCACCCCTCTTGCTAACCCGCCCCCCCACGCTACTGAAAGCTGCCAGACCAAACGGGTCTGTGTGATGGAGACCGGTAGCCAGCACCACAGGCCTCTCCCCCGACTCCTCTAAAGTGTAACCCCCTGCTCCAACCAAAAATGTGTTCTAAGATGAAGTGCCATAGGAAAAAAAGAAAAATAAATCGCTTAAATTAAGCTTAATAAAACCCATTTGCAAAAAGGGCCCCATAGCTATATTGCTTCTGTAGGAGAGTAGGATCTGCCTCTTATGTTGCACCCACTTTTTTTCTGATGTTTACACTGGTTTCTGGCTATAGTCTGGCTGGGTCCCTGCCAATCAGGGCCCCAGCCTCTCTGTTCTCTCTAAATGACTTGGAGTGCACTCTAGGTGCACTAGTGATTGGATACTGTGGTACCTTATGAGTCCCTAGTATATGGTACCTTAGGTACCAAGGGCATAGGTACTTCACAGGCCTACCAGGGGCTGAAGCATGTATTATGCCACCCCTGGGAAGCAGACTAAATCTGACACCATAGGCCTGCTACTGCAGCCTGGGTGAGGTGGTGCTAGCACCCCTCACTGAGATTTAGGTTTCCTATATCTCTCCTGCACACACATTTAAACCTATCAGTCACCCCTAAGGCAGGCCCTATCAATCCTGAGGGCAGGGTGCTTGGTTCTTATGTGAGAGGGTGCCTCTGCCTGAGCAGGGCCCCTCTGCAGCTCTCAGAGTCCATTCTCTGGGGCTGTTTGTGGATGCGGTTAAACCATATACTCAAGTGCATTATATCCTCGCAGTAGAATGCTAACTTTGGAATGGCTGCATCAAAACATGTCGTGTTTGGTGTCAAACATCTTGGAATACTACCCCCCCGCCAGTTCTGGCGGCGGGGGTAGCATTCCACCCTTCTAGAGGGATAGACATGTACCTACTGTGGAAACGCGGTAGAATCCTGCAGAGCCCTGGCATCACAAAATGGATGCCACCAGTCACAGACACTGGGCTGCCCTCCTGCTGATGACCGAAACTCGCAGTGGAGGAAGCCCAACAATAGGTATCCTGTCACAGGAGGGTGTGACCACCTTCCAGACAGGGTTTAGTGTATTGGGGCTGGGTGGGTGCACTCTTAGAGTGCTTTGAAGTCCTGCACTGGGGGAGCAGAAGGCTCCTCTGTGCATATGCCAGTTCAAACCAGCTCAGGGGCTACCTGCCCCTGCTCTGGCGCGAAACTGGACAAAGGGAAGTGGGTGTAGCCACCCACTCCCCTGACCCTCCCATAGTTGGGGTCATAGAGCTAGTCCCTCCCTTTCTTTTTGTATAAGAGGGGGAACCTGTGCATTGCAAACTAGATACCCCTGGACGACGCTCTACAAGAAGAATCCCGGACCTTCGACGTTCCACTACCTTTGGAAGACGGAAGAATCTCCCTTGGAGTCAAGGAGTGACTCCCCTGCTTGGCAGGCACCAAAAATGACAACGACGGTCGCAAACTACGCCGCTCCCGCCGGAGCCCGAAGTCCCTGCAGCCCAGGAAGAGGATTTCCTGACCCCTCCAAGGCCATCGTGAGTCCCCAGCGAAGCTGAGGCAACTGGACCCCACGAGCAACGAGGAACCGCAGACCCTGGGTACCGTGCACTATTGTCGAGTGCAACCCCTTCACGACGTTCTACGAACTTGTGCTTTGGACCACGTGTGGTCCCAGCCTCCAGCAGAGATCCCTCCCAAAATCAGAGGCCTACACCGTCCCGAGTGACCGTGGGCCCCTGTTGAGTGAATCCTCCTGAGGCGTCTTCGCGATCCCTTGCCAGCCGGCTTGTGGGTCTCCAGAAGACTTTCCAAAGAAACCAAAGGGCTCCCCTGGTTGCTCCAGGCCTGCCCTGACCTACCCTCGCTGGGTAAGTTCCTCAGACCTTGCTGGTCTGCACCATTGACTTTTCCGTTCCACCACGAGACTTGCTGCTACCAAGGCTTGTTGGCTCCAATCGGGTCGCCGACACCGCAGTCAGCTGCAGACTTCGTGGGACACGCTGAATCCAGCTCCTGGCCGTCCTCGACGCCTCCTGGACCTCGTGGTTGAAGAGTCAAGACACCAGTGAACGACCTGAATCTGTCGATGACGGTGGGCATTCATCTTCCTTGCCCCGGGTCACTGCCAAGTGCCCTTGAACTCTGTCTCCTCTGCTTTCAGGTCTTCCTCCTTCCAAATCCAGGCTTGGATTCCAACGGACACTTCTTCTGTCGCCGCAAGCAGCAAGTCTTCACTGGCTCCCATTGAAAACGACGCCGCGACCCAACACCAAAGGACACCTATGCACCCGGCTCCCCTGGGTGAGGTAACTTTAGCATTACGGTGCTCCCATGGGTGTGGGCCCTAGAACTACTTACCTTGTAAGTGGATTGCTTGTAGCTACCCTAGAAGTGCCCTAAAACTCTTATTTTCTAAGTGCGACAATTGCGCTGACTCGTACAGGGTTCGCGTCTGTGTTAGACACATCGCGTCCATCTCCCTTATAACACTATCTATAACCGTGTCCTTCGACTCGTACTGAGTCCGATCGGTGTTTGCCTCGAACACACAAGGGGCCTGTAACATTGAAATCTCCATTGCACTGACTCGTACCAGGTTCGCGTCTGTGTTAGACACAGCGCGTCCATCTCCCTTGCAACTCTATCTGTAACCGCGTCCTTCGACTCGTACAAGGACCGATCGGTGTGTTCGCCTCGAACACGCAAGGGACCTTTAACACTGAACTCTCAATCGCGTCTGTTCGCATAGACTCGTACAGGACTCGCACCGGTGCCAGGACACCGCGTCCGTCCCCTGTGGGTCTCCTACAACTACCTGGGGTGGTTCTTGGGGGTCCCTCGATTCTAACTGCTCTAGACCTAGGTCTAGCCAAACTAAGATTGTGATATTTGATTGTGCTAACTTATTTTGATAACATTTGATTTGTACATATGTTCCTGACTTCTAATCTCATAAAGAGATTAGTAGAGAGTTGTTTATTAATAAATACATATATATTTGATATATATACCTGTGTGGTGTCTTTTCATTTGGTGATTCAAGAGATTGTGTGGTAAAACAAGCTGCTTTACATTCCTCCAAGACTTAGCCTGAAGGCTGCTCTCCACAGCTACCACTAGGATAGCTTTCTATAAAGGTTGTCTTAAACCTACCAACCATAAGAGTCGAATTGTTCTGGTGCAAAGTGTCCACTTTAATTAGTGAACAGCATATACCAGGCCAACTTCTCACATTGGTGGCAGCGTGTGGGATTCCAGCTTGCTATTGTTTTACCAGAAAATCTCTATTTGAATTACTAACTGAAAACCACTATAGGTACTCAAGGTACATATAAAATCAAGCTTAGTATCAATAAGTTCTACTGAACTTAGAGCTGTGTGCAAAAGGAATAGCACACCCTTTCTACAGCTCAAGCTAGTATCAGTAGGCCACAAACTAGTGTAGGTAGTACAACACTGCACAACACTAGAATGTCCTCAAGGGATGGACCCAGTGGATCCACCCAGCTTCAGTATAAGGACATGACTTTCTGTGACTTGAAAGCCATGTGTGCTGAGAGGCACCTGAAGATAGGACAGAGTCCCTCCACACTACACTTGATAGATCTGCTAACAGCAGATGACCTTAGATTAGCTCTAGGAGCTAAGGGGTCTGGATCAGCGGGTGGGTCAGTTATAGTGTCTGGGTCAGATGATGAACATCAGGATGACCAGGACTCTGTGATTGTAGGGCCAGGCCCAAAGGGGTCTGAACAAGACAGAGGAATTCTCCCTAAGAGAACTGACATAGTGGAAGACAGGCACAGGTCCCTTTCCAGGGAATCTGAGCACTCCTTTCACTCTGGCAGAGAAACTGTCTACCAGAGGAACTCCTTCTTCCCAAGAAGAGAGACCTCCTCTGAAAGGATGTACAAACTGCTGCAGTATGAGGAAGCAAGATTTGCCCTCAAAACCAAGCAGTTGGCATTAGACAAAGAAGCCTTTGAGTTCCAGAAAGCTTCTAGAAGAGAGGGGTTAGAACCCCCTGGTGGCAGCAACAGTGTCCCTAGAGGCAGAGAAAATATTCCAGACCATAGGAACCTGAGCAAGGTTGTTCCTCCCTACCAGAGTGGGGATGATATCCACAAGTGGATAACTGCTATGGAAAGGGCCTGTAGAGTACAACAGGTCCCCCAAAAGCAGTGGGAAGCACTCTTGTGGCTCTCCTTTTCAGATAAAGGTAGAGACAAGCTCCTCACTGTTAGAGAAGAGGATGCTGATGACTATGAAGTCCTGAAGAGTGCACTGATAGATGGGTTTGGCTTAACCACTGAGCAGTACAGGTTGAAGTTCAGAGACACCCAGAAGGCACAGACTCAGGACTGGACTGACTTTGTAGATTGTGCAACCAAGGCTCTGGAGGGTTGGCTGGTTGGCAGTAGGGTTACTGATTTCAAGGGATTGTATAATCTAATGATGAGAGAACAGATCCTTAATAATTGCCAGAACCAGTTGTTGCATCAATACCTGGTGGACTCAGATCTGACCTCTCCCCAAGAATTGGGAAAGAAGGCAGACAAGTGGGTCAGAACCAGGGTGAGGCAGAAAACCCAGAACCAAGGGGGTGACACAAAGAAGCAGGATTCTAAGGGCTCTGAGAAAGGTGGGGATAAGTCAAAAGACCAGAAGTCTTCACAAGGGCCCCAAAAATCTGCATCTGGTGGGGAGTCACAATCCAACAAGGGAAAAGGCCAAAAGAAGCCCTGGTGCAAATTCTGTAAACAGAAAGGGCACTGGACTTCTGATTGTAACAAGTCCAAAGACCAAACCACCACCACTCCTGCCCCTAAGGCAACTGTTCCCCCTAGCTCAGCTACTGGTGGAGGTGGTACTCAGAATAAGGGTGTAGTAGGGTTGACCCTGGGTTCTGAAGTGGACTCTGACCTAGTCAGAGTACCCACTCAGGCAATGCTGATTTGTGATGGAGACCTTGATATGTCCTTCCTAGTAAGCCCCAGTAATCTGGGCAAATACAAACAGCAGCCTGTAATAAATGGCAAACAGGCTTTGGCATTTAGGGACACCGGTGCTAGTGTCACCATGGTGGCAGAGGATCTTGTGGACCCTGGCCAGATCATCCTGGGTGAAATGTACCAGGTGACCAATGCAAGCAATGTCCAGACCAACCATAGTCTGGCAGTTGTGAATTTCTCCTGGGGAGGGGTAACTGGCCTCAAGAAGGTTGTAGTCAGTGCAGACCTCCCTGTAGAATGACTATTGGGCAATGATCTAGAGACTTCAGCCTGGTCTGAAGTAGAGTTATGGACTCATGCTGAGATGTTGGGCATTCCTGCAGAGGTATTTGCTGTGACCAGGTCTCAGGCCAAAATGCATAACACTGAACCAGCTCTGGATCCTGGAACAATGGACCAGATGCTTCCCAAGAAGAGGAGCAGTAGGGTAAAGGCAGTGCCTTCCCCTCTGTCTCAGATCACAGATTCACCTCTTGAGGGAGGTGAAGCAGATCCTGAAGAAGGAACTGCCCCAGAGGGACGTGAGCCTGATCAGGTTGAGTTCTTGGGGGCAGGGGGCCCTTCTAGGGAAGATCTGAGTAAGGAGCAACAGTGCTGCCCCTCTCTTGAACCCCTCAGACAGCAGGCTGCTGCTGAGGCTGCTGGGAGTGCTAGTGGGTCCCATAAAGTTTATTGGGATGAGGGGCTCCTATATTCTGAGGGTAGAGATCCAGCCCCTGGAGCCACCAGGAGGTTGGTAATACCTCAGAAGTTTAGGGGGTTCCTCTTGACCCTAGCACATGATATCCCTTTGGCAGGTCACTTGGGCCAAAACAAGACCTGGGACAGGCTTGTTCCACATTTTCATTGGCCACATATGTCAGAGGACACAAAGGAGTTTTGTCGCTCCTGTGTCACATGCCAAGCCAGTGGTAA
Source organism: Calotriton arnoldi (assembly GCA_963921515.1). Lineage (NCBI taxonomy): Eukaryota > Metazoa > Chordata > Amphibia > Caudata > Salamandridae > Calotriton > Calotriton arnoldi. Next base: position 711,467 of record CAWUFW010006614.1, read on the forward strand.
GGCAGGTGGCACAACAAAGGCCCCCCTGATACCACTACCTGTGGTGGGGGTACCCTTTGAAAGGGTAGGGATTGACAGTGTTGGTCCCCTTGACCCTCAAACTGCATCTGGGCACAGGTTTATCCTGGTGGTAGTGGATCATGCCACCAGGTACCCAGAAGCAATTCCCCTGAGGACCACCACAGCCCCTGTGGTGGCAAGAGCCCTCATTGGAGTTTTCTCCAGAGTGGGTTTCCCAAAGGAGGTAATCTCTGACAGAGGGGCAAACTTCATGTCAGGATATTTGAAAGCAATGTGGAAAGAGTGTGGTGTAACTTATAAGTTCACCACCCCCTATCACCCACAATGCAATGGGTTGGTTGAACGTTTCAACAAAACCCTGAATGGAATGATTAAAGGACTCCCAGAGAAGCTTAGGCGGAAATGGGACCTTCTTCTTCCTTGCCTGTTGTTTGCATACAGAGAAGTTCCACAGAAGGGGGTTGGCTACAGCCCATTTGAGCTTCTGTTTGGGCACCCTGTAAGAGGTCCATTGTGTTTGGTTAAAGAGGGCTGGGAGTTACCTCTCAAACCCCCCAAACAGGATGTGATGGACTATGTACTTGGTCTCCTCTCCCGGATGACAGAATACATGAAAAAGGCAACCAAAAACCTGGAGGCCAGCCAAGAATTGCAAAAAGCTTGGCATGACCAAAGGCTGTGCTGACTGTGTACCAGCCAGGACAGAAAGTGTGGGTGTTGGAGCCTGTGGCCCCAGCAGCCCTCCAGGACAAGTGGAGTGGCCCCCATACAATAGTTGAACAGAAGGGAGAAGTCACCTATCTGGTGAATCTTGGAACTCCCAGGAGCCCCCTGAGGGTGCTCCATGTCAACAGATTAAAGCCATATGTTGACAGGGCTGACATGGGCTTGCTCATGGCAACTGATGAGGACCAGGAGGAGGAGAGTGACCCTCTCCCTGACCTGCTCTCTCAGGACCCTGATGATGGGTCAGTAGATGGTGTTGCTTTGGCAAGCAGCCTCACTGACCATCAGCAAACTGAGTGCAGACAAGTTCTGCAACAGTATAGACATATGTTTAGCCTGACCCCTAGTCAGACTACCTGGTGCACCCATGAGGTGGACACTGGAGACAGTCTGCCTGTCAAGAGTAAAATCTACAAGCAACCTGACCATGTCAGGGACTGTATCAGGACTGAAGTCCAGAAAATGTTGGAGCTAGGTGTAATTGAGCCTTCAGATAGCCCTTGGGCTAGCCCAGTAGTCCTGGTACCCAAGCCTCATACCCAGGGTGGTAAGAAAGAATGAGGTTTTGTGTAGACTACAGAGGCCTCAATGCAGTCACTAGGACTGATGCCTATCCCATACCAAGGGCAGATGAGCTGATTGATACTTTGGCCTCAGCCAAGTATCTGAGTACATTTGACCTAACAGCTGGCTACTGGCAGATCAGATTAGCTGATGATGCAAAAGCCAAAACAGCATTTTCGACCCCTAGTGGGCACTACCACTTTGTGGTGATGCCCTTTGGATTGAAAAATGCACCTGCCACTTTTCAGAGGTTGGTGTATAAAGTTCTGGCAGGGATGGAAACTTATTGCTCAGCTTATCTTATTGATATTGCTGTCTTTAGTTCCTCCTGGCAGGATCACCTGGTCCACCTCAGAAATGTTTTGGAGGCTCTGCAGAAAGCAGGCCTCACTATCAAGGCCACTAAGTGCCAGATAGGGCAGAGTCAGGTTGTGTACCTGGGCCACCTTGTAGGTGGAGGCCAGGTTCAGCCTTTACAGAGCAAAATCCAAACCATAATGGAATGGGTTGCTCCAACCACCCAGACACAGGTGAGAGCCTTCTTAGGCCTGACTGGGTACTATAGGAGGTTTGTCAAGGGATATGGATCTATAGTGACCCCCTTGAATGATCTGACCTCAAAGAAAATGCCAAAAAAGGTTCAGTGGACAGCTGGCTGTCAGAAGGCATTTGAAGACCTAAAGCAGGCCATGTGCACTGCCCCCATCTTACAGAGTCCAGACTACACCAAAAAGTTCATTGTCCAAACAGATGCTTCTGAGCTGGGTGTGGGAGCTGTACTGACTCAACTGAATGATGAAGGTCAAGACCAGCCAGTAGCTTTCATTAGCAGAAGGCTGACCCCTAGAGAGAAACGTTGGTCAGCTATAGAGAGGGAGGCCTTTGCTGTGGTGTGGGCCCTGAAGAAGCTGAGGCCATACTTGTTTGGCACTCACTTCATAGTTCAGACTGACCACAAGCCCCTCCTATGGCTTAAACAGATGAAAGGTGAAAACCCAAAACTTTTAAGGTGGTCCATTTCCCTACAGGGGATGGACTATACAGTGGAACATAGACCTGGGACCCAACATGCCAATGCAGATGGACTCTCAAGGTATTTCCACTTAGAACACGAAGACTCAACTGGTCAAGGTTAGTTTAGTGTCCCTGCGTTGGGGGGTTGTGTAGGAGAGTAGGATCTGCCTCTTATGTTGCCCCCACTTTTTTCTGATGTTTACACTGGTTTCTGGCTATAGTCTGGCTGGGTTCCTGCCAATCAGGGCCCCAGCCTCTCTGTTCTCTCTAAATGACTTGGAGTGCACTCTAGGTGCACTAGTGATTGGATACTGTGGTACCTTATGAGTCCCTAGTATATGGTACCTTAGGTACCAAGGGCATAGGTACTTCACAGGCCTACCAGGGGCTGAAGCATGTATTATGCCACCCCTGGGAAGCAGACTAAATCTGACACCACAGGCCTGCTACTGCAGCCTGGGTGAGGTGGTGCTAGCACCCCTCACTGAGATATAGGTTTCCTATATCTCTCCTGCACACACATTTAAACCTATCAGTCACCCCTAAGGCAGGCCCTATCAATCCTGAGGGCAGGGTGCTTGGTTCCTATGTGAGAGGGTGCCTCTGCAGCTCTCAGAGTCCATTCTCTGGGGCTGTTTGTGGATGCGGTTAAACCATATACTCTTAAGTGCATTATATCCTCGCGGTAGAATGCTAACTTTGGAATGGCTGCATCAAAACATGTCGTGTTTGGTGTCAAACATCTTGTAATACTACCCCCCCCCGCCAGTTCTGGCGGCGGGGGTAGCATTCCACCCTTCTAGAGGGATAGACATGTACCTACTGTGGAAACGCGGTAGAATCCTGCAGAGCACTGGCATCACAAAATGGATGCCACCAGTCACAGACACTGGGCTGCCCTCCTGCTGATAACCGAAACTCGCAGTGGAGGAAGCCCAACAATAGGTATCCTGTCACAGGAGGGTGTGACCACCTTCCAGACAGGGTTTAGTGTATTGGGGCTGGGTGGGTGCACTCTTAGAGTGCTTTGAAGTCCTGCACTGGGGGAGCAGAAGGCTCCTCTGTGCATATGCCAGTTCAAACCAGCTCAGGGGCTACCTGCCCCTGCTCTGGCGCGAAACTGGACAAAGGGAAGTGGGTGTAGCCACCCACTCCCCTGACCCTCCCATAGGTGGGGTCATAGAGCTAGTCCCTCCCTTTCTTTTAGTATAAGAGGGGGAACCTGTGCATTGCAAACTAGATACCCCTGGACGACGCTCTACAAGAAGAATCCCGGACCTTCGATGTTCCACTACCTTTGGAAGACGGTAGAATCTCCCTTGGAGTCAAGGAGTGACTCCCCTGCTTGGCAGGCACCAAAAACGACAACGACGGTCGCAAACTACGCCGCTCCCGCCGGAGCCCGAAGTCCCTGCAGCCCAGGAAGAGGATTTCCTGACCCCTCCAAGGCCATCGTGAGTCCCCAGCGAAGCTGAGGCAAGTGGACCCCACGAGCAACGAGGAACCGCAGACCATGGGTACCGTGCACTATTGTCGAGTGCAACCCCTTCACGACGTTCTACGACCTTGTGCTTTGGACCACGTGTGGTCCCAGCCTCCAGCAGAGATCCCTCCCAAAATCAGAGGCCTACACCGTCCCGAGTGCCCGTGGGCCCCTGTTGAGTGAATCCTCCTGAGGCGTCTTCGCGATCCCTTGCCAGCCGGCTTGTGGGTCCCCAGAAGACTTTCCAAAGAAACCAAAGGGCTCCCCTGTTTGCTCCAGGCCTGCCCTGACCTACCCTCGCTGGGTAAGTTCCTCAGACCTTGCTGGTCTGCACCATTGACTTTTCCGTTCCACCACGAGACTTGCTGCTACCAAGGCTTGTTGGCTCCAATCGGGTCGCCGACACCGCAGTCAGCTGCAGACTTCGTGGGACACGCTGAATCCAGCTCCTGGCCGTCCTCGACGCCTCCTGGACCTCGTGGTTGAAGAGTCAAGACACCAGTGAACGACCTGAATCTGTCGACGACGGTGGGCATTCATCTTCCTTGCCCCGGGTCACTGCCAAGTGCCCTTGAACTCTGTCCCCTCTGCTTTCAGGTCTTCCTCCTTCCGAATCCAGGCTTGGATTCCAACGGACACTTCTTCTGTCGCCGCAAGCAGCAAGTCTTCACTGGCTCCCATTGAAAACGATGCCGCGACCCGCGACCCGACACCAAAGGACACCTATGCACCCGGCTCCCCTGGGTGAGGTAACTTTAGCATTACGGTGCTCCCGTGGGTGTGGGCCCTAGAACTACTTACCCTGTAAGTGGCTTGCTTGTAGCTACCCTAGAAGTGCCCTAAAACTCTTATTTTCTAAGTGCGACAATTGCGCTGACTCGTACAGGGTTCGCGTCTGTGTTAGACACAGCGCGTCCATCTCCCTTGCAACTCTATCTGTAACCGCGTCCTTCGACTCGTACAAGGACCGATCGGTGTGTTCGCCTCGAACACGCAAGGGACCTTTAACACTGAACTCTCAATCGCGTCTGTTCGCATAGACTCGTACAGGACTCGCCCCCGTGCCAGGACACTGCGTCCGTCCCCTGTGGGTCTCCTACAACTACCTGGGGTGGTTCTTGGGGGTCCCTCGATTCTAACTGCTCTAGACCTAGGTCTAGCCAAACTAAGATTGTGATATTTGATTGTGCTAACTTATTTTGATAACATTTGATTTGTACATATGTTCCTGACTTCTAATCTCATAAAGAGATTAGTAGAGAGTTGTTTATTAATAAATACATATATATTTGATATATATACCTGTGTGGTGTCTTTTCATTTGGTGATTCAAGAGATTGTGTGGTAAAACAAGCTGCTTTACATTCCTCTAAGACTTAGCCTGAAGGCTGCTCTCCACAGCTACCACTAGGATAGCTTTCTATAAAGGTTGTCTTAAACCTACCAACCATAAGAGTCGAATTGTTCTGGTGCAAGGTGTCCACTTTAATTAGTGAACAGCATATACCAGGCCAACTTCTCACAGCTTCTATTCGCCAGAACCTGACCAAAATACTCCTTAGCTTGAATTTCGGATGCAAAGAACTTAACGGTACCTCTAACAATAGTTTTCAGTTTGGCGGGGGCCAACAGATATGCTTCAAAGCCAGCATCATGAAACGGTTTGATCACCTGTCGCAGGCGCCACTTACGCTCCACAGTTATATGGCAAAAGTCAGGGCGTACTAAGAAAGAGGATTCTAGGTATGTCCTTCTTGCGTTCGGGCGGGCTTTCTCAAAGATGGCCTGGCGCAGCAAGAAGTTGCCAAAATATACTAGAATAGCCCTCGGTTGCTTGGATCTCTGCTAGGTTGGGCAGGCTTATTATGAGCCGCCGGGAACCGGTGAACTCTTTGGACTTCTAATGCCCAGTTCCATCCAGAAAGTTCAGGGAGGGTATTCTTTAAGAGATCCAACATGAAGGAACAAATGTCATCCCCCTCAAGGCCTTCATCAATCCCAAGAAAAAGAAGATTATTCCTGCGCTGCCGGTTTTCCATGTCCTGTAGCTTCCACTGCACGTCGGTTAATTGGGCATCATGTGATTTAGCTTGCTCCTTAACAGTTGCAACATCTGTCTCCAGAGCTGTAGTCCTGTCCTCAATAAAAGCTAAGGCGCTCACCGATCTCGGAGCATGCCTTACCCACCTTCCAGCTTTTTCGTAGCCTGCCTTGCCCTTTTGCCGTCCGGCCGTTATTCTTAGACAGACTCCAAGATTAAACCTAAGCGGGATTTAGAGGCATGCTCCCTGCTGGCTGTACGGCGGATGAAGCTGTTTCATTCAGGGCTGAAGCTTCCTCTGGGGTCCCAGGTATTTTTATATGGGAATAATCCCATTTCAGGCCACTGACAACTGAATTCTTCACTCTCCTCCTCCGGGAGTCTGTGTTGTCTTTAAGACCCTTCCGGTGTTTTGAGCACTTGAGCGCTGTCTCAGGTGCTTCCAGTGTACTGGATCCAGAGGTTGGAGAGTTAGTGCCGCTGGTCTCACTGAGATATGAGTTAGGGCCCTCTGAGTCTGAGCCTTCTGTAAGAGAGAAGAATTTGTCCGCCCCGTCCATTGTGAGATCCGCCGTCGCCGGCCCACTCTGGTTTATACTGTAGTCCTTGCTACTCCCTGCCTCCCCCAAAGTGGCAGACTGAGGAGCGGGATTAGCTTTACCACCGCTATGGAGCTGCCAGGGGCAGCACCCCTCTCATCTACCATAGAGTGCAAGGACTGTTCTAGTGGCAATGGAAGAAATTCACAAGATTCTACCAGATCTGAATCTGCAGCAAGTGGCTCATAGGGTCCCCCAACCTTAGCATCGGGTGCTGAAACACCACTAGAGTCTGGCTCACCCCGCTTCTCACTGGAGCCCAAGTGGGTTGGGCCCCCGCTAAGGCCCTTGGTAGTAAAAAAAATCTGTTATAACAAGCTGTGGCTGGGGCAAAGCATCCTTACAGGAGCCAGAAAGTCCTTCCTCAGAGGCCAAACCTGTCCCAGTTTTTTTTAGCCATCGCTTGATTCCTCCTTTTCCCTGCTCCCATGCTCTCCGGCCGATTTTTACACAAGCGAGAGTCAGTTGGCTTACCTGACCCCCCGCCAGCCTGATCCAAAGGAGAGTCCTGACTTGGGCCCAGCGTGCGTGCAGCAAGTCTTGGAGAGGAGGAGAGCGCTTCTATTTTGTCCTTCTGATGTTTTGCGAGCTTAGGGGCCATGTCAGCTGGTGTGAGCACCCAGGCGAAGCCTGTACTGGAGCCAGCAGCCAACCCAGAAATTCTTCTTGTGAGGCCCGCCCATCTGCAGAAGGCTTCGCTGCACTTCCGCGTCAAGCACACTAGAAGCGAGGAGCACCAGCCGGCAAGCCCGCTCGCGGCGTCCCCCAGCGCCAGGAATCCGCCCAGTATACCGCGACGACAATTCAGGAAGGCGCCGCTGAGCCAGACGCCCAGCCCACCGGCAACCGGCAGCAAGCCCAATGGCAGCGGTAAGGAGCAGAGGGATGAGAGGGGTCAAGAGAAAGAGCTCCACCGCGATGCGTCTACGAGGCCGCCATCTTGCTTTCTATTCCTTGGTTGACATTTTCAATGAGTGTGCCAGGATGCAGACTTATAGCATGGGAGAACTACAGAAGCATCCCTTCGGAAGCCACGATCTGTATCATGCTAGCTGCAATGACAACCTCTGACATGCCAGCAACCTTCTTGGGGTTTGAGAAAAAGACAGTCATCTGCCTTTATGCAGGCAAAAAATAAATCAATAAAAAGATATCAAGACAGGCTATGGAGAAGAAAGGCAAAAAAGGTAGGGCTGGTTATACATACAATATGGACTATTAGCACATCTACCGATCTAATCAAAAATTTCTACGTCTATACTGCAACTCAATATTTTAGAGGTACCCATCCAAATACTACTAACTTCATGGATACAGTTCAAAAACAGGCAAAGTCCTCTTTCGTTGGTCTTCTCTACCAATTTGTTCTGCAATTACGCTACAGAATCCAAACAAGTAAAAAACTTACTGGTGTGACTGCCAATTTCGCCTAAAAAATGTTTTTTAAAAGAGAGACTAAAGTATGTCTATTTGTGAAAATGGACTATTTGCATTCACAAATCCAAAACACATTATTTTTCACTTTACAAATTCATGCGCTCATCCTAACCATTTATACACATCAAGGTATTCAATACACCTTCTTGTTTGCTCGTAAGGGAGTGACAGACTCCTTAACATCATTTAACTTGTTCTGATCAAACAACATTGATTATTTTAAAACAATAGAGACAGAGCACACCACCAGCAGATCACTGCAGCCTTCGTGAATAAAGATCTATTTATGTACTGGTTTAAGGGGTAATCCCACTGGATCAACTACTTTCTTACCAAAGGGAGAATACAGGGAGCAGCTAGACCAAATAAACCAAGCAGGTGTAATCGCAGAAGGTCCAAACCAGTTGGCTAGAAGTGCTGAGCGCTCAAAATCTGAACTTTTAACAAAGTAAAATTCAGCAAATTCAGTATATTCAGTGTACAGGTCAAGCATTTCCTAAAATAACAGGCAAAAAATAAACGAAATAACAGAAGAAAAACATTGTAGTTCTCTACAAGACACTGCTACTAGCAGTTGCGAACACGCAAAACTTACAAGAGTCAAACCAGAAACCAATCTATATAATTCCAAAACACTGCATAAATTCACTGGCCTTCTACATAGCCTCCTTCCATCCACAACTCTGTGTTCCTACCCTGTACTAAATGCCTGGCAGCATTATTTGGGACACTGCCCCACTGATGACACCCGCTGAAACTATACTGCTTGCTCCCTCTACACAGACGAATGTGAAGCAGACATCAAAACAGCAATGCAGTCTGTCCACAAACAAAAAAGTAATGGATGTAAATGCTTGAAATGGATGATAACCAAGAGGAACTGTTCTCAGTACAAAACATTTCACCACATTTAATTTGTTGCTCCAGTAAAGAAAATTAACACAGATATGCACATCAATATTGTTTCCAACCGGCACAAAGAAGCAGGAAAAAGAAACCAATTGGATATAAAAGTCTACTAAAGATTAAATTCCAGCAATTCCATCCTTCTCTTTTCATTTATTTAAGTAGTCTCCCTAAGTTGCAAAGGTATTCTGAGACATGGCCCCCCCAGGCAGTGAAAACATTCCTCATCAACGTGGCGCACAGAATCAAACATTTCAAACAGTCACTATCGCTCTCACTACCCTATTTGAATTTACTGCACATGGCCGTCTAGACAGTGAAGAAAATTCCCCTTATAAAGGCCTTAAGATTAATTAGAACGTGAACATTCAGCTTGTTTTGATATTGCAGCCCCTCAGCTGGAGTATTAGTTAGTTAGTTCTTGCTGCCGCTTTTCATTCACAGAAACCCACAAGCAAGTTCTAATGACACTAGGGAGCTGGCACGATTTTGAAGACAACGAAATAGGCTGCAGAGCTGACTAATAGGACCATAACCTGCCGAAAGCATCACGAGAAGAGGCTAACTGCAAGTCAAAACAAGCATTTGCAATGCAATAGGTCTCGCATTAGTGAAAGTTAGAGCTATTGGCGTGGCAAATGATGTGGGGTTTTTTTCTCAAAAAAATATCTCAGCAGTAGCATAAGTAATTGCAATGCCAATAGCTCAAACTTTCAGTAATACGAGACCTATTGCATTTTATAACATTTCACAGCGTCATTCTATGACTGCGTCAAAATCCTTACTAGTGCTCAGACACGGTGTAAGGAATGGCACTCTGTACTTTGCTTGTCAACCTAGATGCAATTATTTTATTGGATCTATCGAAGCAGGTAGCCCCTCTTCTTTAACTTAGTCTGTTCCTTGATTTAAGGGTGTAAAAAGTATTTGCTCTGCCTCACCTTTAACTGTTTATGTTGTCATTGAAATAAACTTGATTGTAATGGCAGCTTACAGATCACAACAGGTTTATTGAGATGCCTGGCCTATTTATTGTCCCAGTCCGGTCTTGCACATCGGTAATGACCTAGAATTCAATGACCATTTGTACTGCAAGGGCATTAGCAAACAACCTGAAATATATAAGTCTGAACTGGGTCACTTGTTTAGAACATGCACGAAGAGGTCCTATAGCACAACCAAAAGCTTTGCACTGCCACTCACTGGTGAACAATAAAAACGAGAACCTACAAACTATACCACTTCTGTGACACTAAAACAAAGAATAAACGGAGCTAGAGGACAAAGAAGAAGTACCCTGTGCTCTGTTCGTCTGAATGCGATAATGCTAATTTTGTACTCTAATCTTCAAACAAAAACTTGGAAGATACAAACGGACAGGCTACAGGAATTCACAACTCTAGAGAATGCTCACCATGCCTCAGTCTAGTCATACAGCAGTCACAGGTTCTCAAAACATAACGAGTAATATAACTCTGTTCGGCTGACCATAATCTAACACAGACAGACAGACAGACATACAGACACACACACACACACACTTTTTACAGCATGAATAATCATTTACGTTTCAAACCTGCCACATGCAACTACAAATACATCTGCCAAGGTGAGCATTAACTCCCAGAGCTATCTTTACCATGATATGTTACATAAACCCAGAAATAAAGGTAGATGGGGAGAGAGCACTTTGTAGAGATATTTGCTACAAACAAGACACAGGAACAATACCCGGCATTCATTTTAGCTTTCCCAGGTCAGTAAAATGAGCTCCAATTAGTGTTAATGCCCCCATTCACTTAAGCATCTAGACAGAACTACACTTTCTAATCGTTCATCAAACGAACGACCAAAACAATAGAATTTAAGATCGTTATGGCCACCACTGACAACAGAAGACCATTTGTTGCTGTGCTATTCACCCTGACAAAGACAGTGCAACAAAAACAGTGCAACAAAACATGCACCTCTAAAATTTCGTCAGTGTGTTATTATTTGAGTGTTTAATATGGATTCTGTACACTCTTAGCTCTAGCAAAACAATTTAGCATACACTTGATGAACTAATTTTCTTGAGAATTGGGGGATTCAGCTCAAGGAAAGGATGAAGTTGCTTTTATGGTCGCTTATTCACTTCAAGTGCATTTCTCATTAACTTTATTTGGGAGCAGGTAACTGGTAGTTCAGAAACGGCTTCCAGACAGTTAAAACAAACCTTTTGATGCCCTGTAACACGTGTCGTACGAAGTTATGCCTCCATTTCAGTTTGAGCATGAGAGCGCCCCCACCAGTTTGCTTCTTGTGGGTCTCAGCCAGTTGCAGTTGGGCATTGCCATTGTCCTTGCCTTTACGGTGTTTCACACTGAAGGAAAAGGGCTGGAGAGACAGAAACCAGCGCAAGACCCTGGGGTTAAGAGCGATGTTTCGGCTCATCCACTGGAGGGGGCATGGTCTGTGTACAGGGTGAAATGGTGGCCCTCAAGATAATAGCGCAGTTTGTCGACAGCCCATTTCACAGCCAGGCATTCCTTCTCAACTGTGGGGTATTTAAGCTCTCTGGGAAACAACTTACGACTAATGTACAATATGGGATGGTCCATGCCCTCGGGTGACAACTGAGAGAGGACGGCCCCTATCCCATAGTCTGAGGCGTCTGTGTGAAGGAGAAAAGGTCTGGAGAAATCGGGGGAGGACAGCACGGGATTGGTAGTGATGGCTCGCTTTAAAGTGTTGAAGGCTTCCCACATTCGTGGAGTGGGGTGTGAAAGAAGTTGGGCTTTTATATCCCGTCTAAGGGTGTCAGTGAGAGGGGCAGCTACGTCCGAGAATTGAGGAATGAAGCGGCGATAGTAGCCGATTAACCCCAGAAAGGCTTTCATATCTCTCTTGGTACTGGGAAATGGGGTCTCTGCTATGGCTCTGACCTTCTCGATTTGCGGTTCGATCATACCATGACCTAGCACATACCCTAAGTACTTGACTTTCTGGTATCCCACCCGGGATTTCTTCGAGTTTATGTGTAGCCCTGCTTGTTGTAAGGCCCTTAGTATGGTCCTCAGATGGCCCAAATGTGACTCCCAACTGGGGCTGAAGATCACGATGTCATCCAGGTATGCAGAGGAAAACATGGGGTATTGGTGGAGCACCGTGTTCATAAGGCGCTGAAAAGTCGCTGGGGCCCCATGTAGCCCAAAGGGGAGCACTGTGAACTCAAACAGCCCATCCGGGGTGGCGAAGGCGGTTTTCTTACGGTCCTCTTCTCTTAGAGGGACTTGCCAGTACCCCTTTGTGAGGTCCAACGTGGATATATATCGGGCTTCACCCAATTTCTCGATCAGTTCATCGATACGCGGGATGGGGTATGCGTCAAAGGAGGAGATGTTGTTAAGTGCTCTAAAGTCCATACAGAACCTGGTGCTTCCGTCGGGTTTGGGTACCATGACAATGGGAGATGACCATTCGCTTTTTGAGGGTCTAATGACTCCCAGTTTTAGCATGTCCTTTACCTCTTTTTGTACTGCTGCCCGCTTAGCTGCGGGTATTCGGTATGGGCGTTGTTTGACGGTTTTCCCTGGGCGGGTCTCAATGCAGTGTTCTGCCAGGGATGTTTTTCCTGGCACGTCGGAGAAGAGGGAGGAGAATGGGGATAAGGTATCCCTAAGCTCGCGTTTCTCTTGTGTCCTTAGGTCCTCATTGACCACCAGCTGTTCGAGGGTACTGGAAGAAGAAGCATGTGTTGGTAGGGTAAGGTGTGCGGTCCTCGGTGGGGGCCCTAGCCACTTTTTAGAAGGTTTATGTGGTATGTCTGGCATTTCCTTGATGTTATTTGCACGCGGTAGCTGGTCTTACCGATCGTTCCATCGACCCTGTAGGGCCCCCTCCACTCGGCTTGGAACTTCTTCGTAGACGAGGGTAATAACACCAATACCCAATCGTTGACCTCCAACCTTCTCCATCGTTTCCCTTTATCGTATACTGCTTTCTGTTTCTCCTGATTCTTCTCCAAGTTTGAATACGCCAGATCCCTCAGCTTCCCTATTTTGGATTTCAGGGCCTGGGTGTATTCCAGCATTCCCCTTGCTTCGTTGGCGTCCTCTTTCTCCCAGGCCTCTTTCGTCATTTCTAGTAGGGACCGGGGTTGTCGTCCGTACAACATTTCGAAAGACGAGCAACCCAGACTGCTCTGCCGTTGGCCACGAATGACATACAAAGCGAGGGGTAGCATCTGATCCCATTCTCTACCGTTGACGCTGAGCATTTTCTTTAAGGTAGACTTGAGCGTCCCGTTATATCGTTCTACGAGGCCATCAGTCTGTGGGTGATATACTGAGGTTCTGATTTGTCGTAGATCCAGCATCCCACAGACCTCCTTCATCAATCTAGACACAAACGGGGTCCCTTGGTCTGTTAGTATTTCCTTGGGAAAGCCCACACGGGAGAACAACTCTAGGAACTTTTCTGATATAATACGAGTGTTTGGGGTTTTTAGAGGGAAGGCTTCGGGGTATCGGGTAGCATAGTCCACTATAACGAGAGCATATTGATTCCCCCTCTGGGTTTTTGGTAGGGGTCCTATCAGGTCCATCCCTACCCTCTCGAAAGGAGTGCCTATGATCGGAAGGGGCTGCAAGGGCACTGAGGGGGGTCGATGGGTGTTTCGTCTCTGGCATACCTCACAGGTCTGGCAGTGGATCTTAATGTCTTTGTACACCCCGGGCCAAAAGAAGTGTTGTAAGACGTTTTGTGTTGTCTTTTCACTACCTATGTGTCCTGCTGTCAAATGTGAATGAGAAAAGAACATTATCTGTTCCCTAAAAGACAGGGGGACTAGCAACTGATGTGGCGCTTCCCGAGTTCCCTGTCGATATAGCATTCCGTCTTTTATAAGGAACCTGGGGTACGTGGGGAAGGGGTGTCCTGTTCTCTGTGCGCTTGTTCCCATGCATTGAATAGGGAGGCGTCATTGGCCTGGGCGAATTTAAAGCTCCTGTCCAAAGTCCATGGTTCTGGTGTTATCAAAGCTGTGGCAGGGTGGTCAGCGGTCTTCCCCAGGTAGCTCTTTTGTTTTTGGGTATGTAGGGTATGTAGGAACATGTCTAGGAACTCAGGATTGTCAGTCCCTATGATCAGGTCCTCTGGTAAGCTGTCCAAGACCCCTACCCGGACTACATGGGTTCTACCGTTAGAATGGGACAGGGTCACTACGGCTATGGGATACGGTTTAACGTCTCCATGGACACAGCGGATGTGTACTAGGGCCTCGGGGATGACCTGTTGGGACTGTACTAAGACCTTCTGTATAACGGACTGTCTACAACCTGAATCGAGTAGGGCTCTTACCACCTTCCCATTCACCTGCACACTTACGTGATATGTGCTCCCCATCTCTGCAGTGTAGAGGATCGATTTAGGGAGGTATCCGACCTCCATGGGTTCTTCCGTGGGTTTCCTACGCGGGCACGTTCGGGCGATGTGGCCCAAGTCGCCACATTCAAAGCATTGGGGCCCTCTGAACGTTGGTGCCTCTGCCTTGCTATAACGAGGTCTCATCGGCTCGGGGGCTGCTCGTGGTCTTTTATCGTTTTTGCTTGTGATGGGCCGATTAGGTTTCTCGGGTTCCCACCTCTGTGTCACAGGCTGTGCACGCGCGAAGGTGGTAGCCATCTCCACGGCTTGCTCGGTTGTCAGGTGTGGATGTTGCCGTAGCCACTTCTGCGTATGTGGCGGAAGTGCCTCTAGATACTGCTCGAGGTAGATTCTGTCCATGATCTCCTCTTTCGTGCTCACCCCGGGGTTTAGCCATTTGTCGGCAGCCATCTTTAGGCGGTAGAACAGGGTCTTTGGGTTTTCGCCGGGGTGCCTCTTTCTTTCCTGAAGCGTACCCGGTAGGCTTCCGCATCCAGCCCCAGATGGTCTAGGATCACTGTTTTAATGGTGGCGTAGGGGCTATTACCTGCGGCGTTGGCCACCTGATACGCGGCCTGCGCCTCGCCTATCAAAAGGGAGCCAGGAAGAATGGCCATTTCTCTAGGGGCCAGCCGCATGCCAACGCGGCTCGCTCAAAGTTAAGGAGGAAGGCATCGGGGTCCTCTCCAGGCACGTATTTCTGCAGAGAGACTCCTGAGGGTCCGGGGTTGGGGCCCCTGGGCTCCCGCCCGGTAGGAAGGGGCTGATCGGCCATCACCTTCTGTAGTCCCTCTATCTGGGCTGAGATGGTGTCCCTGAAGGTGTCCCTGTCCGCCTGGGCCGACGTCATCTGCCGTTCCACGGCCCATTCCAGCTTCTCTTGGCCTTTGACGAGGTGTTGTATTAAAGCGTCCATCGTGGGTGTACAGATGGGGGCGTCTATGCCCGCATTCTCCACCACCTGTAGCGGGTCGCCAATAACAGGCCAGAGACGGGGTAGTGGTAACGGGGACTTTATTGGTTTTATAACACGCTTCTTTGTGGCCGCCTGTCTGTAGTATGGAAGGGGGGACCGATGGGTCTTCTCCGGGGTGTCTCGGTCCCTCGTAGAGGTCCGGCCTCTTCTCCTTGCCTCCAGCTCGGACCCGTCCGTTGTGGGGAGGTAGATGATGCAAAACAAAAGAAGGGTCTACAGTCAGTACTGAGTTCCGGTTTGCGGTGAAGGGAGGGTAGTGATGGGAACGCCCGGTGCACAACACTTCTACACGAGTGAGGGAAAGTGCTCGGGGAAGGGTACTCCAGGTGCAGGGACTCCCCACGGGTTAACCCTCTGGTCTATCTCTTTTTCCCACCCAGCCCGCAAAACGCTCGCGTACCTGCGAGAGCCACGCTCCTCCTGGAGCGTGGCTGGGCGAACCACGGGAACGTTGGCCTCCTGGCTCTCCTCCGCCTCGTAGATTCACTGGCACCGTCCCGATCCTCGATCCGTCTTCCTCCGCTCTGTTTTCTCCTCCGTCTCTCTCCTCTTCGCCTCCGGTGAACAAGCACTCCGACTTCCGACATCCTCCGTCCTTTGTGGGCCAGGTTCCCCGACGTCATCACTGGGGGCGTGACATACTGACCAGTCGTCCGAATTAAAGGGCCGGTACTCCATTTCGCCTTCACCTCTCCCTCCTCTTCTTTCGCTGTAGTCCCACTCTTCCTGCTGTGGAGAAAGGGGAGGGGGAGAGGGGGTTTTCGTCTTCTCCGGGTTAGCAGGTCCATCACCCTCTACCAAGTCAGGGCGTCCCTCGTTACAGTCACAGAGAATGTCGGGCTAAGGAGGCAGCGCATGTAAGCTGACACAAGCTTAATGTAGAGGCTGAGAGCGAGGAGAACAATGGGTGACGGAGACAAAGGCGTGTGGAGCACGAAGCAGCAAGTGCGAGGTAGCGCTCGGGAAAGACTTGACACGCAGAGTAGAAAGCGCAAGGCAGCGCTCGTGCAGGGTTTGAACAGTCTCGAGGCAGGGATAGTGGCAAGACACAGCGGAGGCCAATAATAATAAAAATAAAAAAAATATGAGCAGGGTAGCACCAGTAGAGAGGTCAACAAAGAAGTAATCCTACCGCACCATAAATCACGTAGGCAGGGCACAGGGTTCCGTTAGTAGGCTGCATGTTCAGATGGCTGGGAATTGGATGGTGTCAGATGTCTGTGGTGTATCCCAACCTGTCGCCAAAATTGTTGTAGAGACATCCATCCAATGAAGACGATGACAGCAGGAACATTCAATCTGTAAGTTTAATGAAATACAGGAACCCCATGCCAGGGGCACAGCACCAACCGACCAGCTTCATCAACTGATCAGAATCCCCAAGTATGTCATAGTCCCCACATTCCATTCCAAACAAGATGTTGTAAATGTATTCTTCCTTCAACTAGGGAATGTTACCTAGCCCTTCCTTTGATTCTTATCCTAGTTCCCTTCCAGAACACTTGTAAGGTTCTAATGTGTCCCTCGATGCCAAGCGAGATTCCAGACTTGTCAGTTGGAGTCTGGTCAGCTGGTGAGGTGCTTGCTTTGTCCGTCCTGACGAATAAACCCTACTTACTTGGAAAGAAGCCCAGCGTTGTCTCTGCAGTTATTTACTTCACAAGACACAAGTGGTAAGGGGAGAAGCCAGACTCAAGACCCAGTATAACATACTCGTTATAGTTCTTTCACTGTCTCATCACGTCAGAACTGAAGCATTTTCAATAATATATAGAACGAAGCCATAGTTGTTTTTTCTTTGTATACAACTAACAACTATTGACAAAGCCAATAGTCCTCGCTTGCTGTCGGTATAATGTTATTTGTTGCATTATATATGTGGATACAATGACAAAAACAGCAAAATACCAATCGGGCGGCACACTATGCTAAGCACAGAGTTTTAGGTTTCGTGCTTTTAAGCTACACCCTTAATTACACCAGCCACGCCCCTTTGAGAGACCCCCATGTTTTTTCATCCCACTTAAAGCCCTGGTTATGGCCAAAAACTTCACGCAGACATGCCAATACAAACGGAATGTGGAAATGTGGTGCCTCACAACGCTCAGCAAACGGAAGCATACACAACCTGCTGCTACAAAAAAGCAGAGCGAACACGAAAAGTTGGGAAATATTGAAACACGTTTGTCCATGTAAAGGGTTCTTACAAATCAGCATGAAATATCGGACGTAACTAAATGTTTGCCTATTGTAAGTAGATGTAAACATATCCTGAAAAGGGCCTTCAGTTTCCCTGCTGATTTTAAAGTAATCAACGAAGATTGTTTACGTTTTAAATATTGCTGTGTTTTAAAGCCACCATGTCATGGTCAGGTTGTTTGTTTCAGGAGGGGCCTGTCTCTGCTTGGCAACTGGAATAGCAGCTTCGGTTGGACAGATTGGGGGATGGGAGGGTTCCTTAAGATCTCGGAGCAGGCACTGGGCTGGTTATGTCCCATTCATGGTTACACAGGGGGGATGATGTCTGTCCTTCGGCGCACGCACCCACCGTAAAATGTATACAAAACAGTGGAGATGCGTTAGTGCACACATTGCCACCGCCCCCAGGCTTCCCGGCAGACCAGGGCAAGAAACACCGGCCCCGTGAGAGGATACAAGCAGACGGGGTTTAACAGAAAATCGGGCGCCGTGCTGAAACAAAGCACGGTGCCCACGCATATAGCTATGTGTTCCTGCACGATGCAGGTGGGGTGGCGGTGCGAATAGAAGGCGGAAATTAACAATTACAAAGCAGATGGGGTGGCGGTGCGCATAGATGGCGGAAAGCAATATTTAAACAAGCGGTTGCGAGTGTCCCGGCAGCTCTGAAAGTGAAAGCGCGCACAGCGTGCTGAATGTAAACAAAGCATGTCGTCCTGCATGAAGTAGGACAAACTTAATAAAGAATATAGTGCTTACCATGTAAGAACCGAAGTAAAGGGGTCGGGAGCCATGGGAGGATACAAATGACGAGATGGCCGTACTAAGGAGGAACTAACAAGCCTATTAAGGAATCAGACGCCAGCATTTACGAAGGACAAAGACAAAAGCCAATTAAAAATATTGGCGCGGCTTCTCCTCTGTACTCTACCTCCAACAGATCGCCAGAGCAGCACGAGGCTCAGGCTCGACCTAACAAGGAGCTGAGGGAGCGCAAGTCCCTGACAGTAAACAGAGGGCGACGCAAGGGTGTAAACAAGCCATCAAACAGCACACTGAGCTGAATTTGTTGTCATAATCACAACTGCAGTAATGTGCGTCAAAGCAAATACAGGACGGCAGGAGAGCCTCGGTATGACAGAGACAGGATACGTACCGTGCCAACATTTTTACACGAGGCACTCTCAGAAAGCACATTAGAAGTCACTGCCTTGCGTGGTCCGGTCTACAACAAAATGACAATGGCTCCTTAAAACGTGACTGTATTCAAAGTGTGCGGCTATAAAAAAACAAGACAGCTTCGTCATGTCGTTAATGATGTTATCGTGCATGCTGCCGCCATATTAAATTGGGGCAATAGTCATTAAAAATCATAACGGTAGCGACTTTCTCTGCGCATGGGCAGCGCATAACTAGAAATCATTATAAATAGTTGAGGTCAGGGAAGGGGGAAGTGGAAACAGGCACTGCCCGAAAACAGCCACTAACATTTGACCTCGGTCTTTGAATGCACAGCAAATGTAATGAGAGGAGAACATGATTTACAGCCCTCTTTCAGAAACGGACCTGGAGCGACTGAAGACATTGAGCGCTCTGGTCAAATGCTCTTAGAGAAGGGGAAAAGTAGTCCCAAAACAGATGTTACAACGGGACAAGTGGAAGGGTACAAGTACTGGGGCACTGCTCTGTTTGAATAAACAACTGGTGAAAAGGAGGGACAAAGAGGATATATTAAGCACACTGAAACAAACAAATGAAAAGCAAGTATTTCCTGTAACCCCACATAAGACGTATATACTAAAGTATATACAAGAGGTCTCGAAAGCTCGACCTAAAATAGAAGCAAAGAAGAACACGTGGGCACCAATGGTCTTAGTTACTCAAATAAAGATCCTAAACAGTTTTGGAAAATGGTAGCAGATAGTTTTGCTTCATAATAAGAATACATGGAAGTGGCGACGCTAGACCAGGAAATCCGGGACTACAAGAGCTGACCTACAGTCGACTTACATGTATAACTAGAGATGAAGCGGTGGGCGTGGAAGGGGAAGTCAGGGGTGCACTGAGAAAGATGCAGGAGACTTGATCGCTGCAGCTGTTCTGTTCTTGATTTATATTTCCTTTATTGTTATGTCACAAATACGTACATAATAAGGAAACCAGTTTCAGAAAACCATATCCAATGAAACTGTTACAGGCAAATGGCCACATTTTTCAAACTACACAGCTACAAAAAACTCACTTATACTCCACTTCAATTACTCCCAAATGAAGTGGATACAACGAAGCAGCCAGTTATTACACTTCTCTCTTGCTCTTTTAAAGAGAAATTATACAGGCCTCAAGATATCTACATGCTCACTTGCTTTGGCGAGTCAGATTCTATCAGGAAGAGCTATTTTCAAGGCCTACTGGCCTGTTCTGGTGAGCTGACAAAGAATAGGTCTTCTGTTCACTAAGAGAGTGAATGAGCAATAAAGATACCTTTATATCTTGTTTTTAGCTTGTTACATTTGCTCTGCATTCAAAGACAGAGGTCAAATGTCAGTTCAAGTTTCCCTGGGGTTGGTGTTTACTTTTCTTTCTCTAACTTATTAGAGGATTTTGTAAAGTGAACTGTCTGACAAATGTGCTGACATGTGAAATACAAGGCTGTAGGATGGCAGGTTTTTTTCTAACACACAGCATTTAAATAGTGTGTAAATGAACTGTACAAATATTTCAAAATATATTTCTGTAGTTAGGAAAGCACATTTTTTGTAATTCTGTGTGATGGAAACAAAGATTTTAATAGGATCAAAACCAATCAGACCACTTTACTTGGTGATGTGCAATATTTTTGCTGAAACCCAATTTCCATACATTATTGTTTATACGCTATATAGTTTTACCAGTAAAACAGCATGCTAGTGGAAACGTTTGTGGCCATTTGAAAGGGAAATGTGCTGTCTGTAAATGACAGTCCACTACCACAATATTCTTTATTAATATATTTATTACAAGTGAGAGTTTTCAAACATGAACTGAGAAACATTCCTGTCTCCACCCTGATGACAATGCTATTAGTTAACTAAGAGGCAAGTGGGGGGTTGTGTGTACCCCCTATAAGAGGGCTAGATTCTTATTACACACGGAACAAAAGTTTAGTCTATTAAATCAAACAAAAGAGTTTTTGTACCGCAGAAATGCTGAACGCACATATTTGAAGATGCTCTCATAAGTGGTAACAGAGAAAAGGGTGACTTAGTAAAATAAAATATTTGGTTAGGCTCACACAATTTGAGACCAGTTTACGGGTCAAGCACATTTCAATTAGGTTGTGTAGATTATTCAAATCACTGGAGTTGCAGGTCTTATAACACTTTTATGATTTTTCGAGGCTTGTTTTACAACTGGTGGGGAGTTCTTACCTGAATGTATGAACATGTGTTTGGTGTAATTTTTTCTGGAGCTGAAAGTCTTCTGGCAGTGGCTGCACTCGTAGGAGGGCTCTGTGCTACGAGACGGTCCAGGGTTCTGGGAGGGGTCATTCTGTGCTGGACCAGAGGGCACATTCTGACACATCTGAACCAGATTCGTTGCACCTTCTTGCTGGACACTGTAGAAGCCCTGAGCCACCCCGGGCTGACTCTGGTTGGGGTGAGACATGTGAAACTGGAAGATACTCGATGTGCTTGTCGCAACCCCAGCTGGTGCAGCAGGCTTCATCTCCCGCTGGATAGCAGGAGACACAAAAGCGATTCCCCTGGACTCAAACACACGGGAATTGAATGGAGGGACTGGTTTGAATTCACTGGTAGATGTGGCTATGGTCCTCAGAGCAGGGACTTCCAGGCTGCAGTCTGTGTGGAATTTATCCCTCTCCTCCAGCGAGCTGTCCCTGCTACCTTCTGGGAGGCCTTCCTCACCCTGCCATGGTGGTATGAAGGTTTCGGAGAAGAGATCTTGGTTACTGAAAAAATCTTGCCCTTCTGCTGCAAATTCCAACTGGCCGCTGGCATCCTTCCGGTTGCTAGGGGTATTTTGAGCTTTGCTCAAGTCTTGCAGTTGCTCAGGTTCCGCGAATGTCTCTGGCTTTTCTGTATTGCTTTCTTCTTTGTCATCTTTCTCCTCTTCTTCATGTGGTCGGTCCTCCTCTTCCTCTTCATCTTTGATTACCACAGGAAAGGAGTCAGACAGCTGAAGTCGGACAGGCTGGCGCTGCTTCCGGCTATGGCAGCTTGGTGGGGCCTCCACCTGCTGCAGGTACTCCACAGATGCCCCTTCACCATCACTAGAGGCAACAGGCTCCACTTCCGGCACCATTACTTCTCTCACCTCCGTCAACTGTCTATGCTGAGAGGAGAGCAGATCTCTTAGTTTGTAACGCACCTCTGAGGCGCAGAGGATCTTGGGAAGCTGAGTCATGGACCCAGACTGAATGACTATGTCCATCTCATTGGCCTTTGGAGCAGAGGGGAGAGGATCGGAGTCTCTGAGAGCAACAGTAAATGCTCCTTCGATTTCTTTTGGCTGCCTCTGAGATTTATTGGCAGAGATTCGGCTTTGGTTACTGTAGAAAACAGTAGCGCTGCTAGCAGATGGGGGCTTGTTGGCCCGGTTCTGGGAGATGATCTGAGTGCATTCGTCAATCACAGTCTTGATCTGCAGGATGCTTGCAGCAGTGAGTATCTGCAAGGCTTCAGACTGAGCCACCACAAGAGAACCACTGTACATAAACTCCACCAGCTGCTGTACTACTTGTGTGGGTACCACTGGTGGTACCTCAATCTCAGAGTAGCCCAAAAGCAGCTTGTCGTGGAAAAAGGGGCTGCCAGCAGCCAATACACAGCGGTGAGCACGTAAGGTGGCATCGTGTATGTGCACAGTTACGTCACAGAAGTGCCCACCCAGGCGCTGTGCATTCAAGGTCTCTAGTAGGGACTTGCTGAAGTTCTGCAAGTGGATATAATGCACGGCCTCGGACATTTCTCCTGCCGGAAAATACGAACAACAATGGAAGGGAAAGATGGGAAATGCAAAGAGTCCGATGCTGACGCCAGATGAAAAAGTCTTCTTTAGTAAACCACCGTGACTGGCCTGCAAACAAAGAATAATACATATTTAGTCGCTTACAATAACTGGAAAAGTAAACTTCTTCACAACACAGTTATTAAACTGTCTGCCAATTTTACAGCCCTCTAGTCCACTGGCAATTATATCGAACATAGATTCTCGGCTGAATTTGACTCCTGTACCTTCGGCCCTTCGATACTTCTGGGAACCACCTGTCCTCGGAATCCCCTGATGATTCAGAGCAACTATCCACTGACCCCATGAGGGCTGCTGTGGTGATTATGTGCGATTGTTATATGAGATTATTAACCCACTGATCCGCTTGGTAACGCTAATGACCCAATCGTGGTACCAGCTGTCCCCGTTTTTTTGTTCATGGATATCAAAACCCCATCCGTATGTTGCACCAGACATACAAGTAAACAACAACCGCCTCCAACATAACAAAGAAAACTGACTACAGTCTGGGACTGAATTATCGAGTCGTAACTCGGGACACCGATCAGTTAAAAAGCTGTACATACTCGAGC
Organism: Calotriton arnoldi; assembly: GCA_963921515.1. NCBI lineage: Eukaryota > Metazoa > Chordata > Amphibia > Caudata > Salamandridae > Calotriton > Calotriton arnoldi. Next base: position 734,424 of record CAWUFW010006614.1, read on the forward strand.
TGTCCGAGGCAGTTTTTCGAGGAAAAGCAATGCCACTGTACTTTTCTAGCAATTATAGACTCTTGCACAGATCTAGAGGCAGATTTGCCTTAGGTACACTGGTCAGATTATATAGTTCGCCAAAAGTGTCAATAGATGTGTACCACGCCCTCGTGGAGGAGCCCCATGTAAACACAAATAATTCTACAGCAAATGGTCTAGGGGCATCTCAAAAAATAAACTATTGTCAAATGTAAAACGTTCGGGATATATTACACCATTATCAACCAGGACTCCTGCTGCTGTTCAGCCCAGTTCAAGGCTTATGAGCAATTACAGGGCAGCACTTCTTTTACATTCATTGTAGTAATTTGTTGATTAGTTCTGCCATTGTAGATCACGGAAATATATAATAATATCAAAAGCATAAATTGCCACCGGAGCCCTATGCCACCCACGGTACCTCCGTTTTCTTTTACCGCTCCCTCCCACACACTGAAATGTTATGCATAAGATCCACGAAACACAGCCACTTCAACGTAATATCTGCTGACCATTAGTGATTTTTAACGCTTGATATGTCAGTAATTTCAGCACTTCCGGGTCGCATGACAGCCAATCCTAGGGCTGAACATATTCAGATAGTTGTATGGGAGTGGGCGGGACACGTAGTGATCTGGGATTGGAGCCTGGGCGGAACCTTAGCCAACCCTAGTTGCCCAGCATACAATTCCGAAATGCTGATTGGTTGTTGAGTCCAGACTTGCCTCTGTCCGAGAGGTCCTATGAGGTGACCGACAGACGTGTGAAATCACTGTCAAAGACAGCTGATCACGCCCGCCTACCTCCTACATTCTTGGGGCTCACCTGTCACGACTTTGAGCAACACACATTGGTAAATGCATTAAGTTTCGCCTATTGATTAATAATAAGCAGTTTTTTTTTGTGCAGATTTATATAGCGTAAACTTGACCGTAAGGTATTGGAGCGCTTTACATGAGCACCAGTTACGTTACACAAGGACACATTCATTATTTGGTAGGCGCGAGAGATTAAGTGATTTGCCCAGGATGCTCAGCCGACGCAATGCCCAGGCTCGAACCAGGTTCACCAGTTCCAAAGGCAGCAGCTCTAGCCGTAAGGCTACATCCTCTCCCCCATTGTGCAATATAAATTACTGAAACTTCATTAAAGAGTTATGACTTACAATTACAATAGCCTAATGGAAATAAAAGGCAGTGAGCAGGCTGCCATACAATTTACTGTGTTTAACAAGAGAAAGGCACATGGTTGAATGTTTTCGTAAGTAATGCATAGATGACAGATGGAGCAGGAATGGCCCTTACAGCGAGGTGATGTGTTGGCTCCAGGTGAAAGGGCGATATTCCATCACTTTGACGTGTCACATTAGGGAGACAAGTGCATCACTGGTGTGAGTATGTCAGTCCAGAGACCACTTGAATCAAGTTGACAGCAAATGATTAAGGATTCCCAGATGCAGAGATTGTGGTGCGTTTTGATGATGTTGATGGTAGTGTTGAGGAAGGCAATGCTCAGAGATTTGAAGGAGGCATTTAAATCATGGGGAATGAGCATGTGATAATTTGGGTATGTAAGTGATCCAGCGCGATACTAGCAACGAGCATTCATACATCAGATACTCACTTGGGCCCATTCATTCATAGTACGCTAGCATTTCACGCTGGTGAGTCAGTTGTACTCTTTATCAAAAATCCCTGCTACCAATTACTTTTCTGATTGAAGAGTAATGACTTACCAATGAATCCTTTGCTAATTGGGAAGTTTAAAATGAGTGACATTCATTACAATTCATAATCCTGAAATAATCACTGAGTCATGAAGTTTTAAAATGTTTATCTAAAGATTTAGCAGAGTAATTTACAGAATTGCATGACACTTAATCGCATATCAAGGATGAAGCATAGAAAATCAATTATCGATTAATGACGGTCCCTCAGAAAGGAGAAGATAGAGACAGCAGCGCAACTAAAGGTTGCATGTATATTTACCTAAAAGTGCGAGAACCAAACCCCTTGGCCAAGGAGTTGGAAATAGGACCCAGGAAGGATGAAGAGCAAAGACCTCCTCCAGGTTCAGGACAGGACCGGTGACCTCTCTACCTACGACGCCTGCGTCGTTCCCCTCTCTGATACTCCGCTTCTCCTCGATTCTCCCGTGTCTTCCTTCTAATGGACTCCGCAGCCCCCTCCTCAGGACCTCTCTGGACAGCGATTCTGTCTGCAATCGATCAGCTGGTCGGTCTGGAGCTTCTGCCTGTCAGCGTCTAGTCTCGTCTCTCTAATTAACTAATTCTATATCTATTATACCCTTCTACACCCATGTACCTCCCATTAATGTTGCAAAAATATGGGACCACTACTTATGATTGGAAGGGGACAGGGGTTGATCCTCACACCATATTGATTTAGTTCAATTTCCTAAAGCCCATTGTTTTAAAAATACCGCCCATAAATTTTAATACATTTGCTTTATTTCCCACCCGTCTCACGACAAAGTTTATACATTGTTCATGTACATTGTTGCTATTTAGTGGGGACATCATGGGTACAGCAGTATTGGCCATCAGGTCATGGCCTTGGACGACGTCCAGGTTGACTTCATCCTTTTCTCTTGGCAGCCATGCAGGACGCATGCGCAGAATCATTGTCTCTCGAGTTTCAGTTCACCAACCCCAGGCCCAATTTACGAACTAATAAAAGTCAAAGAAGAAAATATTAGAATCACAAATAAAATGTTTCACTGTATACCCACTCTTTCTACTCTATTCCCATTTACTTATAAATTCTATCCCGCATTAATAGCGTTAAGAAAAAGACAATTTAATTACAACACAAGAGCAAGCTGTAGCACGTGAAAACATTAAGCAGCCATTTTAATACACACTGCGCAGTAGCAGGATTTTCCCACCAAGCAAAGAAAGACGTCACACCACGTGATATGGTTGAGACATGCGCAGTAAAGTTCCCGCGTTTTAGCGGCCATTTTAGAACAGACAAGCGTTATTTGTTAGTTTAGACACATAGGCAAGCTTCCTTGCTACTTATGTTTGTGTATGCAAGAGTTAGTATGAACAATACAAAGTTTAATAAATTAATACTGTGAGAAGATTGCATCCGAGCAAGTCTCATTTGTGAGTCCTTGCTCCATCAATCCCCTCTCTGATGGCGTTTCTGAGCCATCAAATATTACCCACAACCAGATGCCAACTTTTTAGCATAAAATAGTTTCATTTTCATTTTTACACTTTCTATTTTTCACATCCCCTTTCAGTTTCTTGTATAATTCACTTCTCAAATCTTCAAGTTCTATTTCGTCAGACTTTCGTTTCTTTTCTTTTCCTGTCACATTACACGATTCATTCTTTCTACAACATTTGCACCATATTATTATTGACAGTACTATTATTGCTATCCCTGCTAAGGGTACTAATATTTGACCCATAAGTCCTCTCCCTATATTAGCAAACCAGGTACCAATTGACGCAATACTATTTGTCAATCTTTCCCATACACTGTCAACTTCCAGTGGTTTTAGTTCCTTCTCAAGTTTCATTATATTCTGTATATATGTTCCAATTTCTGCACTTTTATCAGGTATGTAAGTGCAACAGTGTTTCGTCTTCAATAATTTACAGACTCCGCCCTCTTTTGCTAATATAATATCAAGAGCAAGTCGATTTTGCATAACCATAGACCTAATCGCAACCATTTCCGCATTAATCATTAGAAAACCTCCAGCAGTATCCGTTGATAAACGATCAACCACTGTAGATAATTTACATATTCTTCTTGAGTTCAGAATTACTCCCACTGAAGGTATCAATGCACCAAATATATCACCTACAATTTCAGAAAAACTAGCTCTTTTGCTACGTGTTAATTCGCCATTATTTTCATTGCTCCCAGTGTTTCTTTTTACGTGGTATATTTTTGGAAATACTATTCCAAAATAGCAACTTCCATACCACCGTGCAGGAAGCCTAAAGTAAGCCTTATTTCCACACACATAATAGATTCCAGGAAAAACTGAATCCGTTCCTCCTTTGATTCCCCACCCTCCAAGAATTAAGAAATTATGTTCACATTCACTGGTACCGATGAAAACATTGTTATAATCAGTCTTTAATCTATGTAGACAAATTTTCCCTGTTTTTACAAAATCCAGAGCCATAGCAGCTTGAGCCTTGCCAGGTGTGTAACTACCTTCTTTCTCAACCCAAGGTGGCAAATGAGCCTTATGCTCAGAAGCTTTCTTTTGAAAATCTTGTCTTCTATCTTCTACTAAATTCAAAAATATCTTTTCTTCTTCATGTAAAGAACATGTTAGATTGTTTCTATGTGCATGTGTTATATCTATCGATTTCATTGTTAAGAAAAATTCTCCCATAAACTGTGCATCTTGACTACTAAGCACTGGGTTCATACTCTTTCGAATCGGAACCTCAGAAAATATCACATCTATGTTTGAATAATAATACTGAAGTCTCCCTGTTCTATAGAATAAACTAGTCAATACACTACATGATATGCCATAGGTTAATGGCAAGTGATGATACGTTAACCCTTCTGCTACTGATTCTGGTAACTTCATACAAACATAACAATTACTAACTTCCATGGTATCTACATATTGAAACAGTAATTTTGTGAAAACATTCAAACTAGTATCATTATCTGTTATTTCATGATGAAATTCTGGATCGTCTTCTGCCGTTAGTTCTACTCTATTACCTTTCAAGTTATCTATCCTTCCTTTCGTTTCATTGTTAATCTTTTTATCCATAATCATAAGGTAAGGAATTGCTACGATCAGAACTAACCATACTACAAGTACCACTACTAAACTTCATATGCACATAACACAGCATCTTTTACAACATTTCCGTTTTGGTCTCCCAGAAACTCTATCGTCGGACATTTTGACAAGGAAGATTGCTCTTCTTATCTATTTTCAATTTTCTTTATACCACTATTTCACGTTATCAAGGTGGTCTTGTTTCTTTTTCATAGATCAGTTCCGCACTGGTTCCTTCTTCACCACTTTCACTTGATTCTGAGCTCTCGTAGTCTTCGAGAATAATATAAGTCCAATCAGGACCTTTAAACTTATTGTTAATAAGTTTCAGCCTTTGCTTCTCCGTTTCTCAGTTCTGCTTTCTTGTCCCGTTTGGCTTGTTACTTCGTTTACTTGTTCTGGATCTTCACTTCTGGTTGTTATGTGGTATTTTACTCTTTTAATGACACTAGGCCAATGATCACCTTTTCTTGTTTTCTTTGTTTGCACTGTCTCTTTACTTTCTTTTTCAGAAATTCTTCTATTTTCAGGTTGTCTCACAATCTTGTTTTCAACAATTACAGTCTCTTTGATCTGTTCTTTTTCAGGTCTGATTGGTTTCTCTTCAGCAACTCCACTGTGAGTTTCTAATAACTGTCCTTGTTCAGGATTTTCGTCTTCATGTTCAATATTTTCGAGATCTTCTGTTTGAATGTATTTTCCTTGATCTAACTGGTTCTGATCAGGGCTTATTGCACTTTGTACTTCTGCAGCCTGACCGCGTTCTTCTAGACCTGTCTGTCCCTGCTCAAAATCTGTTGGTTCGTCATTATTTTGAGCCCAGTTTCCTTTCCCTATCTGGTCCTGCTCAGGTTCTCTTATTATGTCTTCTTCTTCCTGAGCTGCTTCTTCTTCACCTATCTGATCTTCTTCAATTTCTTCTAAATTTGCTTGACTTCTTGTTCTATGGTAAACTTCAGGAATTTCCACCACTGGTATCCAGTCCTGACTTGTGCTCAGTTGTTCTTCTTCAGCTTCCCTCGAATCTTGTTCTCGAGATTCTTCAGCTGGGCAACCTTCAGCTTCCTCAGTGTTCGGTACTGTCTGAGGATTTTCTTCTTCAGGGTCTGGTACTCTTTTGGTGTGATTTACATGAATCCAATTAGGAAATCCTGCACACTTTACTGCTGTGTTTGTAACCAGTATGACCTGACAAGGTTCGCCCCACCTAAGTGATAGACACGTTTCTCTGGTGTGATTCTTCACTACCACCCAGTCACCAGGATTCAGATCATGTTCTTGTTCAGGCTGCCTGGAAACTGCGTCTTCTCCAACCTGGTGAGAGACAGAACGCACTACGTCAGCCAATCCTTTGCAATAATCCAGAACCATATCATCAGATATATTCAGCAGTTTATTTGTGGGAACATGTGCTTGTCTCATTGCTCTTCCCATCATTATCTCGTGTGGACTCAATCCGGTATTTCTATCAGGAATGCTTCTGAGTCCCATTAACACAAGTGGCAATGCATCCGGCCAATCTAATGATTTTGATGCACACATTTTTCCCAGTCTGGATTTTATTGTGCCATTCAATTGTTCAACCACTCCAGAAGCCTCTGGACGATATGCACAGTGCAATTTTTGCTCAATTTGGAATGCTTCACAGATTATCTTAATCACTTCACTGTTAAAGTGCTTTCCTCTATCTGATTCCAAAGTTACTGGGAAACCAAATCTAGGAATGAGTTCTCGTAAGAACAGCTTTGCAACTGTAATACTGTCATTCCTCCTGGTAGGGTAAGCCTCCACCCACTTTGAAAACAGACACACTATGACAAGTACATATTTCAGCCCTCTGCATGGTGGTAACTGAATGAAATCAAATTGCAATCTTATAAATGGACCCTCTGCCTTTCCAATTTTCCCAAACCCAATTATGGTTTTTCTTCCTGGATTATGCATTTGGCAGGTTAAACATCTCTGGCAAAGACTCTCTGCTACGGCCCTGAACCTTGGATTGTACCAATTTTGTCTGAAGAGCCTAATTATTGCATCTCTCCCTATGTGTGTGTCTCCATGATACATCCTGGCCATTTGTGAGAGCAGACAGTCAGGCATGATTGGTCTGCCATCGGCACAAATCCATACATCGTCATCCGCCCTTTGGGAACATCCTATTTTAATCCATGTATTCCTTTCACTCTCATCAGCATCATCTTGCATTCGTTTTACATCATTCCATGTTTCAGGTGGCGCATACAGCATAAGTTGGCAGCTGATTCCCATTCTTTCCACCCTTTTATTTACTGACAATCTATTTTTGGCACAATGTTGAGCCACAAGATCTGCGTATCTATTGCCGACTACCACCCAGTCATCTCCTGACTGGTGTGCAGCACATTTCACCACAGCCAATTCTTTTGGTGATTGTATTGCTTCCAGCAGTTCCCTTACAAACTGTCCATTTTTAATGGGGGATCCTGAAGAAATCATGAAATCCCTCTGCATCCATAGTTGGCCAAAATCATGCACAACCCCGTAACCATATTGGCTATCTGTAAATATAGTTACTTTTTGATTCCTCCCAATTTTGCAAGCTTTTATTAAAGCAATCAATTCAGCTACTTGTGCAGATTTTACTCCTGGTAAATAGGATGCTTCGACTATTCCAGTTAATTCACATACTGCATATGCTGCAGTTAGTTTACCATCTTCATGCCTTTGGCATGAACCATCAACAAACAGCTCCCTGTCTGGCTTCCTGAGGGGCAATTCCTGACTATCAGGACGTGGTTTCATGCATAACTCTGTGACTTGTAAACAATCATGTTCTTCTTCGTCATCTTTAACTTCCTCATGGTATGGGTCTGGTAGTAAGGTAGCAGGATTTACTATTGTGCACCTTACAATGGTCACATTCTCAGCACCTAAAATTATTCTCTCATACTTAGTCAGCCGACTAGGAGTAAGATGCTGAGTTCGGGTTCTTGTCAATAGAATCACAACCGCATGTGGAACAAACACCTTTACAGGGTGTCCCATTACAATTGACTCACTTTGTTCAATGCTCAAACAGGTAGCTGCCACTGCTTTTAAGCAGCCTGGCAACGCGGCTGCCACTGGGTCCAATGTAGCAGAAAAATATGCTATAGGACGTCTGTCCAAACCATGTCTCTGAGTTAGGACTGAAAGTGCACAATTTTCTCTTTCATGACAGAATAATGCAAATTTTCTCTTATAATCAGGCATGCCTAGGGCAGGTGCTGCACATAGAGGATTTCTTAATTTTACAAAAGCTCCTACGCTCTCATCATCCCACTCAACTGGGTCCTTCGCCTTCTTTTTCGTCATTTGAATTAAGGGCTTTGCTAACAGAGAAAATCCTAGTATCCACTGTCGACAATAACCCACTATTCCAAGGAACATTCTCACTTCCCGTTGGGTGATAGGCATTTGCATTTTCTTGATCAATTTTACTCTTTCAGAGGTTATCCTTCTTTTTCCCCTCTCAATTTGGTGTCCTAGATACTGTTGTTGTACAAAACTGCAGTTTTTCAGGTGAGACTTTATGCCCTTCTTCAGCTAAATGATTCAATAGTGCAAAGGAGTCAACAACACAGTCTTCTCTGGTGTTAGATGCCACTAGTAAGTCGTCTATATACCGCACTAAGACTGAGCTTCCTGGCATCACTAGTTTCTCTAAGCACTTTTTCAATATCTGATTGAAGATGGAAGGACTTTCTGTGTACCCCTGAGGAACACGATTCCATACATAGACCTTATTCTCAAATTTAAATGAGAAAAGATACTGGCTATCTGGATGCAAGGGTATCGAAAAGAATGCTTGGCATAAATCAATCACAGTAAACCATCCTGCACTCCAAGGAATCTGGTATAGAATTACTGCAGGATTTGGCACTATAGGACAACAAGGTTCCACAATCTTATTTATTTTTCGCAGGTCTTGGACAATCCTATATTTTCCACTCGGTTTCTTCAGACCCATTATTGGTGAGTTACAAGGGCTACTCATCACCTCTTTTAATATTCCCTGTTTTACCATTCGGTTGATTTCTTCAATGACTCCTGTTTTTACTTCTGCACTCATTTTGTATTGTCTGGTATTTGGAAAAATTGCACCTTCCTTTACTGTAATTTTAACTGGGTCTATTTTGGCCATAAGTCCTACTTCCTTTCCCGTGAAATCCCATACTATGGGGTTTATGTAGTTTTTAATTCTTCTGGCAATTTGTCTTTTGTTATCAAGGAGAACATCTCATCTACCTCTGTACCTTGCTTTGCAATCATAAATTTATATACATGGTCTTCATCTGGGGTCTGAATTGCCACACCATCCGGTGTGCAAAAAATTGTGCAGTTCATTTTACACAACAAATCTCTGCCCAATAAGTTTACTGCACTAGAATCACACACTACAAATTGATGCATTTCTCTAAAATTTACAATTCTAACTTCCATTGGTTCGGTAAGAGGTGTTCTAATCTTTCGATTAGCTACCCCCACTACTTGGATAGCTTCTCCAGAGAGAGGAAGGTCTGGGATGTCTGCTGTTCTCACAGTAGACCTGGTAGCACCAGTGTCCAAAAGGAAAGTAATATCATTACCCTTCACATTCCCTTCAACATATGGACCTGACTGATCTACCGGTAAGGACGCGCCAAGTACGCACTCCTTCTCCCCCTCTCTTAGGCACCGTCATTGGCTATAGGAACAGAAGTCGTCCTGTAAAAGAAATTGTGAGGTTACATAATCATTCTTACCACTTCCTCCTTGATATCCGACGTCTGTACCATGCTTTGCTCTGCTTACATTACCCTGTATAGGTGCAGGTGGCAACTAACTCTGAGGATTTACACCCTGCTGTGAGTCATTCTGCGTCTGTGGATTTAAATTTTGATTAGGGCCATTATTATTCCGCATCTTTTTACATTCATCCTTCCAATGCCCCAATTTTCCGCATCCATGACAAGGAAATTTCTTTTTAGCCTCTTCTCTGCTCATTCGTCCTCTCACTTTTCCACCATTCCCAGTGTCACCATTCGTTCCAGAATCCTTTCCCTGATTTTCACTTGGATTATCCAAATTAATTCCCTGTTTCTCAGCCATTTTTACCTGAGCCCACATTACTTTCTCCTGCAATTTCTTGTGCCTGTCCTCAATGTCATCTCCACCATATTTTGCATATTTCAGGATTTCATCGATTGGCTTCCCTTGCCAACACAACATGTGCTGCTTAATCATCTGACAGATCTCTGGCTTCAGACCATAAACAAATCGGTAAACAAACTGACTCATGTTTTTGTCTCCAATATCCTCAAATCCACTATACTGTTTGAATACCTGTAATAAACGTTCATAGTAGGCGTATACCGATTCACTGGCCTCTTGGGTAGTTCTGTCTATTTTCACCCAATCTGTTTCTTTTGGTGGTATTTTCCCTTTCAGGTAAGTTATTACCTGCTGATACTTTTTCATTACATCACTTGACTTGACGGGGCACCTGTCTTTGGATCTCTGGGATACTCTTCACTTGGCCAATCGACTGTGATTTTACAATCTGTCCATAAATCGGCAGGTACCACTATGTCAAACAAACCATCCAAATCCTTCAACAATACATTTGACACCTTCACAAACCTCTCAACCTGCTTGTACCATTCAATTGGTTTTTCTCTCAATTTTGGGAAATCATTCGTAAAGGACAAAATATTCTGTCTGCTCCATGGGACATGTACATATCCCCCTCCTGGAACTTCTCGCATCGGGTACATTTGATCTGCTTTCCCTGTTTCTTTCATTAGATATTCCGAAGTTGTTCTACTATATCGTGCCTCTTCCTTTTTCTTTGTCCATCTAACTTTCCATTTATCTAGGTCTCCCCATTTCTGTAAGACTGTCATTAATTCTTTTATTTGTAATTTTCTTCCAGAGGCATTCATGTTTTCTAAATCTTTGTCTGTAAAATCTGCTCTATAGGGTTTCTGTAGCACTTTTGACTTCCCTATTTCAATTCCCATCTGCAGAGCTAAATCTGATAATTTTTCATGGAATATCTTTACCATTTCTTGTGATACTTCTGCACACGAACAACAGTTCTTCTTCATCGTAAGTATTTAGGCGATCTACCCCTACATTTCCTGCTATTATTTCTTCTAATTCGACCTTTAATTTATAAATGTCCATGATCTTTGGGGGTGAACTCTGTCTATCTGATCCTTGTGCCCACCTTTCTAAGTCTTCTGGTGTAACTACTGTGGCACTTTTGGTTCCTGATGTTATTATGTTTACATCTTTCGAGCAACCAGGTGTTTTTTTTAGCTCTTCTTGGGGTACTATTTGCAGATTCTCGAATGGGCAAGTCCATTAATGAAATCATAGATTCACAATCACTAAAGTGATCCTCAACCATTACTACTGCTTCAGGTTTAGGAACATTCACAGGAGTAGGCGTAACTAGAGGTTGGGGATAATTTACCTTGTCACTATATAAGGGAACTACTGGACCAATTGTTACAGGTATGGTCAAGGAATCAGGATGTATTTTTAACTGTGTTATTTTCTGTATTAATTCTGCTCTGTTTTTATCTATGGCTTCCTTTTCTTTATCGTGGAGTACCCTACTAACTGGGGAATCATGCAATACTTGTGGTACCAATGGTGTCCTTAACAGTGGTGCACTTGGGGTGCATCCACTTGTCCCTTCCTGATATGGTGGCGGGTTCTTTAATATCTCTTCCATAAATTCATCTTCGGAATCTCCAAATCTAGTCAAGTGTTTTGTCTTTTCTGTGCATTTGCTCCCTAACGGTTCTTCTGCCACTAATATTGGATACAGACCTTCTGTAAGCATTGCTCTTCTCCACTGTTTCATCTGACCGTCCCTTGACTCATTTTGGTACCTAGGGAAAAATCCCTGATAACCCCTATTACTTCTGGATCGGTCACGTTCAAATGCCTCAGTTTCCCACTCCTCTAAGGCTTGGTATTGGGTTAATCTAGGTCTGGGTTCTAAATCATTCATTCTCAATCTCAAATTTTGAAGAATTCTCCCATTGAAAGTACCATTCTCAGGAAACGCTAATATTCCATCATTTTTGGTATATTCTATCCAGTTTTCTAACCATACGCAAGTATGATAACCTCTCTCCATCATCATGAATGAAGCGGGCGTTTTAGCTGGTGGAATGATAATTCCTTCCCTAGTTTTGATTGGTTTATCCTTTTTTTAATAATTTTTAATCTTTTGTAGAACTGACATTTTTCTCTTCTCTCCGTACATTTTGGGTAAATTTCGATGTATGAAATTATATTCTGCAAAGCCTAGGAATCTCCTATCCGGACGAGTTCCTGTTAAAGTTGGATCGCGTTTTAACATACAATCTCCTATCCACTAGGATTTCAGCTTCTATGGTAACAATCAATCAAATGCCAGCTAACTTTTGTCTCTGAACCAATCCTAGCGCAGCTTTTCTGTGACGTTGGTCTGCCAACCCCTCCTTTACAATCTGCGCTTTTCTGTCCCTTGCTGTTTCGACCAATCCCAGCGCGGTACCTGTGACGTCGGTACTACTCCTGACTACTGACCCCTCCTTTACAAGAGTCGTTCCACGCCCGCGGTTTCAACCAATCTCAGCGCGGCGTTTTGTGACGTCAGCTCCCTCTCCGGCAGCTGACCCTCCCTTTACAAAATCGTACGCAAGACTTTATTTTCTCTACGATTTTAATTAAAATTCAGTAACAACATAAAACATTCGCTATCGTGTCAGTTTCTCTAATTGAAAAAGATAGGTTTTCATCCACACTAGTAAACCCTTTCCGTTTACTAAACATACACTACGAGTAAAAACCCTTCCATTTACTCTTCACTCAAGCATCAAAATTACCTGTTACTTCTTCAATGTTACCCTTTCTAGGTGATATAACATCAAATTTTCACCAGCATATTCCATTTGCTATTACTCACACGCATAGAATCCCTAACAAGTACTGATAGCCCTACTTAACTTTTCAGTACTTTTTTCTGCCTGACAGATAACCTCACTGCAGTATGGCTTCCACTTACCACCTGCTATTCAATTTTCCCCGGGGAATTCTGGACAACATAAAACAAACTTTTAAACAATAACGGATGTTAGTTCATAAAAATACAATTCTCATTACCCAATTAACAAAGCAGAACCATCCTCTGATAACCAGAAAACTGATCCAGCGCGATACTAGCAACGAGCATTCATACATCAGATAACCACTTGGGCCCATTCATTCATACTACGCTAGCATTTCACGCTGGTGAGTCAGTTGTACTCTTTATCAAAAATCCCTGCTACCAATTACTTTTCTGATTGAAGAGTAATGACTTACCAATGGATCCTTTGCTAATTGGGAAGTTTAAAATGAGTGACATTCATTACAATTCATAATCCTGAAATAATCACTGAGTAATGAAGTTTTAAAATGTTTATCTAAAGATTTAGCAGAGTAATTTACAGAATTGCATGATACTTAATCGCATATCGAGGATGAAGCATAGAAAATCAATTATCGATTAATGACGGTCCCTCAGAAAGGAGAAGATAGAGACAGCAGCGCAACTAAAGGTTGCATGTATATTTACCAAAAAGTGCAAGAACCAAACCCTTTGGCCAAGGAGTTGGAAATAGGACCCAGGAAGGATGAAGAGCAAAGACCTCCTCCAGGTTCAGGACAGGACCGGTGACCTCTCTACCTACGACGCCTGCGTCGTTCCCCTCTCTGATACTCCGCTTCTCCTCGATTCTCCCGTATCTTCCTTCTAATGGACTCCGCCGCCCCCTCCTCAGGACCTCTCTGGACAGCGATTCTGTCTGCAATCGATCAGCTGGTCGGTCTGGAGCTTCTGCCTGTCAGCGTCTAGTCTTGTCTCTCTAATTAACTAATTCTATATCTATTATACCCTTCTACGCCCATGTACCTCCCATTAATGTTGCAAAAATATGGGACCACTACTTCTGATTGGACGGGGACGAATGTATGATGGTACAACGCGTACCATCACAACGCGGTATGTTACTTCGCGGTATTGACAACGCAAGTCGTTACATCGACTTGCGTTGCAGGGCGCTGGACTTAGGAATAGTGTGAATTACTATTCCAACTCCAGTCTACGTACAGTAGGGAAGGTGTTGGAATAGTAATTCACACTATTCCTTAGTCTAGAGCGCCCTCCAGTGCAAGTCGATGTAACGACTTGCGATGTCAAAACCACGATACAACCATACCACGTTGTAATGGTTGCGTGGTAATGGATGTTTCCCACGGGGACAGGGGGTTGATCCTCACACCATATTGATTTAGTTCAATTTTCTAAAGCCCATTGTTTTAAAAATACCGCCCATCAATTTTAATACATTTGCTTTATTTCCCACCCGTCTCACGACAAAGTTTATACATTGTTCATGTACATTGTTGCTATTTAGTGGGGACATCATGGGTACAGCAGTATTGGCCATCAGGTCATGGCCTTGGACGACGTCCAGGTTGACTTCATCCTTTTCTCTTGGCAGCCATGCAGGACGCATGCGCAGAATCATTGTCTCTCGAGTTTCAGTTCACCAACCCCAGGCCCAATTTACGAACTAATAAAAGTCAAAGAAGAAAATATTAGAATCACAAATAAAATGTTTCACTGTATACCCACTCTTTCTACTCTATTCCCATTTACTTATAAATTCTATCCCGCATTAATAGCGTTAAGAAAACTACAATTTAATTACAACACGAGAGCAAGCTGTAGCACGTGAAAACATTAAGCAGCCATTTTAATACACACTGCGCAGTAGCAGGGTTTTCCCACCAAGCAAAGAAAGACGTCAAACCACGTGATATGGTTGAGACATGCGCAGTAAAGTTCCAGCGTTTTAGCGGCCATTTTAGAACAGACGAGCGTTATTTGTTAGTTTAGACACATAGGCAAGCTTCCTTGCTACTTATGTTTGTGTATGCAAGAGTTAGTATGAACAATGCAAAGTTTAATAAATTAATACTGTGAGAAGATTGCATCCGAGCAAGTCTCATTTGTGAGTCCTTGCTCCATCATAAGCACCTGACAAAAAACAAGTTTGCTCACCGGAACTTCCCGATCAAGTGTGTACCATGAAGCCCTGTTAGTTATGAAAAATGAATGAAGAATTTGGACACTGGGAATTGGGACAGTACTAGTTAGCACACAGTACACTTTTTTTGTCACACTTCATCGAATTCAGCATATCTTGGTTCTCCAAAGGCGAGATCTTGCCTACAGATTGGGGCGATCATAACGCTTTGTTTCCCCGCTTAAGGGCCTGGCCTGCAACAGTAATCTAGCCTCCATTATGCGTCACACATTGGATGGCCTACGACTAGTTTGGTGCATGAAAAACCCCAAAAAGTCACTAGCTGCCTTACTCAAGTCACATTTAAACAAATTTCTTTACTGCTTAGCAGAGAGCGCACAGGATTCTGTGGCTCCACACTATAATAGGCTAATACTTACAATCAGGGATTTGATGTTTACGCTAATTCGTATTTCAAACACGGACCCAAGATGGTTCGAAGGGATCTGTTCCCTGGCAAACAGGAAGCTTAGGAAAGCCCTAAACGCCCGCCCTAGGAATAAGACCGAAAACTCCCTGGCACGCACTGAGTACAAAATTGCACTTACAAACAGGAGGAGGGAGGTATATAATCAAGACTGGGAACTCTTGGAATACACATCGGGGGAAAGGACAGTAAATCCTTCTGGGACTTAGTAAAGTTAATTCGATCCAGGAATTCCTCTATCAATCCCCCTCTCCAAAACAACATCTCCGGCGTGGACTGGGTTACCCACTTTGCCTCTATTTACCACACTGAGGACGAGCCAGTTATGTTTGTTATTCTCCTCAATAGATTGCAGAACTCTCTCCCACTTTTATTAACTTTGCAGGAAGTTGAGTCGGCCATCCATCACAGTAAGGGTGGGAAAGCCCCAGGCCCAGATTGGTACCGATGGACTTGTTGAAATCCATGCCTGAAATTTGGGGCCCCCTTATTACGAATACTTTTAACACTTCCCTATCTACCACTATTCCCCCCTCATGGTCTACCGTAACAATTGTACCCATATTTAAAAAGGGTGACTGTATGTCGCCCAAGTGCTATTGACCTATTTGACTTATCAACAGCACTATTAAAATCATAGGTAGAGTCATTTATGATCGTTTGGTCGAATGGGCAGCTGACAAGGACATCCTCCCCCCTTTTCAATTTGGATTCCGGCCAAAACTAGGAACCAACGAACAATGTCTGAATCTGGTACTGACCATTTCTAAATACACCAAGGCCAAGCGCTCCCCCATCTACTTAGCTTTCATGGATCTCTCCACCGCCTTTGATTCAGTAAACAGAAACAAACTTTGGTTAATGTTGCTGGAGCAAGGCGTGGACCCCCCCCTTTGGTGAATTTCTTATACTGGCTGTATTCAGACCTTTCAGCCCGCTTCATTTAAATTCTCTTGGGGAGCTTTCTTCTGAATTCCCTCTGAAGAGTGGAGTGAGGCAGGGTTGTATATTGGCACCTTTATTATGTATTTTATATATCAACGGATTAAAAGCCCATTTATCTACTTCCCACACAGACATACCCAGAATTGCTGGCTCCCCTATCCCTGCTTTACTGTATGCTGATGATGCGGTATTGTTAGCCCTCACTCCAAAAGCACTGAGACATCAGGTGGACTGTTTTGCTTCCTTTATGCACAATTTGAATCTAAACACCAATTATTCTAAGTCGCATATCATGTCCTGTGACCTGGGCAGACTAAGGCTAAATAAAATTAGTATCAATGGGCATGCTTTGACGACTGTTGAGAATTTTTGTTATTTAGGATTAAATTTCAGTTCTACAGGGTCGTGAAATCATCATCTTGCTCAGGCTAGTGTTAAATTAATTAAAACTGCGGGCACAGTCTTCAACCTCATTAGACCGCATATTAAGGGGACTGTGTTTCCACCACTGAAAGTTTACAACTCGCAGTGCATCAGTGTAGCCACCTGCGGAGCTGGAGTATGGTGTTTCAGTAAATGTTGTTCTCTTCAGGCAGAGGAAAACTGCTTTTTGCGACGGTTGCTAAGTACACCGCCGTCCACTCCTAATCTCATTACCCACCTTGTGTTAAACCAGGGTTTTATTGAGGATAGCATTCAGCTTGTGCCACTTTTATTATGGGTTAGTATTTGGTTGAACCCCGCCGCTAAACTCTGCAAGGACATTATATCCGATTGCCTGACACTGGATAAGGCACGCTCCATATCATGGCTGAGTTATATAAGGGATACTCTTGTTTTCCTCTGTATATCCTGGTGGTTTACCGAACCCTGTCATATTCCCCAAAAATGCCAAGATGGAGGTGAAAACATTATTTAAGGACCACCGTGCAAACATTAGGCTAAAACATGAATTATCCAAACCCTCGGTGTTGTATTATTATAGTCTTTTATACACAGATGACCCCCCTTTGTATTTTGTCGCTGGACGTGTCAAGATGGGAGCGGTCACTTCTCTTTCGCTTTAGAGCAGGGACAATTTACTGGTCTCTATTTTTCAAACACTCTCTAGAACCAGAGGGGAACATCGTCTCCTCCTGCCCCTCTGATAATCATTCCGCTCAATCACTATTGCACTGTATGTTTTTCTGCGAATTGCACCGCTTAGCATGAAAGCACTTTCTGAGACCCTTGTTACGGAGGCCAGGCCTCTGCTGCTGTAGGCCAGCTCTCCTTCACTTACAATCCTTGTGTTCACCCGAAATCATTTTCACTGTCTGTGCCTTTCTGAAAGCAGCACTTAGGGCTAGACAAACTATGATGGGCTAGTTTGTCAGAATTTTACGTTCACCATAGCTTAGTATAGAGAGTCGGCAGAGATGTTGGGTTTACTTTTGGTGGATAGTAGGAGCGCATGGCGGACCCTATTTGAGGTTTTTGTTCTCTCTCTATCTCATCTTCATGCTCTTTCAACTGTAGACACTGCCTATAATACTGTAATGGAGCACTGATATCTGCCTTCCACTTGCATTTTTTCTGCTCACTTCAAGTATGGTTATTTGATGTATTATCTGATGTGGTGTTGAACACTAACGTCCTTTATGCGCTTATTTTTTAACTGTTTTTATTGTACGATTATTTTTAAACCTTTATGTCTGATTACAGCTACGTGCAATATTTTTATGTACTTTTACGGCCTATTGTTTTTAGACCGAATAAAGTTATATTGAATTGAATTGATTTCAGCAGTGCATAACTGGAATTTAAAGTGTAGATTGCCCATAAGATTGCCTGACAGCAAGATGGAAGGATCAAAAGGGAGTAGTGTCATTGGGTTACAGTTCCTAGTGGTAAATGTTTGAGAGGCACTTTCACTTGAAACCTGTTATGCCAGGCAGGTGCAAGTTAATATTTTGGAGAATCTGAGATTACAGGGTATAGCCAATGGTAATGTTGCACTCACTTGCAATTCTCATTTGAATACCATATGTTGATAATTCGGTCTCAGGAGAAGGCTGTCTGCAAGTTTCTGACCCACTGTCCCCATTACATCAATCAAGTGAATCAGCAAAAGGTAAGTTGTGAGTATCTTTTTAATGCTCATGCCTGGAGAGAAGGTGGCTGCTTGGTACTTCCCGCCTGATGGATTGGAAACAGCACCAGCAAGCCTCGTAGGTGTGAGAAGCAGCCATTCAAGGGTGTTGGCACTTACATTTGTTTGTATCGCAAGATCACACTAAGAGGGAAGTGACCAAGGAGCGAAAGGCATAATTTTGACGGTGATGCAAGTAATAAACACCCTGCCAGGGTGCAGGTTCTGAGATTGTATCATGGTGGACTTGCCTCATGATTGAAATTGCTTTATCGATGGGTTTTGATTACGTGAAGCTGTGTGGCAGCCATGTCTCGTTCTGCAACACAATGCTGGTGTGAAGACAGTGATGCGAGCTCCAAGCTTGAAGTAAGATGGAGTACTCGCATGTGTGAACCGATGAGCTCATGCTCTGCTGGTATTAATTACAGGCGCGTCACTTGGGTCTAAAGATACTCTAGTGGCACGGGCAGTGTGGCGGGAGGAGGAAGCCCCTCACCAGAGAGTGAGTGCAGTGCACTGAAGGAAGCGTCTCTGGAAAGCGCTCGTCAGACCCAGCGCCAGTCCATGCTCTGGCTCTACAGAATACTGTGCTGACTGGGGACGCCTATTCTAAAGCAATCCCCCAAAACAGAATGGTCAAGGTGGCCTTCCCGGAAGTCATGCCTGAACGAGCGAGCGCACCTCTGTTCACAGGTCAACCAGCCCCAGATGCAGCTCTCAGTAATGCAGATGGTGCCATAACACCAAGGCCCACGAGCATTAAGGGTAACCCTGGGCGGTGAACTATGCTACGCTCGCGGAGTTTGCGGAGTTTCGGTAACTTCGCGATTCGCATAGTGCGCGAAGTTACCGAGCACTACGCAATTTGTGGCGTAGCGTAGCTGTTTTTCTTCTTCGCACGCTCAATATACGTTCTCGCGCGCGCGGTAACGACCTACCGTGATTCTGCGTTCGCCGACGCGACTTCCTATCCGTTCGCGGGCGCCACGAGATTTGGAATCCGGCCGCACAATCCCGCGAGAGTGTGCGAACGCGAACACGTCATTCGGACGTGCGATCTGACTTCCGGCGGCAGTGTTGGTAAGATCGCGATCCCGAACACGAAGAAACTACAATCTGGCGAAGAATATCTCTCGAGCATCATAAAACCTTCTTGAAAATGATGATTTTGCTCCAAAAAACTCCTCAGATTGTGATTTGGCTGTAGTTTTTTGTGCAAGGAGTCCTTTTTCTTTTTTTACTTTTTTCCAAGAGGAAGGAAGTGCCCCTGATTCTCAAACCTCCTGTTCCTGTCCAGCAGGCTCCTCCCAGTGCTTTGTCCATGTGCTGTTCACTTTCATTTGGATTTGGAGCTGGAAGGATCACTTTTTGTGTCTGTCTGCTGCATCATATCATTGGATTGGATTTGAGGACTTTTGGATTTGAGATTTTACAAGTAAGTTGGAGAATTGGTGTACTTGTTTGTATGATTGGGGCTTGTTTGTACCTACATTTTTTGGGGATTTTCATCGTTTTTAAAATTAATTGTTGTGGCCTGTAGTTTCAGTAGGGGCCTGGTTGTTTTTCTTTGATTGGAATTTCAGCCAGTAGGCCCAGAGCCAGAGGTACCCATGGGTGCATGTTTCTGTGGTGTCTGTTGAATTTAAACATCATGTAGGGCATGCATGGATGGCATTGGATTGAATTGGTAAATCTGGTTTTTGGGGTGTATTTCACTTTTTGGGTGTAATATATAACTTTGTTGGATGTGTGTGTGTGCTTGTTGTGTAACTTTCCAACCTTTCTTAGCCCTGTGGATTTTCATTTTTGCATTTTTGTATTAAAGCTGTGTTGTTTAGCAGGCCTCCTTTGTCTGATCATATTATAGGCCTGCTTGAGTTCATTGTTTTCCATGGCCTGTTGTGACTGTGAGTGACCACGTGGCTTGGGGCCATTTTGTGGTGGTAGTTTAGTAGTGTGCTGCTTTTTCCATATAGGCCTGCATGTCTTTTCTTTGTTCCCCTTGGCTTATGCTTGTTGTTGTGGGTGGCCTGGCCATGTGGTGGCGGCCATTTTGTGGGACCAGCCACTGTGCTTTTGCCATAGGCCTCCAAGCTTGCGGCCTAGTCTGCCAGTAGGCCCAGAGGTAGTCATCCTCATGGGTGCATAAAAACTGTTTCTGTGTTGTCTGTTGAATTGTACCATCATTTAGGCCATGGATGGCATTGGATTGAATTGCAAAATGTGGGTTTTGGGGTGGTATTTCAGTTTTTGGGTGTGTGTTAAATAAATAGGCCTTTTCAGCCAGTAGGTAACCCTGGGCGTTCAGCTCGCGGACTTTGGGCAACTCCGCACTGCGCGACAACGTGGACTTACACTTTTTATCTTCTTCGCGCGCTCAAAATACGTTTTCGCGCGCGCGATAACGACTTTTTGTGACGATCGCGATGCCGAACACGCAGAATTTACAATCTGGCCAAGAATATCTCTCGAGCAGCATAAAAACCTTCTCGAAAATGATGATTTAGTTCATTTTGCACAAAAAACTCCTCAGGTTGTCATTTAGAAGTAGTTTGGTGAGCAAGGAGTCACTTTTTTTTTGTTTTACAATTTTTTTCAAGAGGAAGGAATTTGTTGGGTGGCCTGGCCATGTGGTGGCGGCCATTTTGTGGGACCAGCCACTGTGGTTTTGCCATAGGCCTCCAAGCTTGTGGCCTAGTCTGCCAGTAGGCCCAGAGGTAGTCATCATGGGTGCATAAAAACTGTTTCTGTGTTGTCTGTGGAATTTTGACATCATTTAGGCCATGGATGGCATTGAATTGAATTGCAAAATGTGGTTTTTTTGGGGGTCTATTTCACTTTTTGGGTGTGTTAAATAAATGCCTTTTTTGCGTGTGTAATTATGTGTTGTTGTAGTGGTTGTCTAACTTTCCAAACTGTTTTTAGCCATGTGGATTTTAGTTTTTGCATTAAAGCTGTGTGTGTTTTATCAGGCATCCTTTGTCTGGCCATATATAGGCCTGCTTGAGTTCATTGTTTGCCGTGCCTTGTGCCTGTGAGTCACCATGTTGCTGGGGGCCATTTTGTGGTGGTAGTTAGTAGTGTGCTGTTTTTGCCACATAGGCCTGCGTGTCTTTCCATTGTTCCTCTTGTCTTACTGCTTCCAAATCCATCCCCATTGCCAGCTGCAGCTCCCTGATGCTGCATACATCCCACGTGATGCACAAATTTAGGCCAAACATGCTCCACTACATTTTAGTTTTTGTTCTTTACTATTCTTATTCTTCCAGAGTGTACACACTACACAGTACACCAGGAAAGCCCTGGCCTTGTTGTCAAAGTCTCATTGAATTGAAAGAGGATTTATAGAGCGCGTGGTTACCCGGGAGCATCCCAGCGCTAGCGGACGTTAAAGTGGTAAACACAAGAGGGGTCATGGAAATAGCCACGTTTTCAGCTGTTTACGGAAACTAAGGTGGTTCGCTTCACTTCGGAGATGGAGTGGAAGGGTATTCCACAACCTAGAGGCGTTGTATGAAAAAGCCTACCTCCCTTTCTCGCTTTCTGAATTCTCGGAATTTTCGCCAAGTGACGAGAGTTAGAGCGGAGATGTCTAGGAGCTTTGTACGAATAGATCAGATCCCTGATAATGGGGGTCCTACCCTTTCAAGGATTTGTGGACCACACAGAGAGCTTTAAAGTGAATCCTCTCCTGGACAGGAAGCCAATGCAGAGCGCGCAGTGCAGGTTGCGCTGAGCATCGCCGGCTGGTGCCGGTAAGCAATCTTGCTGCAAAGTTCTGAACAATCTGAAGTCGCCCAATCACTGCCTTGGGAGCCCCAAGGTAGAGAGCATTTCCAAAATCAATCCTAGAAAGGATCAAGGCTTGAATCACTAGTTTTTTAGCTGAGTGTGG
Source organism: Calotriton arnoldi (assembly GCA_963921515.1). Lineage (NCBI taxonomy): Eukaryota > Metazoa > Chordata > Amphibia > Caudata > Salamandridae > Calotriton > Calotriton arnoldi. The sequence goes on from CAWUFW010006614.1 coordinate 756,773, forward strand.
CAACACAGACAAAATCTTACGAATCATTTTTAGTAGACCATAGCAGGAGCGACCGTCTTCCTAGCTTGGGTTTTGAAGGACAGGTCTTGGTCCAACCAAATACCAAGGCTTTTTAGCTCTGATTTAAAAACCGGAATTGGGCCCATACAAGATGGCCAGAGGGCATTCAAATTAGCACTTTGAGAATTACCAAGCATCATAATTTCGTTTTTGCACCGTTCAGTTTAAGATGAGACAGACTCATCCATTTTGCCACTTCCTCCAAACAAGCGTGGAGGTCAGTGGGAGGCTTGTCAGCTTGATTCAATGCCACCACTAACTGTGTGTCATCAGCATAAGATACAATATGGACTCCAAAGGGGGCAACCAAGTCCGCCAGAGGGGCCATATAAACATTAAAAAGAGTTGGACTCAGGGAAGAGCCCTGAGGCACTCCGCACATCAAAGGTAGAGAGTCTGAAGAGTTATCCTCTTCAAACACCTGAAAAGTCCTGCCTTCCAAAAAAGATTGAAGCCAAGCGAGAGCCGAACCTGACACTCCCGTGTTCCTGAGACGGTGAACCAGAATCTGATGGTTCACCGTGTCAAATGCGGCGCTAAGATCAAGCAGAATAATAGCTAAAGAACCTCCTGAGTCAAGGATCTTTCTTTATTCTTCCACTACCACCAGCAGAGCAGTTTCAACTCCTTGACAAGGGCGAAAGCCTGTTTGGGAGGGGTGGAGCAAGTCATGTGACTCAAGAAACGCAGAAAGGATGTTGTTAACATGTTTCTCTGTGATCTTACTCACTCCAGGAAGGAGCGAGATGGGTCGATAGTTAGCAAGATCTTTCGGATCCAAATGAGGTTTTTTCAATAGAGCTTTAACCATGGCTCTTTTCCATTCACAGGGGACCACGCCTGAGATAAGAGAGGTGTTAATCACACTAAGGAGATAGGGAGCGATGGTAGAGGTTACTGATTTCAGAATGTTAAAAGGTGCTGGATCAAGTGGCGATCCACTTTTAATAGAAGCTAAAATAGACAACAAGGAATCCAAGGACAGGGGTTCTAGAGCCTCCAAATTAGGTGCAGATTTATCTCGGGAAGAGGTATTAGCATTGGTGATATATGCGTTATCTTTCACAGGAAGGATTTTTAAGATATTTTGCACTTTGGAGAAGAAGAACTGTGCAAGATCTTTGCAACGCTGTCCAGATAAATCAGGAATTGAAGGAGGGTCGGATACTCTTAACAGTTTTTGGCGATCTGAAAAATGTCCCTGTGAGAGTTAGTTGCGAGGAGAATCTTTTCCTCAAAGTATGAGGCTTGGGCTTTTTAATCTCCACTTTATACATCCTGAGAGCGATCTTATACTCTAATCTCTTTTTGGCGGAAAAATCTTTCCTCCAACTCCTCTCCAACCTTTTACATTGTTTTTTAAGGAGGCGCAATTCAGGTGAGAACCAACCTGATTTAAGGGTTCCTGATTTTTTCACTATCAGTTTTTTTGGGAGTACCAGGTTAAGGGTGTCTTCAATCCATGAGGTAAAATAATTGTACGCAGTAGCCGGATTAGGATGAGGGGTGGGGAAGGTCCTACTTAATTCATAAGACCAATTCTCCACTGGAACCTTAGACCACTGCCGATTGAACGTTCGGGAGATCTGGGTGTGAGCCTCTGTCATAACAGGGGACCATAAAAAGGGGACTAGAAAATGATCCGTCCATGGGAGGGGGATAGGGGGTTTTCCTATGACGTCTTTCAAAGTAGAAAAGAATGGATCAAGAAGATGTCCTTTAAAATGTGTGGGTTGAGAGACCTTTTGTTGAAGTTGGTAAGACGCAAGGTCTTGAGCCAGGTCCATCGCAATTAATGCATAGGGATCATCAAAGTGCAAATTGAGATCTCCCAAAAGCGTAAAGTTAGCATTGATATTAGCTAAGTTACAAGTTGCTTCTAGCAGGGAATTACAAAAATTACCCATCGCCCCGGGCGGACGATAGATGAGAATTCCAGAGAGAGAGCGAGAGGGGGAAAATTCAATAGAAAAATGGGCATTCTCACAATCAGCTATAGGGCTACCTAAAAGACGACAGGTCAGATAATTTTTATAAATGATAGCAATGCCGCCCCCCTTACCCATCTTTCTATCTAATCTTTGAATCGAAAAACCCGAGGGGAGGGCTCTAACAATATCAGGTTCTGAACTTGAGGAGAGCCAAGTCTCCGTAAGGAATAACACTTCAGGATCATAGTCAGATAGCAATAATGAAACCTCAGTCGCATGTTTTGGAAGTGATCTGCAGTTTAACAGCAATAAGTTAAACTGTTTCTCTGAATGAGCTGGGGTATGGGTGTCCATTGGGGGCTCGAATAAACAATGCAAGCATTTCTTCTGTCCATCCTCTATCATTATCGAGTGAGAACATTTTGGTTCCAAGGGTTTATTCAACCATTTCAACTGTGACGAAGTGTAACCATAGTGGGTTAAAAATGTAGGGGCAGGGGCTCTGGCCCCTGGGCCCGGATGGGCGCGGACGGGCGCAGACGGGCTTGCCTTAGGCACGCCTTCGGCGCGCCAGCGGCGCGTCCGCTGCGCGGTCGCGTCATCTGGCGTTTTTATATGCCCCTGACGTGACCCAGCGCAAGCGCGCTCAAGCCCTCCCCGAGCTATAACACAGCTCCCCCGTACCAGGAACAAATTTTAAAAGCAGCAATCACATTAGGTAAGTTTAAAAACAATTAGCAGCAATGAGGTCAAATTTAAAAGAGAAAAGCGGGCGGGAGAATGACCTGATAGTCCCCCACAAGTATGACCCTTCTAGCGTCCGCTGCGCGGTCGCGTCATCTGGCGTTTTTATATGCCCCTGACGTGACCCAGCGCAAGCGCGCTCAAGCCCTCCCCGAGCTATAACACAGCTCCCCGTACCAGGAACAAATTTTAAAAGCAGCAATCACATTAGGTAAGTTTAAAAACAATTAGCAGCAATGAGGTCAAATTTAAAAGAGAAAAGCGGGCGGGAGAATGACCTGATAGTCCCCCACAAGTATGACCCTTCTAGCGTCCGCTGCGCGGTCGCGTCATCTGGCGTTTTTATATGCCCCTGACGTGACCCAGCGCAAGCGCGCTCAAGCCCTCCCCGAGCTATAACACAGCTCCCCCGTACCAGGAACAGCTCATAGCTCATAAATGGCTACACTGTTGTTGTTCACTGAGTTTCTAAAATTTAATAATTGAGGCAACCACACACTAAGTTCTATATTATATTAGTTTGATTTGTGCTATCGTTTGACTGATGTTCTTCTAGCTTTTTTGCTTTTAGGTGCACAAAGACTGAGGAGGAGGTGTGTCATCATTCCCCGTTGCACTGCCAGACAGACATCCTGCTGCTGTACACAACGTGACGTGTGACCTGACCAGACATCTCTGCAACTGAGTGCTGCTGACATCTGAAGAAGATGGGCCCAAAGAAAGCAGGTACCAGGTCCTCCAGTACCAAGAAAGTTGCTATTGAGAAGAAGGAACAGAAGAAGGAAGTGACACTTAAGTCTGGTGTGCCGCCCAATACCTTTTTGGGGAAAAAAATTACGCCTGCAGCAACGGTGTCCGGGGGGCAAGCTGGGGGCAGCACCTCCGCATCAGTGGGCCCAACCCACCAACCCAGGCCCAAGCACATGAGTGTGGAAGAGGTAGCCAGCCTAATGGTGGAAAGCAGTGATGCTGAGCCTGAGATAAACTTATCGCTATCTCAAAGTAGTACCCAATCAACGCAGGAGGGAACACAGCAGATAAGTGGTCAACAACAACAACAGCCGCAACCACCGCCCGCAATAGTAGTTGTTGTTCCTCCCGAAGTAGGGGCAGTTCAGGAAATTGAGCCTCATGCAGAGGTAGAAGAAGAAGCCACTCATTCAGAAGATCCATTGTCTTCCAAATCTCCAGCAAGGAAAAGGAGGGGTAGTCCATCAAGTTCTTCGCCAAGCCCCCTTCTGATGATCTAGATGCCACTTGGAAGCCACAAACTGAGTCTGAGAGGGAGACACGTCCCAAGACCAAGCTAGGGAAAAGGAAGGTTCCAGAAAGCCTTACACTTATGGAGGTCGATGTAGAACAGCAGGATGATGATGATGATGAGCCAGTCATCACGAACATCACTCCCGGCCCGAGGAGATGGAGACCAACATTATTACCCTATCCAAAATCACTGCGAGGGATGTAGCACGCATGCCTCCACAGGTAACACCAACACGACCTACAGCTTCCATATTTGCATTAGCAAAGGCCCGCAGCAACCTACATCCTGCACAACCACCACCTCAGTAGAAGTAGGTAGTGGTACAGCAGCACAGAGTCAAATTCAACACACACCCTCCAGTTCATCCGGCATTGGAAGTGGCACCTCCAGCAGGAGGCAAAAGTTAAGCTCCCCAGTTTGGGACTTCTTTACGGTTAGCGAAAAGGAGGAGAACATTGCTATATGCTCCATTTGTAATACCTCTGTTAGTCGTGGTAAGCTTGGTACAAACTATGGTACCGGAGGCCAAATGACCCATCTGAAAAAACACCACTTGATCAGCTGGGAGGACCACCTTCGCGGCATAAAAACTGCAACCATTGGTGTTGGTGGGGATAAAGGAGTAGAAGATCCGATCACGGTGGAAGAGGAAGGACAGGGAGACATTCTCTCTGGTAGTGGTACACAAAGTCACCCTGTCCCCAGCAGTGCAGTGTTAACGTCGCCCACATCTTCAGCAACATCTCAGTGGCACAAGAGTAAGAGTCAGCCTGAGACACCAAGGAGTACCGCAATGAAAAAAAGTGCGTTGTTGAGCCTAAGAGAAAGGAAAACCATGCAGCCTACCATTATCAGCATGTTTGGGGGAGGGGCAGTACGAACGCAACCACCCAATAGCACGTTTGTACAATGCAAAGCTGGCTAAAATGTTAGCACTGGACCTTCTCCCTTTTTCTTTTGTTGAAGGGGTGGGTTTTCTGGAATTTGTGTCAACCATCTGCCCAAAATGGCATGTTCCCAGCCGCTACTATTTAGCCAGAGTTGCTGTTCCAGCACTACATCACGACGTGCTGGAATTGCTTGGAAAAGCCTTGAAGCAGAGTGCTGTTCACAGTATCCACCTGACAACAGACATGTGGACCAGTTGCCAAGCCACAGATTACATGTGCATCACTGCACACTGGATCTCTTTTGCGGGGGTTAGAGAACAGATATCTGCTGGTGTTGACGCTGCTGAGATTTTTCATGCCACTCGCAAACATGCAACTGTAGCCATGTTTGCCATGGAGAAATCTCATACTGCTGCAAACATTTTGGAAGAGTTTAACACCAAGGTCTTTGAGTGGCTGCGCCCAAGAGGGCTTAAGATTGGTTTTGTTGCCACGGACAATGGCAGTAATGTAGTTAAGGCCATGGGCGATGGTGGCTATTTCAGGGTCCCGTGTTTGGCACACTGCATTAACATTGTTGTTCAAGACTTTTTGAAAAATGAATCCAAAGTCAGCAACTTACTGGCCACCTGCAGAAGAATATGCACACATTTCAGCCATTCTTTTAAAGCCCGGAAGCAGCTGAGGGTCATTCAACGAGAGCATAAAATGCCAGTCAAAGCACTCATCCAGGAGGTGCCAACACGTTGGAACTCAACTTATTACATGCTTGATCGTCTGTTTGAACTGTACATACCACTCAATGCTTATGTCATGCAAAGATTAGGGGAACCTACTGTGAAAGGCATGACCGTTGAGATGGGTCAATGGGACCTCATTAAATGCCTGACTGAGATGCTACTTCCTTTTGAGATCTTCACACGTGAAGTCAGCAGGGAGGACTGTACTATGGGCCAAGCTATCCCATTGTTGCACATGCTAGAGCAACAGCTGAAGGAGGTGTCTGAAACGTACGCAGGTGTGGATGACAAACAAGACGCATATCATTTGGCGGAGACCTTAGCCGCTCGCTTATCTGCAAATACAAGGATTCAAAATAACATTGTGTCACAACAACATTACATTAGTGCCACAATTTTGGATCCACGGTATAAAGTATTTCTGAACAGTAAGGCAGTAATTCCTTTTTCGGAAGTGGATGTTGCCAACTACAAAACTTTGATAGCTGAGGAAGCCACTATTTTCGAAAACGAACGGCTATTAATTACAGGCCCCCCACCCCAGGCCATAACAAGTACTACAGGGCATCCAGAGTCAAGTTCTACTTCGGAGCCTGAGGGCAGTGCGTTTGCCTCCCAGCAGTCACCTACACCAACAATAACATCAACAACAACAGCAAGAACAGGATCATCCACAGTACAATCGGCAACTGATTGGTTTCTACGGCAGGGGTATGGTAAGTCCAGTGCTGATGCAAAGGCAAAACAGGCCGAGCACATCGGAGCACCCCTGAACATTGAGCGGACGGTCCAGGCCTATCTGGATGACCCAACAGAGGTCTTCATGGATCGAAACCCATTGGTGTATTGGTATGGGAAAAGAAGCCAATGGACAGTGCTGAGCAGGCTGGCGATAAAGTATCTGGCATCCCCTATCGCAAGTGTCTCTTCTGAGCGTGTTTTCAGTGCTGCTGGTGCCATTGTAACTTTGAAAAGGACCAGTCTCTCGCCCAAAAGCGTGGAGAGGTTAACCATGATCAAAATGAATCAGCACTTTATACCACCGGATTACAAAATACGTGAATCACAGCAGGAAGAGATCGACTTGGATGACGTAAGTAGTGGGTTACAGGACCTACTTCTGTCGGAACCACCAGAGTTTGAGGACGAGCTCCTCTTCCCTGACAACTAGGCTTTCAAATTGTTACTTTCTTTCTTCCTTTATTTGTCTGTGTATCTGTCTTTCTGGTTCAAATCAAATCACAACAAATCCATCACCACCGTCTTCTCTTTTTATTTCCCTATTGGAGTTGCACGTCTGTGCATTTAACTGTCCACTCTTCAGAGTCCTGCTTCATCTTCCTGTCTCGCCCTAATTAGTACATTTCCATCAAGCCAGACATTGGAGTACAAGAAATGTTGCCTTTAACAGTCCCTCCATAAGAAGTGAAACGTGACTATAGCTATCCTCCGTTTTGTTTCCGAGCCGAAACTCATCAGTGTCCGAAGGCTACCGCCTCTGCAGGCATCCACAACTCTTCACTGTCAGAACTTGGGCAGGCATCCAAAAGTAAACTCATCACTGTCCGAAGGCTACAGCCTCAGCAGGCATCCAAAGCTCCTCACTGTCAGGACAGAAGGTAATTGGCAGAGAAAGACAAGACTCTTCGAAGAAACTTGCTGACATTTGTGCAAACTCAATTGACCAGCAATGAGCGCTACCCAGGCCGCGGCCCATCATCACAGTGCTGACCATGTGAAGCAACTTAAACTGTGACAAAGTGCCACAGATGAATAAGACGAAAACCGAAACAGCGACTAACACTCAAAATGAATGTGGACTTGAGTAATGATGAGGCCACTGCCCCGTTAAAAAAAAACACACACACCTGTCAGAACTAGGCATCTGATGATCTGACAGCCAAAGAGAAGAGCAAGACAGGTAATGATGGCATGCATTGGATGCTTGCAGACTCTGAGCGATTACTGTTGTTTGTTGTGTTGATGTTGTGCATGAAGTCAAACTCTACTCTACTAGTTAATCTACAAAGTGAAAGTGACTCAAGTGACAGTCAATGTTTCCCTTCTTGTTGTTTAATAACCAAATTGTACTCCTACTACTGCAGGTGCAGGACAATATCTGTTGCAATTTTTTAATATGGAATATGGACTTAATCGGAGTCACTACAGACTGAGTTGGAGTTGGACAACACGTACCACACCATGATGATGACCATACTATCTTTGCACGCAGTCAGTCAGTTGGATCGGAGATGATTGAAGGAATAACTGCGTTTCATGAAGTGGCATAAAAGGTAAACATAAACACAACAATTCAACAAGAAGGTAAACACAGCAGACCTACATGTCCATGTAGTGGTGGAGTCGAGTGTAGTCATATGACTGACAGCGGCGCATTGATTTTATCACTTAATTTTGAAAATGCTAGGTTGCTGTATATGCCTTTTGTCTGGCTCTGTCAAAAATTAAGGTAAATGGAGGTTGGGTCACGGGCTGGTGCTGTGGTGGGCCTGTTCTGTCCTGTTGTTGTTGTAGCTTAATGCTGTAAACAGAATATACACAATATATCCAAGCCGCCTCAGTCTGAAAGTGTTCTCTCTTCTCTTCTTGGACTCCACCGTAATTGATGCTTTTTTTTATTCATTGATTTTTCAATACCCCTTTTGTTTTTCCATCTACACGTTACAGGCCGGCCTTTACCCTGTGCTAAACTGGGAGACACAACTCACAATTACCTTACCAATCCGCATCAGGCAGGCAGTGGCACCCAAGATTGATGTGCGGAGCGTCCATGGAAGATAGGACCAAGAGGAAGGACGAGATTCAACTCCACAATTTGACCAGGATAATACAGTAACTTTAGTATCATTCAACATTCGTCTTTTAATTAATTTGAATCCTTTTTTCTCTTCAATCATTATGACTGTGTGTTGTGTGTTGTTTGTTTGCTAATTGATCCCTACAACTATTTTTTAATTTTCTTTGCTATCTTTAAAAGTAAGCCCAGTACAACATGGAATTTGGGTCTCTGAGGGCATATTACAGGCAAGGCAAATTGCATAGAATATACTGCTGCCCTGTACTGTCTAATTGTCTAGTAGTAGTTAGTAAGTACTACTCATTAACCATCAAGTTATCTTCATCATCATGCATGCATTTCCTTTTTCTCCCTTTATAGATTTATTGGATAAGATCATGGTCGTCTGCCAAGATTGCGCTTTGCTTTTGTTGTTTCCATGCGTACTGTTTTTCTTTGTCAAACCTTTCCCCAAAGCCCCCTTCTTATCCATTCATCAAACCCTAACCCTCTTCCCCCGGGCTGTGATTTATATTGAGGTGTGATGTGACTACATAAAATGTACACCAATTGATCACACGCTTGCTGGGGCAGATGTGGTGAAAGCAACACTAATTCAATTTCAAGGCAGGGCGAGGAGCTTCTTCTGCTTGCCCACCCATGCTCAGTCTATGTGCAAGCCAATTTTTTTTCCAAAGGGACCGTCACCTAATAGTACATCATAATTAATTGCCGGCATTGATTGGATTCATCATCAAACTCCTACCACACATCAGTAAAGGTTACGAATTACGATTGTGTTAAGTTAAGTGACTCACTCGACACAACTACAGTTTGTAACTTCTTGTACTAGGCTGTCCCCGCCACCATTATGTTTTATTTGACTTTAGCAGTTGCAAATGCAATATTGTTTGTTTGGCAGGCTTCTTCTGTACTGTATTTTACTTCGTTCCACTACTCCTCCCACAGTCGCTCTCAGGCAAGTGACTGTCTCTTTTTTATTTTTTTTGCAAATGCTACTGCCAGTGTCTACTCTACTCTACATCTTCTCCATTCTCTTGGGAAACCATGCAGCCATCGCTGTGCCAAACTTAATCATCATCAATCACAGGTAAGATAAGTTTGGTGGGAGGTATAATGGACTAGGAGGAGAGACTGACAGTACTAGTAGGACAAATAACTCAGTGAGGGGTACCGCATCTATCTGTTTGTGTTACATCATCGGCAGATTATTTAAATCAAACACTGGCTGCGGCCCTGCAGCAGCAAGGAAACCATGTGACGTTAATTCGTAAAACAGTAACCCCCACAAAACATTAACATTGTATGTTTAAGTATAAATATAATTTATTACCCTAACAAAAATAAACTATCCCACACCTGACCCACCCCTCTCCCTAACCCCAACCAATGTCCAAAACGAAAAATGTCCAAAGAATGTCCAGAAACCCCAACGCCCAATTCCCACCCACCAACAAAAGGAATAAAAAAGGGGCAATCCAACAGGGTCCTATAGTTCTTATATTCGGCGGGCTTTTAGGTGTTTGTTCACCAGTATTTTGACACGCTCCTCTAGTTGCTCCTCTAGCCGTGACATCCGGAGGAGCATCTGGCGGCGAAATGCCCTGCAGTGGCATCCAGGGTGGGGGACAGCAGTGCTGGCTGCTAGAGAATTGCGGCGGCGGGCGGCTGCCAGACCGTGGCGCCGTACCACTGGAGTTGGGGCCTGGCTGGGGCCCGGGGCATCGGACGAGGCTGCAGCTGCTGCCGCCTCCTCCTCCGCCTGAGCCACCAGCCGCCGGTACTCCTCACAGATAGCCTCCAGTTTCCGGCGCCGGGCCCTGGCTGCCAACTCCTTCCGGGATGGTTTTTCTTGGGAAGGAGTACTATCTATATCAAGAAAGAAAAAGAATATTGTTGTAACCAGTACTCTTAGCAAAACAGTAACACAAAATTAATTCAACACATAGTGGCACAGTAGCACTAGCAAGAAGCACAGTACATAACATTTGTGGTAATAATCTATCTATCCTCCCACTTCCTCGGCCTCTAACATTTGTGGGAGTTTCAGGCATTATACTAGCACTATGGACTCCAGTACACAGTACACCCGTCTTCTTCTTATCTCTAGTTTAGCAAAATTACATAACCTGGTTGTAGCCGGCATGTAGCCGGTCATCTATGCTTGCACCCAAGACAAACATACGAGTCATGACGCAGACTCACGTTTTTTTTTTTTTTTTTGCAGAGTTTTATATAGCGCGAACTTGACCCGCAACCGAATCGGGTATCAGAGCGCTTTACATAGCACCAGTTACGTTACATGAGGACACACATTCATTTTTGTTAGGCACGGGGAGATTAAGTGATTTGCCCAGAATCACAGGATGTTTAGCGTCCTTACCGAGACTCGAACCCAGTTCCCCAGGTCCGAGGTCGAACGCCCTAGCCGTTAGGCCAACTCCTCTCCCCAGTTTTATTTACTACTGTCTGCAGGTGGGGAAGCTCGTATTTTTCTATTATGGGTGGCACTGGCCATACTCTCTCTGTTACATGAAGGGCAATTAGTCAATTTCACTTTCACAGTGCCCTGGCTACTACAAAAAGGCAGATTATATATCTGATCCAATTATCATTGCTTATATATGGGACGACGACATAAGGCCAGTAGCGGTCGGTGGTGGGACTCGGGGAGTGCTGCCGGGCGGTGACGTGGGGAGGGGCAGGGTGGGGGGTAGTAAACTATGGATTACGGCCAATTACAGGTAAGTAAACATATAAATAAATAAAACTAATTTCGTTGCGCGCACTGCATCACATTTGGCGGTGCAGTGCGCACAATGAAATTCGCTTTATTTATTTTTATGTTTACAGTAAAGTTACCTGTATTTGGCCGCGTAATACATTGTTTACTACCCCCCACCCTGCCCCTCCCCACATCGGCTTTGCTACTCTGGCGCGGTTTCTTTTACATTTCCTTAAAACTAAGACTCTGCATCCCGTGACAGTCTCCACCTATGCTGTCTATGATGAATACATACAGGCATCCATCCATTCTAAGTAAATGTCTATCATTCTTCTTAATCTCTCCACAAAACTTACTTTGTTTCACCAACAACAACCCATGCGTCCACTCCTTCCTTGCTTGCCTTGGCTTTGAGTTTCACCCAAACACCGCTGATGATTCTTGCTATCCACAGTATCCACCCATACTGTGTCGCCCACCCAGGCAGGCATCCATTCTTCTTTCACCTTCCACCCATCCTTCAACAACACATGCATCTGATTCCTATCAGCCACCTATCCATGCTTCCAACGTATCCTTCTCTGCCAGTCATCATCATATTAAATCTCGCCCGTCCTTCCTCCTTCCACCCTTCTTTCCCTTTTTGTTCAACACATCCATCATGGTCATCTGATCTGACTTTTAGTCTCCTCCATAAAACTTTCACAGCTGAGTTAGAGTCAGATAGAAGAGGCCATTGGTTAATCAAGTCACGCTGCTAATGCTATTGCTACTGCATTGCTAATGCTAAGTAAAGGGTGTCTTCTTCAACCGTTGTATAATGTTCACTACAACTTCATACCTAATAAGTCTCAACAACAGTACAGTGAGTGAAGTGAACACCCTTCCAGCTAGTGCAATGTCAATAAGTAATGAATATAACTTACCACCGCCCGCCACTGCTGCTGGCTCACCCCTGTAGCTCCTGCAGGTGCCGCATCTCCTGCCCCCTCCGGAATGGTCGCATCGCCGCTGGCCCCGCCGGCACTGGTGGTCGCTAGTACGCCTAGATAAAAACATGACACATTTTTAGATGCCTGTACACCTCCCCTATTTATTCGTTTTCACTAGCAAGATTGAAAAAAAAGTTAATACATACATATACATCACATTCACTAGTCCAAATTGGGTACTAGAGTAGAGTCAGTAGACACTAGAAGTGTTATGGTCCCTAGGGTCATTATTATAGTATACTCTACTCTTTGCAAAGTTAGCCTGAGCCATGCAACCATTTTTCGCTTCGTCTTTTGCGCATGTTACCTCGCAGCTTGTTGTGCAGTAACAGTAAGACGCCTTTTTGAGCCCACATGAGCTCATACAGCTACTGTCTGAGCGTTGCGTACAAGAGGTCGAAAAACAAGCCACTTTGTTATGGAGTTCGATTAGTCCGTATTGCTTAGCCATAAGTAACATGTTACACTTTTTTGGCAGGACTGAGAAATGCTTGCATTATACTATCTAACGCGCACCATTTTTCTCAGGCAGAAGATTCCCTTCTACGAACCAGAGATTTTCAGAGCTTATGAATGATTCATGTAACCAGTAATTCTACGTTCTACGGTGAGGAGTCTCCCAGAATTCGCACAGATCTTTTGTCTTCAATCATGCACTTGTAACAATGTTTATTGTTTTAATCTTATGCATTTTGCTGTTGGAGCTGGCTGGAGTACACTGAATTTTATAGAACAACATACAGAGCTTGTTAGTGGAAAATAAACCTTTTGAACTTACACATATACTCTGTGGTATTTGGTGTGGTGGTGGTGGTGGACTTACACGAGTGAGTGAGCGAAAGGGTATTATCTGTTCTGGGTTGTGTAATCATTGGGTATCTTCGGGTGGGGGTTCGGGGACCTAATGAGACACTATAGCTAGTCGTTCAGGGGATTGTGGGTTCACTTCTGACTGAGGTGTGAGGAAGGTCCAAGTTCCAACCTCCCATCACCAACATCCTATTTTCTTGTGCATAGTTCTGTATGTGGCTGTGCAGAATCCCCACATCAGTAGTAGTATGTACTAGTCTATATCCTATCAAAAATAGTCAAATATCTGGTTGGGCATTTTGTTTGTGGTAATTGTCAAAGCATCAAGATTAAGAAGACTAGAAGAGGACAACCGAAAGGACTGGACTCAGTGGCTAGAGCTATTGGTCAATCTGAGTTTTATTCAAAACCGTAAAATAAAGAGTGGCAAACTGGGCAAGCTTAGCGACAGACTAATAGTAGTAGTACAGACATTCATAGCAGAGGCAGTTAGAACTTGCAGGCAGGGATAACCAGAATTTAGAAACAGATAGTCAAGTCAAGATCAAAGAAGCTTTTGTAAAAAATAGAATTAGGAAGTGGAACCAGAATTAATAGTTCGGAAAAAATAAGGTGCAGTAAAAGTTAGGGCAATATAATTGTTAATATTAACCACTGGAGGACTTACTGGGGCCAGCAGCAGGGCCCTCGGTAGAGGAGCGGTCCTCTGGTGGTTGTCCCGCCGAGTCGGACCCCGTCTTCTTGCCCCTGGGTGCTGCAGATCAGTGATCATGTAAGATATAATAAAGAAAGACACAAACATTAATGATTGCTGTGAAACAAATAAATTATCTAAAAAACGCTCAAAAAACGTTTTAGGAAATAAAAATTGCAATAAAATTGACCTATCTAATCCGATCGACTACTGGCTTGCGGGATTCACGGACAGTCTACTTATTTAGGAACACTAATTCAGTGTTCCATTCTGATTGATTCAAATAAAATCCAGAACACTAACTAAGCCTAAGTACCACCTGACCTAGCCCACCTATTCCAGACGGGCCAATTGTTCACTAAGTCTGCATTTCCATTTTTTAGCCCTCAAAAATGCATAGATGAGAAGGAGGACACATGCATAAATTTGTGCATACACCAAATTGTTGGTTGGTTGCGTCTGATGTTCTGCTGCTGACTGACACTGCTAAGCCTACCACTCACTAAACAAACTACAAAAGGTTCTACTAAGGACTGGGGTAAGCAGCACTCAGTGACAGAGGATGCGTCACGCAGACCGCTCAAAAATTATCAACTAATAGTAACTAAACCTAGTATCAATCCATCCACCACTATTTGATAGGAGGATAAAGGAAGGACTAGAGTCTCTCTAGCAATAGCATTACCTAACTTAAGTTCTCTAAAGTAAACTCTCACATAATAATAAGGACAAGCGACAGCGAGCGCAAAGTTGCAAACAAGTAAGAGTGGCGCCCAGCACCTGTGTCCTACAATCACATAAGATTTTGAAACGTAATTTACCTGCAATGTAAGCAGCAGTATTCTTGTTATTCGTAAAAAATTATACACAATACTTATTACTTATACTACTATATATATTAGCTACTCACCAAGCCCCACGACCTCGACACCTAGCAGGTCCAACAGGTCCTGCTCCCGGTCCAGGATGTCTGACCACCGGTGTGCCAGCTGGTTATGGGTGCGCCGGACCCCTGAGCAGCGAAACACTGCCCGGCGCACCTTCGCCCACCGGCGGTGACGCTCCTGGGTAGGGTACCCGGAGCCTGGCCTGCCGCCTGCTGCCAAGGTCAAGGGGAGGTGGCGCTGAACAAAAAAAACAAGGGCGGCCACCTCTGCCTCACTAAAAAGCTGCCGGGCTTGCACCCCTGCAGGGCGCAGTCTGCCGCAAGGCAGGCGGCTCTTGGGCGCACGCGCCTTGCCCTTGGAGCCGTTACTGCTGCTGCTACCCTTCGCCATGGTTCTCGGGTGTGTGGAGGAGGCGGAAAAGAAAAGTTAGAAGGGAAAAATAAAGTTAGGGGAAGAAGTAGGAGCTTAAAGAAGAACGTTATATAAAACAGTAGAAAAGTAAAATAAACACAGTAAAAAGTAGAAATAAATGCAAAATATAGACTTAGGCACAGAGAGAGATAGATAAGAAATAAAGAAAAATTGAAAAACAGTGTAAAAAACTAAGGATTGCAAAGATTGAGGGAGGATAGAAAAGCAGGCCTAGAACCATAGCATAGAGTGAAAAACAAGATGGCCGCGCCCTTCGCGACCACGTGGGTAAGTTCGCGCGATATTTCTCCCCGAGCACGCAAAAAGCATCGCGAACACGTATGACGCGTTCCCGAACATGAAATGCGCATCGCGAGTACGCTATACGTGACCCGGAACAGGAAATAAGGGATCGCGAACGGGCGGGACAAGTGAAAAACAAGATGGTCGCGCCCATAGGCGACCGCATGGGTAAGTTCGCGAGATACTATCCCCCGAGCACGCAAACAGCGTCCCGAACACGCACAACGCGTTCCCGAAGAAGAAAAACGCATTGCGAACGGGCGCGACAAGCAACTACGCACGCTCGCGGGTTAATTAAGGGCCGTTAGTACTTCTGGTATACCCGACTCACTCAGCTTGGAATGGGGGGCCTATTTTCCTTTTTTGCAATAGAGCCCACTGTATATTTGTTACGCCACTGCAACCAGCTTGACAGTGAAGCTGCAGCCGGGCCCCTACGTCACAGATGGGTGTCCTCATTTTGAGCATTTCATTCCCTCGGTTGCACCCGGTGCTTCTTGATCACAGTCAGACGCGATCATCCCCGTTTATACTGCCAGTCAAATTCAATTCACATTAATACCAATCTGCTGACTTGAGGGGAAAACAAAAACATACCGAGCAGGCAAAAGTCAAAACGTTGGAGCCAATAAAAGTAATGACAAATGACATCAGATTTTAATCGCACTTTGCATTTGGCACTTTAGAAAGATTACCTAAATAAATATACAGAGTGATAGCTCCATGCAAAATGAATATGCTGCACAGTTAGGTCAAAGGTCAGGGTGATGTCTCTAGTCAAACACAAAAACCCCACTAAGCACCTCTGTAACCAAAGCCTGTATGATGATATCAGTGCAACATCTGTAGAGGTTTTAACACAGAAAATACCATTGAATATAGAAAACGACTTGATTGAGCAGAGCAGCTCTATCATAAGACGTCCGGTTCCTGTGATGACCATAGGTTACGAGAGGGCTCTGTGTCATCAGGTATAATTGGGTTATTGACTGTGAGCAAGGTATACAACTTCGGGGAGGAACGGGAGCAGTCGCCTAGGAACCACATGGGAAACTTCCCTTGAAGCAGGTTTGACAACAGGGGTTTCCCCTCCCCTCCTTCCATGGGGCAAGTAGCTTTGGTATTTAGGGCTTGAATTTAGAAGCCATCAAACTGTGGAGAGTGACATTGATCACGCCCACACAGTGGTATTCTCTGGCCACTAGCTGGTAAAAATGGAGCCCTTTGTGTTCTAATTAGGTCCTGATGAATGCCCTGGACCCAACTGGGCCAACACGGCAGAAACATGTTGACCTTTCACATAACGGTTAGGGGACATTAATTCCCCCATATACCGTCATCTGATTTTAATATCGTATAGTTACCTTTCACATTAAAAAACACGACAAGGATAACTATAATGATTTTTAACCACACTCACTTGTTTATGGGCCCCCACTTAGTTTAGAAGTGCATCCCTGTCGTCAGGTGTATGCCCGCCCTCTATCTAACCAAGGTTTGAGAGGGCGAGGACTGGTCAGTGATGAAGGATGACACCAGGTGGTGTGTGAGACCAGTCCGTTACATTTTGTGAGATGTCTTCACTCACAACATAACCCAAACCTCACAGTGGTCATTAAGTTAGGAGCAGCTTTTTGTGGTTAACAAGGTATACAACTCCCAGAATGCAATATCATGTTAAAGAATAGCCAAGTGCTGGATAACTGTGTATATGATGACAACGGGTGATTAGGTAACCTTTTTACTATGACAAGCATCATGAGCAGGAGGCAGACATTGAGATTTTGTTGTGACATCAAGAAACAAACAAAACACAAGAAAGCTAACTTCAGTTTACA
Organism: Calotriton arnoldi; assembly: GCA_963921515.1. NCBI lineage: Eukaryota > Metazoa > Chordata > Amphibia > Caudata > Salamandridae > Calotriton > Calotriton arnoldi. The sequence continues at coordinate 773,880 of CAWUFW010006614.1, forward strand.
CATAACATTAAGGAAACACTAACGTACTGGAGGTATCTATTCACCAAAGACAACAAAAGCCGAAAGTTCAGATTGGAGGTCGGAATTAATGTGTTGTCCTTAGGGGTTGGGGGTCATAAAACGCGTGAAAGGAGTGTACAGAATGCACAAGTATTCCAAGCCCCCACCCCTCCTGGTCACTATATTTTTCCCAGTGCGTCAAGCCAATGTTGCATGAAAAGCTCCTGATTAGCTGTAACCACTCTCAGTTGCTCACTCAAATGAATGGCAGCTGGTAGCAGGGTTCTCTGCTGTAGAATTTCCCCACAGGCCACCTGTGCTGTCCACCCTCGCTTGGGCACCTTCACACACGAGTTTAAGAGCAGCTCTTCGGGTGAGGGAACGCATTTACAACCGAGTCTGTATGTGTTATGTTATTTTCACTCTTTAGTTAGCTTTGTCGGAACAACATGTGACCTAAGGGCTTGAATCACAAAGCTTTGGACCAGGCAGCATCAGGCCTGAACTATGGTGGCTCTACAAATGTTTGCTTTGGGTTCGAGAATCAAACAGGATCTTTTAGACAGCCACAAAACCTTAAACAAGACGCAGCGTTTCGGTAAAAAAAGATAATTTAATATGTGAACCACCGTGGCTTCTCAGTACGTTCCTCCACAGGGTCTAAAAGAACCTACAGCACAGATCAAAGAGGCGCCATAGGACCAGAGTTGTTCGGAATCCCAAATGGACAGCTGGCGCCCATGGAGGTGGAAGTTGTCACACAGGTCATCTACCAATCAGAAGGCAAGGAGGGTGGGTTTTTAAAACCTGTCTACTCGATCAGAGAATGTTGCAGTTTACTGTAAGCAACAGAATAATGCGCTCTTTAAATTTCAGAATCACCGTCTATCAACAGGCATTTCTAAAGCATTTTAATAACGAATAAAAACATAAAAGCTATTCGTATGAGTCTGTCACTTATTTACTTGGGATAGCTAACTAACCTTCACAGTGTTGTTGTGCTCACAGTATTCATGCAATGGAGATGAATACAGAAACGTCAGTGAGTGCTAGTGTAAGGGTTAGAGTGACCAACCTAGAAGCTGCGGAACAGGGTTTGAGTCTCGGTGTGTTTCTGTGTAAATTACTTAATCTCTCTGTGTGTGTGAAGCGCGCGGATACCTTCATTTGGGATTCATGCTATATATGTTAAATAGCAAACCAATTAAGAAAAGAAATGTTAACCAAAATTTAAAAAAAAGTCCGAAATACCAATGCGGATGGGAATGAATAGTTAGGACACAGGAAACTGATAAGAGAGACACAGAAGGGAGAACTGGCTACAACCGAAAGAAACGGAGGAAAGCAAACTGGCAAGCACAGGGACCAATAAGAAGTGAAGGCAGGAGGTTAGCCCCTTTTCAGATATATGAAAAACAATAGATTTCACAAGCACAGCGCAAGCACTGTGCAGGCGAAACCTAAAAAGGAGTACATTTTCGCAATGCTGCAAAACCCTTGGTGAGTCCCGACTCAAGATACCGGGGATTGTTTTAGTGGTGAATTTTTGTGGTCCATTTTGTTTCAACTCTGTTTATTGAAGAAAAAAAAACCAGGATGTTTTGTTTTTATAAATACTAATCGTACATACATCATCTCATGCGGTATAAGCCAGTCGGAAAGCGGCGTAAGTAAGCAGGGCATCGGGCAGTATATGCTGTACATGTAACATTTAGTTATCAAACCTCAAGTAGTACACAGCTGACAATAGAGTGTCTCACTGGGAGAAGTACAGTTTAATTGTGTTGAAGAAAACATATTCCCTCAAATATAGTCTAGTTTGCTGAAATGAACATAAAAGCATACAAAGCCGCAAACTTTGAATACAGTTAAGCAAATATACAACTGGAAGAAATTTTCAGTGCTACGGAGGTTAGAAGAATATCCTATACAGCATCAGAATGCAATTGAAACAAGGCATCTATGTTCTGCAGAGTAAGGTCAGCGAGAGTAGAGAGCCTAACAAGGCCCCGGTGTGGTCAAGGTTGCTTCAGCAGCTTCCAATTAATGTACAACGTACGAGGGTGAAACATAGAAACACTTAAGAAGAGAGGTAAAGAACCAGGGAAAACCAGAAATATATAGGGGTTGAGGGGGGGGAGAGTCAGTTTTAGTGGAGGGGGCTCTGAGGCAATCGTTCTCACTTATGCATGTCTTTTACGGAGAGGGGGGCCACCATCAGTTTTCCATGTCGAGGGGTCCTGTCCGGCTATTTCTCTAGGAGAGAGTCCTCAAAAACTTGGAGGGCTCGCAGCCTGGGGGGGGACATAGCGGGCACGTTCAGTTTGGGAGAGATGGTCTATAAGTGGTTGCCAGGTGTTTTGAATTTGGTATCTGTATGGGTGAGACGGGCTGTCAGTAGTTCCATTACCATGACATGCCATAGGTGCAAAAACCAAGCAGAGATTGAGGGAGGAGACGTTGTCTTCCTATGGAGGGCTATAGATTGTTTCGTAGCTCCCAGCATCTGCATGATAAGGCGCCAGTCAGAGTGCGTCATGGCTTTGAGTTGCGCTGGTCTTATACTCAATAAGGTTACTGAGGGGGAGTTTGGGATAGGGAACCCCACTGTGTCTTTGATGTGGCTTAGGACCTCTTTCCAGAAAACAGTCAGGAGTGGACATGTCCACCAGATATGGATAAAGTCCCCTGTCACTGATTGGCATCCCCAGCAGAGGGGGGAGAGAGAAGGAAGCATTTTCTGTAGAAGTGAGGGGGTGTAGTACCAGCGAGTCATTAGCTTATATGCTGATTCACGCTGGGTAGTGCTCCTATAAATTCTAGGGATGTCACGCCATACTTGTTCCCAGTTTTGCGGGGAGGGCTCTTCCCCTATATCCGTTATCCATTGTTTTTGGTATGTATGGAGACGGTCGGGTTGCGAGTGTTGTACACTTGGTATGTGTGAGATATTAGGCCGCGTGTGCCTTCAAAGGTTCGGACCAGGGATTCAAAGGGGGTAAGCGGTCTGAGTGACCAGTGGCGAAGTTGGTAGTATTGAAGTCTGTTGGCTTCAGTAATATGGAAAGATTGCTTGCATTGTTCAAAGGATTTAAACTTATCGCTCTCGAAGAGGTCCTGGATAACTCTGCATTCCCCCAATTCCAGTCTGGGAATGTGTGTGGTTGTGAAGCCGGAAGGAACATGGGGTTCCGGGTAATGGGTGTATTAGGTGAGGGGAAGCTCGTCAGGCCTCTATGAATCGCAATCCTGTCCCATATCTCGAGGACTGTTTTCATAGGGGTTGCTATGTATGCGCTGCGGGGTCGGGCCGTTCTGGAGAGCCAGGCTAGGTCCCACAAGGGCCTGCAAATGACTGCCCGATCCATGTGGAACCAGTGTTTTTCGCTCTCACAAACCACCCATTCAGAAATGTTTCGAAGATGGGCTGCCCAGTAATATTCCAGAAGATTAGGGCAGGCGGGGCCACCATGATCTCAAGGCAGCATAAGCACTTTGTTCGAGAAGCGCAGACGACCCTTACCTCAAATAAAGGAGGTTAGGTCACGTTGGAAGCTTTGGATGTCTACCTGAGGAATCGGGGTAGGCAGGCTTTGAAAGAGGTAAAGTATTTTAGGGAGAAGAGTCATTTTTACCGCGTTAAGGCGACCCAACCAGGAAATAGGGAGCTTTTTCCAGCGTCGCAGTTCTTCTCAAACTTCTCTGCGACAGATTGGCCAGTTGGCCTGGGTCCAGGTGGAGAGGGACGGGTCAGATTAAGGCAATAATAACGAATTGAGTGTTCTGGTCAGTGTATGGAGGTAAGGGATTGAAGTCTCTGTAAATCCGGAGCAGTAATGGTGAGATTCAGAGCGTGAGACTTGGACATGTTAATCTTGAAGCCTGAAGCTTATTCAAAAGAATGGAGAAGCGAAGATAGTGCCGGGATAGAAGTAGTCGGGGTGGTAAGTGAGAGTATTAGGTCGTCCGCAAACAGGGATACTTTATGATCGTGGCCCCCAAAGGGTACAACCATTATATCTGGCGGCTGGTGAATAGTAATAGCTAGGGGAGAGTGGGCAGCCCTGCCTGGTACCCCTGTGTATCGACATTGGAGGTGTAAGTTGACCGTTAATTCGGAACCGTGCTGTGGGGGAAGTGTAGGGGGCCATTAGTTTGGAAATCATTGTCTGTCCTAGGCCTATTTTATGGAGCACTGCACGCAGAAACTGCCAATCGACGCGATCAAATGCTTTTGTGGTCCATTTTAAAACACGGTTCAAAAACATAGTGCTTCAAATGGAAATATTGAAGTGCAGGTAATCACTACTTAGAGTACCTGTTTGCTCCAGAGAGGTGGCAGGTATCTCCAATTAAATGTATTGCAACAGTGCTAAGAAGTGCAGGTACTCTCTCTTTCAAATTAAAAAATAAACTGGTACTTAATAGACAGTACCTGTCTATTTAAATCTGTGTCTGTACCAGTGCACAAGTAGAAAAAAAAAAATGAGTGGAAGGACTATTTAGTATAAACAAGGCTCTAGGATGTTACATAACTTCACAGGAAGTGATGCCATCGTCCTATTCAATCCTTCTTTCTTAAGGAAGTGGGGTATTTTTCCTATTATTGCTCGTCATGAACACTGAAAAATTTCCTAGTTAACATGAAGGAAAGTTTCAGTTCTATTAAGGATGCGGAGGCGAGGATTATGCATTACTTTCTTTACTTTTTATTAAACAGCAAGTTTAAAGATCAAGTAAAAAAACTGCATATCCCATGAACCACAGGTAGAGTGTCCATGACAACCATTAACCAATTATAATACAGTCCGCATATCCATATAAATCCATGCTACACTAAGTCCTTCCTCTTCTTTGCTGTAGGAAGTTAAGTTCAAGCAGCTTCAATGCATCTTGGAATCAGAACCTATGAATAGAGCATACTCTGTTAAGCATATGCTGATAATGGACCAACTAATCCAGCATGTGATAAATCATTGAGCTGTTACTAGTTACAAAAAAACAGTAACCATAATACAATCCTCCCATTGTTCAATTAGGGAACATGTACTATCTCATACAAGAGCTAGACACCTGAGATGCAAGAAAGACGTATCCTAAAATACAATGTTACCATAAAATCATACCACATGAAATGCAAAACATTGTACATTAATACTGAACAACAATAACCATATCACATCTGTATGTTATACCTCCTGTTATACACCGGTAACATGGTATGTCAAACCATAACACAATTTAGATATACTCCCTGTAATCCAGCAGGGGTGGGAAAGGAGATCGTAAGATGCTGAGGGTGGGATAATCCTCGCCTCTGCGTCCCTAATAGAATTGAAACTTTCATTCATGTTAACTAGGACATTTTTCATTCTATGTCAGGACCGGAGGTGAGGATTATGCATGTTTAAAGCTTATTTCCCTCCAAAGATGCTGTGTCATAAATTGGTTTGAAATAAAACCTTTTGATGGTGGACTCTTAGGACCAATCTGCTGCATTCATAATACTTCTAGTCTGCCACATACCTGGACTGCCTTGATAGACATGACCTCTCTGGCCGAATAGGCTCCAAAAAGTACGTATCAATCCTGGCCTCCACCATAATCCATCTTACCCATCTGGCAATGGACGGGGAGGAAACCACCCTGAACGGTTTCTTGATGTCAATCAACAATTGTCTCTCACCTGGCGGCCTCACCTCTGCCATCATCTCCTCATATGCTTTAAGGCATCTCACTACGCAAAGTTTAAGAAAACCATCAAAAGCTGGGTAAGTTACTGTCCTGGTATTAGTTTTGGTCCTTCTCGATATAGTGAAAGTAACTCCATCTGAAGTGAAAACTCTTGCCGTGATGTCTAAGGCTCTGACATCCTAAACTCTCTTACAAAAGATAAGGCAGAGTAGTATGGTTAGTTTTACCAAAATCTCCTTCCTGGAAAGGTACTGATTATCCTGCCAACTGGAAAGAAGACATAGAGCTAGATTGACATCCCAAAACCCAGAGTATTTGGGTTCCAGGGGGCGTGACATTCTGATACCTTTGAGCAGCTTACACACCCACGAATGATCCCCCACCGGGATGTTATTGATGGGATGATGGCCTGCTGATATGGCTGACCTGAAGGAGTTCACTGTGCAGTAAGCAAGCCCCTCACTGGGCAGTTCTGCAAGGAATGCTGGACATCTGTAATGTTCATCCCCAAGGGTTACAGGTGTCTTTCCACACGCCAACAAACCCATCTTCTCCATGCAGATTTATATCTCTTGGATGTCCCAGAGGCCCAAGCCTGCTGGATGAGTTTCTCTGCTTTATCCGAAATTCTGCCATCTTCTCATCGTCGCCTGAAATCCTCCAAGCCATGAGGGTGAGGTGACCTTGCAGTACCATGGGATGTGGATGGCCATGGGGATCACAGGGAACGATGGAAGTCACACTGGAGCCATCCACAACAGTTCCAACAGTGTGTGCACCAAGCCTGAGACCTACAGATCGGTGTCACTGACCTGATGTCAGACTTGAACTGCCACTCTGGGAATCAGGAGAAACGGCGGGAATGCATATGCTTGGCCTGACGCCCAGTCCTGTAGGAAGGCATCTACCGCTACTACTCCGGGATCCAGTCTCCAGCTGACGTACCAGGGAAGTTGGGCGTTCACTCTGGAGGTAAACAGGTCCACATTGCAGGGACCACACAGAACCATCAGAGCCTGGAAAGTCGCTAGGTTCAGTCGCCAGTCGCTGGAATCTCTGAGATGTCTGGAATTCCAATCTGCCACTGTGTTCTGAGATCCCGGCAGGTATTCCGCCATAACCGAAATATGTCGGTGGAGACAGTAGTGCCAGAAGTCCGTGACCAGTTCTGCCAATGCTCGTGAGTGGGTACCTTCTAACCAATTAATACATTGGACCGCTGTTATGTTGTTCATCCTCAGGAGCACACAACATGATACCTTGTTTCTCGTCAGGGATCGGATCGCAAATGATCCAGCGAGAAGTTCCAGGCAGTTGATGTGCAAACTCAACTCCTCTTCCGTCAATCTTCCTCCCATGAAGAGCGTGCTACATCTGGCGCCCCAGCCTTGTCGACTGGGCGTCTGATCTATTATCATGTCCAGGAGAGATCCGAAGATCGCCCGACCATTCCATGCCTCCATGTGGTCTATCCACCACGTCCTGGCCTCCGCCATCAAGGAAATCAGTTCTGAATACGTGAGGCCCCATCGAAGATGAGTCGCCTTCAAACACTGAAGTGCCCTGTAGTGCAGAGGGCCCGCGAAGATGGCTTGAATCAAAGATGACAATAAGCCAACAATCCTGGCCAACTGCCTGAGGGAGATCCTGTCTCTCCTGATGACCTTGTTCAATTCTTTCTTGATCTTTCGGATCTTCGGCTCCGGAAGACTCAGAGTAGCTGCCCTGGAATCTATAAAGAACACCAGAAAGGTCATGGTCTGTGCTGGAATCAGTTCCGACTTCTGTTTGTTGATGACAAATCCTAGAGCCTAAAGGAGCGCAATAGTCGTGCTCAAGTGTGACAGTAGTTGGTTGCATGATTGGTCTATCAGGAGGATATCGTCGAGGTAGATGATCAACCTGATACTCTTCCTCCTGAGAGCCTCTACCACTGGGGTGAGAAGCTTCATAAAGCACCAGGGTGATGAGGACAGGCCGAACGGAAGGGTTTGAAACTCAAATATCTGAACCTTCCACTCAAATTATAGAAAACGACGATGAGGGGGAAAAATGGGGAAAGTGAGGTAGGCATCTTTGAAGCCAGAAGCACTGGTCAGTCGTCCTACAGCAAAAGATCTCTTAGGAGGTGGATGCTCTCCATCTTGAAGTGGCGATAAAAACACCCACTCGGTGAAACTTCTGAGGTTTATCACCAGACAGAACCCCTTGTCCTTCTTTTCCACCAAGAAAAGGTTGCTGAGGAACCCACGGGGATGCCATACTTACCTCCTGATTGCTGCTTTGGTGAGGAGATCCTGAATCTCTAAGTCTATCAGTTCTGTGTCCTGTTCGGAAAAAATCAAGGGCCAAGGCCTTGCCGTCTGGACTGGAGTTCTGTAGAACTCTATGTGATACCCTTGTACCATCTCCAAGACCCAAGGGTCTGAAGTGAGTTATGCCCACTTGTGTGTGAACAATCCCAGACTCCCCCCCAGTCTTTGAGGGAAAGAAAGGATATCGCTTACCATTGAAATCTCCTGGAGCATTAGCCCCTCCTTGGGCGGCACGGTTGGCCCTGCCCTTTCTGCCTCCCCGGGTGGGGTAGAATGTGCCCTGTCGGCCGTCGTGCCATCCAATGGTCGGCGGGCTTGTGCTCTGTTGGGACCTTGATGGAAAGAGCAGCCGGAGGAGAGACCGCTGCCTCTTCCGGCCCGCCGAAAACCTTTCCCAGGAGATCTTCTTTATGGATGTCTGGGCTTTGTCCAGTGCTGAGAATGTGGACACAAATTTTCCTAACTCTTTCACAAAGGGCTTGTGAAACAGGTTGCCTCTTGCAACCGCCCCTGCCTCTGATGACAACAGCTCCCCCAGTTTGGGGTCTATCTTGATAAGGAGAGAGTGATGTCGCTCCACAGAGAGAGCGCAGTTGGCATTGCCGAAGAGGCATATGGCACGCTGTGCCCAACCCACCAAAATATCAGTGGGTTGTGGCTTCCCTGTCTGTTTCGCTTGTTCAGCCAGTTCAAAGATCTTGGTCAGGGGCCCTACAACGTCTAACAACTTACCTTGACACGCCCTCCAGGAGCAGTCAATCACCTTTTTCGGGTCTTTCATGTCCTTTGCGAAAAGGTTACAGAGCTTGGGATCAATGTCTGGGGTAGCTGCCACCTTATCCCCCAAGGCAGGCCTAGGGCACCCCGCTCGCAAGTGGGCGAGTACCTCCTTGTCCAGTGGTTGGCGTATCTTACTTGCCACATAATCTGCCACTTTTTTGTCAGGGTGCCAGTCTGATGATCGCAGATGGTAGATACCATAAGGCTCGAACATGTCACTTGGGTTGGTATCATCTTCAAAGGATGCCGAGGTGCTCGAATCAGGACATCGGTGTCTCCCCATGTACTCCCCTTCCTCTTAGGATCCGTCATCATCTGTGTCTCCCTCCCCTTGTTTGGGCGATCCCACCTCGGGATCAAATTCCGGTGCTACACCGCCGCTCATATCCCTGGGGAATTCTTCATCCCGGTAGGGTGCATTTGTCAACGTGCACCTACTCTTAAGGAAGGTTTCTCTCAATCGATAGAAGCCTTCCAGGTGCCCCACGTCACGTTTCTGGGCCTTGCAAGATGTAGATGCGGTGGACCCGATAGGCCCTGCCCCCATGTCCCCTAAGATCCCAGTGCCACTAGAGACCTGGGACGTGAATTTGGGCACACTTTCCTGCAGGAGTACAAGCACTCTGGCAATGGCATGTGTAAGGAGCTTGTCCACCACCGCAGGAAGGCAGCATGGGGGAGTTATTCCTCCTCAGTGGCCAGATCAGGAGAGTAATCGTGGTCCCTAAAGGACTCGATAGTGAAGGGTGAGAGCACCAGTGTACAAAAAACGCCCTGAAATAAAGTATACCAAGGGCAGCCCCCGCTGGTCCTCAAATACAGTGAAAATGGCAATAAGCCACTAGGTGGCAATGGTATTAGAAGGCCCGAGTACTGGATGTGACGCTTACCACATACGCTGTGTCAGGCGAGGAATGGCAGGGAGAAGGCACTGAGCGGGTGGTTCCAGACTCGTTAAGGGCAGCCCCTGCTCTCTCCCTAGCGCGCTTCGCAGTGCCTGAGGAGCGCAGAGCAAGTGCTGCTCACTGGGCCGCGACGCGCCTCACAGGAGCCTTCAGCAGCGCAAAACAGAGCCACCTATGGAACTCACGGAGTACCAAATGCACTCGGGCCGAAGCCTACCGCCCTGTGAACAGCAGTTAGTATTCTGGCAAAACACAGTCAATTAAGCAATTACGCTAAGGCAAGCAAAAAAAAACAGTAATCTATATCCCCGACACCACTACAACTCAAAAGTCATTAAGGAATGCAAGGGACTTAACTGACCCAGCAGTGAAGAAAGAGGAAGGGCTTCGTGGGGCATGGATTTATATGGATATGCGGACTGTATTATGATTGGTTAATGGTTGGCATCGACACTTTCCCTGTAGTTCATGGGATATGTATACTTCAAAGTTTTTGTACTTGATCTTTGAACTTGCAGTTTAATAAAAAGTGAAGAAAGTAATGCATAATCCTCGCCTCCGGCCCTGACATAGAATTTGCTTAACATTTGCTCAAGTTTCATCAAGATGAAGCCTGTAACATCAGTCGTGACTTTTAACACATGCAACACTAAGATTGGGATTATGTGTTGTATGATGTACATTCAAAACTTTTTCGAAGAGGTTAGTAGATAAGTCCTTAACTTGAGAGTTGTTATTTGGTAGTTGGGCTGTTCCAAATAACACTAACTAGCGTAGCTCCAGTTCTATATAAAAAATCTGTAATACCCGAAAAACCGAAGAATCCACACAAGTAAAGCAGTTTCAAAATGTGTCCAAACCCTTACTTGGCACCTTTTTTTACAGTCAAACAGGCTTGTTTCATCTTGAGGGTTCTCCAACAAACGATGTCAATACAAGCAGCAAGTGTAGCACCACTACCAGAGTGGGTGATACAGAAAAGTGTACCTTCATTAAGGCTGGCACAAATCCTTGCACTTGCCCTAGGAGGTAAAGCAAAAGATAGAAGTAAGAGATAAGAGGAGATAATAAAGGAGGTGTCTGAGAGATAGAAAAGGGCAAGAAAGGAGGAGGAAAACGGGTAACAAGTGTGAGAGAATGGGAGAGAGAAAGGTGAGCTGCAAGAAGGGAGTCTGGAGGGGAGGGTAAACGCAGAGTGTGAAAAGACAGCTGAAGGTGAAATAAGAGTAGGATAGAAGGATTGAAATGAGACAAATTGAGAAATTTGAGTCGAGGAGGTGGACATAAGAGAGAGGGAGTCAGGGAGGGGATGAAGGAGTGGTTGAACACAGAGAAAAAACCAGAGGTATTTTTACCTGAAACAGTTTTGCGGGGCCCCTTTCAGACAGTGACTAGGGAAGGTCTCTGTAAAGGTATGTTACTGGCTCCAGCCTGTAAGATCTATGGTTAATTCACAAAATATGCATTTCTGTGCATCTCGGTAGAATAGTTGGCGCTGCTGTATGTCACTTTTGAGGTACCTTCATTCAGCACAGGCCTCGAAAAATCCTAAAAATGTTACTAGACCTGAAGGTCTAGTAACTTGAATAATCTATACTCGATCGAACTGTAATGTACTTGACCCGTAAACTGGTCTCCAATTGTGTGATCCTAGGCAAATATTGTATTTTATGGAGCTGCCTTTTTCTTCATTATCAGATATAAGAGCACCTTAAAATATGCGAGTTCAGCATTTCTGCTGTACAAAAAATGCTTTTTTTTATTTAATAGACTAAACGTTTGCTTAATGTATAATAAGAATCAAGCCCATATATAGGGTACACATGACCCTTGACTTGCCTCTTAGTTCACTTATAGCATTGTCATAAGGACAGGGACAGGAATATTTCTCAGTTCATGTTTAAAAACTCACTTTTAATAATGCTAAAGCATGATGTTGTAGTGTACTGTCATTTACAGATTTTTCATTGACTTGGCCACAAACTTTCCCACTGACATGCAGTTTTACTGATAAAAGTATATAGCGTACCAACAATGTTTGAAAAGTGGGTTTCAGCAAAATATTTATCATGTGCACATCACCAAGTAAAGTGTTCTGATTTGTTTTCATCCTATAAAAATCTTTTTTCACCATATGGAAATATAAAAATGTGCCTTCATAACTACTGAAAAATATTTTAAAAAGCAGACATCTTACAGCCTTTCATTTCACATGCTTTGCACAGCACGACTGTCACCCAGTTGACTTTACAAAACCCTCTAACTTCGCAGTCAGAGAAAGAAAAGCAATTGTAGGAAGACAAACTGACATTTGACCCCTGTCTCCGAATGCAGAGCAAATGTGACAAGATTAAAACAAGATTTAAAGGCATTTTTATTGGTCATTCACTTTGTGAGTGAACAGAACAGCTGTTTTTTGTCAGCTCGCCAGAAAGGGCAAGTAGGCCCTAAAAATAGCTTGTGCTGATGAAATCTGACTCGCCATAGCAAGTGGGCGAGTAGATTTCTTGAGGCCTGCAGCATATCTTTATATGGATACCAGAACTGTTGACTGATTGTGTCATCCCAGGATCGGGTTTAAGTACCTTGGCAAAACAGTCTGGAAAATGGCACCTGCATTCCAGACAAGGGCCATGACTTAATCAATATATTTCTATTCTGACCTGCAACATGAACTGCTAACCCATTACTGAGACATTCCTGACCTGCAGGACACTGATGTTACACCCCTACTCTAGTAACTAAAGTTGGGGTTGCGCTAGATCTTTTGGGTTACCAAGCTCGGTCACTAAAATGCGGCCTAGGTCTTCATAGGAAACAGAAGTGGGAAGCTTGTGTAATCCTAGGACAGAGGTGTTCATCGGGCCCCCCTCAGAGTTTTTCACAATGATGATATTACATTGGCAATGTTTAAATATGTCTAGACTTATTTTAACATTGCAGTGAAGTTCTATTACCGTTTTAAAAATGCAATCAAATACATGATTGACAAACAGACAGGCCTTACTAACATGTAAAAGTATACACAGTGTGATTATTAGAATTGGGGGTGGAGGATTTGAAGAATATTTTCATTTTGACACATACTCCTAGCTGGGATATAAATGGCAAAAGATGTTAGCGATGGCGCATTACAGAGCAGCTTACTGTAGCTCCTTTTTTTCTGCTTAAAACAAAGCACTGTTATCAGCATATTGCTTCTTTTGGCCAGAACCTTGGCGAAAATCACTGCCACCTTCTGCACAGTGAATTAACAAGCGCATGCGGAGCTGTATGCACAACCAACCAGCCTGATCACGGGAAGTCTCCATGTGTAACAGAAGAACTTACACAAGTCGCGTTGGTGAGCCCTTGTGGCACACCGGCCAGCTGCCAGCCAAGGCAGAGCACGTGCCCTTTATGAGCCTCTTCTCCTAGCATGTCTAGAGACAAAATGTCATAAACAGCACTGGAAAAGAGTTTCATGGCAGACATGAGGAGCCCAGGAGCTGTGCCGTGTCATAGCACTTTTAAAAAAATTTCAGCTGCTCTACAACATGGCAAAAACATTGACAAAGCTTGTAACTTTAGTAAGCCAGAGCTATTTCTTTGGCAATGCCTGTTTTTCTCTGCTCCAAACTAGGCAATCCCAGATGTCGAAAACCATGGCATTATAAATGCACAGCTATTCTTGACGTGTCACATCAAAGGCCCTATAATAGGCACAGACGCCCTTGCTTTCTGCCCCTTCCGCTCCGTGCGTCTCATTCACAGATATTATAGTTGTTAACTACGCTCTGGTCAAATAACAAACTGGATGAATTAAAAATGAATTCGAATGTTGATACTGAAATACTAAATATGACCGGAGCAGGCCAGCACAGTCGCCCGCTCCGGGGCTGGCGGGCGACTGGCCCAGTCAGGGCACTGGCACGCCCAGGCCGCCGGCCTGCCGTGCTTTGCTCTTATGCCCCCGCCCATCCGCCGCTGGTCAAAACAGTGCCGTGACCCCAGCCGCACTTGACCGCGCAGCCCTTTACCGGCACAATTGCCCGACCTGATGCCCGGGAGGACAGAACAACCCCAGGCAAGATAATGGTCTCACTTACTGCATAGACCCTACGCCGGTAGAGCCTCAACTGGGCGAGTGAACCCTCAACCGCGGAACCTATGACCAGCGACTGGACAGCGTGTCTAGCGGGGGACAAAGAGGGTGGCCAGTGGGTGGGGGCAGGTATAAATACCTGTCCCCAGCCCACTGCGCACCAGAAATGACGCTGAAGAGGAGCCAGACCCGAGGGGGAGGACTCCCAGAGGAGGGGGTCCCAGAGACAAGGCGCGGGGAGGTGCCCGAAGCGGCACTAAGGGGGCCGCCCTCTCAAGGGGCCCACTGCGTGCGCTGCGGGCAGCCACAGATATTATAGTTGTTAACTACGCTCTGGTCAAATAACAAACTGGATGAATTAATCATGAATTCGAATGTTGATACTGAAATACTAAATATGTGTAAGGGGCAATATAACCGTTTATAGGGATCAGGGACTCAAAATTCAGAGTAAATAATGTTAATGACTGAATGCTACATAAAGGTGCTGGCTTGTTTCATGCTTTTAAAATGAAGTTTCGTATGAGTTACTTTTCATTGTAATCACAGCTGCAATGTTGTTGGATACTGTTATTTAAGACTTACTCAAACCTGTTTTCTGGAACGCTGCTTGCAGGTACATCAGAGCAGTGCCTCCTTCCCATCTGGCGGGATGGAGGGTGGGGTGTGAGGTGACACGGAAGGAGGGGGAAGGCAGCACAGAGTGCGGGTGGGGTAAAAAAAGTGTTGGTGCAGCCAGCGATGTCCGCATTATAGTCCTTTTTATTTTTACACAGATGGGGGCAACACAGACAACAGAAGGGGGGTGGGCTGGGAAGGAGGCAACATGGAGGGTGGGTGGGGAAAAACAAGTCACTTACCTGTAACTTCAGTTATCCAGTATTGGTATTTTTCATAGATTCACATGCTTGAATCATTCCCCATAATCAAAGTGGAAGTCCCACGGTACCCTGGCAAAGCAGTATGTAATAGTATCATAGGCTATAATCGCAATAGAAGGTTTGTTTAATAGCCTATTGTGATGGGTAAGCAGGTTCAGGGTGTATATATGAAGTAAGGTCCACACCAAATCGGGTAAGACTAGGCTTTATTTTACGGTATACACGTCTCTTATGGGTCGCCAGAGTTCGTCTGGGGAAGAAATCGGATAATTCGTCTTATTCGTTCTTCCTGCTTTACGTCCGAGGCTTCTAACGTCTGCTTCTTTCTTCGGAGACAGATGCTCCTCGGGCAAAAGGAAACAAAAATAGGGAATGTGTGAGACACACTGTCCACACAGAGGGGGGGATAAAGGAGTGAGGGACCATCGGTGCAGGTTCTACAATTCCAAGGGGTGGTGCACGTGTGGAGTAAATACCGGAAGAGGATAGGCATGAGAAAGGGCCTTTAACTGCTATCTTTCTCCCTCCTCCCGACCCACCCCGCCAAACGGTCCCGTACCTGGTGTAGCCACGCTTCTCCAGAAGCGTGGCTGGGTGCAGCGTGGGGTCGTTGGCCTCCGGGCTCTCTGCGGGTTCTCGTCTCGAAGGGGTTCCACGTCCGGGGCGGCTGCTCGTCGTTCAGCGTCTCCTTCTGTTTGTGCTCCTCATTCGTCTCGGTCTCAGCTTCATCTCTTCCGGGATTTTCAGTGTTCCTCCCACGACAGGGACTCCGCGGGATTGGTCCATGGAGGATGACGTCTCAGCCCTGGGTGGAGGGTTCCCTGGGTTCCATGTCGTTAAAGAGACAGGACTCAGAAAAGGAAGGGTCGCGGTCCCATGATGCACGGGGTTCGATGCTCCAATCCTCCGGCTGCAATGAAAGGAGACGATGCGTTTCAAGTGGGGCAGACCACCAGTCGTCCGTACGTATATCTCCCTCTTTTCCTTGTATTCTATCTTGGGGAACGTCGGGACCGTGACACATTCCCCCCCTAGGAATCTCCTGATCGGGGAGAGGAATTATCCGGGACAAAAAGTCTGCATTCCCATTCTCGGTCCCTCTCCGGTGTTTCACCTCAAAGGAAAAGGGCTGGAGGGACAGGAACCATCGTAGGACTCGAGGGTTGTGGCCCATATTCCTACTCATCCATTGCAGGGGTGCGTGGTCTGTGAATAGGGTAAAGTGAGTCCCCTCAAGATAGTATCTCAGTTTATCTATGGCACACTTTACTGCAAGACATTCTTTTTCAATCGTTGGATATTTCAACTCTCTGGGAAACAGCTTCCTACTTATAAAAAAGATGGGATGTTCAATACCGTCAGGAGATGTTTGTGACGGAACCGCACCTAGACCGCAATTGGAAGCGTCAGTATGGAGGACAAAAGGTCTGGTGAAGTCAGGAGAGGAAAGCACTGGACTCGTGGTGATGGCTTCTTTAAGGCGACAGAAAGCCTCTACCATGGCCTCTGATGGGTTTAAGAGAACCTTTGCCTGAACGCCTTTCCGTAATATGTCTGTAAGGGGCCCTGCTATCTCCGAGTATTGTGGTATAAAGCGCCTATAGTACCCCAACAGACCGAGGAAGGTCCTTACGTCTCGTTTGGAGGTGGGGAAAGGGGTCTCTCTGATGGCCCTTATTTTCTCTTCTTGAGGAGCTATCACTCCACAACCCAGTACATATCCAAGGTACCTGACTTTCTGGAAGCCTATCCTGGATTTCTTTGAGTTTATGTGAAGGCTGGCATTTCGTAGAGCCAGGATTATTTGTTGGAGGTGTTTGATGTGTTCCTCCCACGAGGGGCTGTACAACACGATGTCATCCAGATAGGCCGAGGAAAACGATTGGTGGTCGCGGAGCACAGTATTCATGAGGCGTTGGAAGGTGGCCGGCGCTCCGTGAAGACCAAATGGGAGTACTGTGAATTCATATAGTCCATCGGGCGTGATAAAGGCGGTCTTTTCCCTATCTGATTCTTTGAGGGGGACCTGCCAGTATCCCTTTGTGAGGTCTAGGGTTGTTATGTATTTGGCCTCTCCCAGTTTTTCAAACAATTCGTCTACCCTAGGAATGGGGTAAGAATCGAATTTGGAGATGGAATTAAGGGCTCTGAAGTCCATACAAAATCTGGTAGACCCATCAGGCTTGGGCACCATGACTATGGGGGACGACCATTCGCTCCGTGAGGGGCAAATAACCCTCATGTCCAACATGCTCTGGACTTCAATCCTTACTGCCTGTCTCCGGGCAGCCGGTATCCTGTAAGGCCGTTGCTGGATTACCCGGCCTGGGATGGTCTCAACGGCATGTTCGGTTAGGGTGGTCCTCCCTGGTTTGTCTGAGAACATGGGGTAAAATGGCTTTAGCATGGCATCTATGGACTGTCTTTCCTGCTCCGGGAGGGTATCGTCAATCACCAGCTGCTCTATGGTGCAGGAGGGAGTTTCACCGGTGGGTATGGTCAGACGGGCCGGGATGGGTAAAGGCCCTAGCCACTTTTTAAGTAAATTGATATGGTAGGTCTGGATGCGAGAGGGTGTGATCTGCACCTTGTAACTGGTTCTACCGACCGTCCCTACAACTTTGTAGGGGCCACGCCACTCTGACCTGAATTTGCTTGTGGAAGAGGGCATCAATACTAGCACCCAGTCATTTATACTTAGGTGTCGCCATTTTTTTCCTTTGTCATAGAAATGCCTTTGCCTTTCTTGGTTTTTCTCGAGGTGTGAATAGGCCAGGTCCCTTAATTTCCCTATTCTGGACCTGAGGTTTTGGGTGTATTCCAGAAAACTGCGGGCTTTGTCGGCTTCCTCTTTTTCCCATGCCTCTTTAGTCATGTCCAGGAGGGACCTCGGCTGCCTCCCATATAACATCTCAAAGGAGGAACAGCCTAGGCTGCTCTGGACCTGACTCCGGATCACATAAAGGGCCAGAGGAAGAAGCTGGTCCCACTCTTTTCCTTCAACACTGAGCATCTTTTTCAACACTAGTTTTATAGTCCCATTATATCTCTCCACCAACCCATCTGTTTGTGGATGATATACGGAGGTTTTTATCTGACTAAGGTTGAGGGTTTTACACACTTCTCTCATCATCCGGGAAACAAACGGGGTGCCTTGGTCAGTCAATATTTCTTTCGGGAAACCGACTCTCGAAAAGAGTTCGATAAGCCGGTCTGCTATGTTCTGTGTGGTGGGGGCTTTTAATGGAAAGGCTTCTGGATACCAGGTTGCATAATCAACGACCACCAGAGCATACTGGTGTCCTTTACGGGTTTTTGGCAGAGGTCCTATAAGGTCCATGCCTATCTGTGTAAATGGCGTGCCTATTACCGGTAACGGTTGCAAGGGCACGGCAGGGGGGCGATAGGGGTTTCTTTTCTGACAAGTCTCGCACTCCTGACAGTGTTTTTTTATGTCACCATATACGCCTGGCCAATAGAAATGTCTCAACACATTCTGAGTGGTCTTCTCAGCACCTATATGACCAGCGGTGAGGTGGGAGTGTGAGAAAAACATTATCTGATTTCGAAAAGAAGAGGGGACTAATAATTGCGGTGTCTCTCTTATATCCCCTAATCTATATAGGAGCCCTTCTTTAATGACAAAGTGAGGGTACCCGGGTATTGGATTGTTGTCTGTTTCCTTAGCGCTTCGCCAAGCGTTCTGGAGCGTAGGGTCATTTACTTGTGCAAACCGAAAACTCCTATCAAGAACCCAGGGTTCTGGGGTGAGCATGGCTGGTAGGGGTGTTCTCTTTAATAGTTCTCCTTCCCTCTTGTTCTGCCCATACTGCACCGTGGAAAGAAACATCCCTAGAAAACTGGGATTGTCGGTTCCTATAATAAGCTCCTCCGGTAATTCTGGCATTACTCCTACCCTCACCGTATAGGGGACTCCGCTTTAATAGGTTAGTTCTATGGTAGCCACAGGGTATGGCTTCACATCCCCATGAACGCATCTGATGTGTACTAGAGTCTCCGGAAGAAGCTGGTTGGAACGTACTATACTACCCTGGATCACAGACTGCCTACATCCTGAGTCCAGTAACGCCCTGACTGTTTGTCCATTCACTTTCACACTCACGTAAAAAGTGCTCCCCATCTCTGCGGTATAGAGAACGGATCTTGGAACGTAACCGATCTCCATCGGTTCCTCAGTGGTCTTCTTCCGGGGACACGCATGTGCTATATGGCCCCAGTCTCCACAGTCGAAGAACTGGGGGCCTTTGAATGTTGGTACTTCGGGTCTTTCATTTCTGCTCCTCATGGTTTCGGGAGGAGGCTTGTTTGTCCGTCTCACGAATTTCCCGGGTAGGGGTTTGTAAGTCCGGTCGGGCTCCCCTGTGACATTACGGGGTTGGGCCCTGGAGAAGGTGGTGGCTATTTTGATTGCTTCATTTGTAGTCAGGTTTGCGTGTTGGCATAACCACCTTTGGGTGTTATACGGTAGGGCCTCTAGGTATTGTTCGAGGTATACCCTGTCCATTATTTCTTCCTTCGTACTCTCCAGGGGTTTTAGCCACTTATCCGCCGCGGTCTTCAGCCGGAAGAACAGGGTTTTAGGGTTTTCTCCTGGACATCCTTTTTTCTTCCGAAACCGTACTCTGTAAGCCTCAGCATCCAGTCCCAAATGATCAAGGATGATGTTTTTAATTTCGGCATATGGGGTGTTTCCGATAGGATTCGCCACTTGGTATGCTGCCTGGACTTCCCCAGACAACAACGGTGCTAGAAAAAAGGGCCATTTTTAAACTGGCCAATTGCACGCTCTGGCTGCTCTCTCAAAGTTGAGCAGGTAAGCATCAGGATCTTCCCCTGCTATGTATTTCTGCAGGGATATGCCCGTGGGTCCCGGCGTGAGGGGTCTGTTTTCGCGGGCCCCCCCTGTTGCTTGTTCGGTGACAAGTTTCTGCAAGCCCTGCATTTGAGCTGCCATGGTGTCTTTGAATACATCCCTATCGGCCTGGGCCGATGTCATTTAGCGTTCCACCGCCCACTCCAGTTTCTCCTGTCCCTTTACTAAATGCTGAATTATGGCCTCCATTATGTCCGTACTAATGGCTATTGTGCCCGCATTCTCCACCAGTTGTGACGGGTAAGCAGGTTCAGGGTCTATATATGAAGTAAGGTCCACACCAAATCGGGTAAGACTAGGCTTTATTTTACGGTATACACGTCTCTTATGGGTCGCCAGAGTTCGTCTGGGGAAGAAATCGGATAATTCGTCTTATTCGTTCTTCCTGCTTTACGTCCGAGGCTTCTAACGTCTGCTTCTTTCTTCGGAGACAGATGCTCCTCGGGCAAAAGGAAACAAAAATAGGGAATGTGTGAGACACACTGTCCACACAGAGGGGGGATAAAGGAGTGAGGGACCATCGGTGCAGGTTCTACAATTCCAAGGGGTGGTGCACGTGTGGAGTAAATACCGGGAGAGGATAGGCATGAGAAAGAGCCTTTAACTGCTATCTTTCTCCCTCCTCCCGACCCACCCCGCCAAACGGTCCCGTGCCTGTTGTAGCCACGCTTCTCCAGAAGCGTGGCTGGGCGCATCGTGGGGTCGTTGGCCTCCGGGCTTTCTGCGGGTTCTCGTCTCGAAAGGGTTCCACGTCCGGGGCGGCTGCTCGTCGTTCAGCGTCACCTTCCGTTTGTGCTCCTCATTCGTCTCGGTCTCAGCTTCATCTCTTCCGGGATTTTCAGTGTTCCTCCCACGACAGGGACTCTGCGGGATTGGTCCATGGAGGATGACGTCACAGCCCTGGGTGGAGGGTTCCCTGGGTTCTGTGTCGTTAAAGAGACAAGACTCAGAAAAGGAAGGGTTGC
This sequence comes from Calotriton arnoldi, assembly GCA_963921515.1. Taxonomy (NCBI): domain Eukaryota; kingdom Metazoa; phylum Chordata; class Amphibia; order Caudata; family Salamandridae; genus Calotriton; species Calotriton arnoldi. Next base: position 794,398 of record CAWUFW010006614.1, read on the forward strand.
GGTCCCATGGAGGATGACGTCACAGCCCTGGGTGGAGGGTTCCCTGGGTTCTGTGTCGTTAAAGAGACAGGACTCAGAAAAGGAAGGGTTGCGGTCCCATGATGCACGGGGTTCGATGCTCCAATCCTCCGGCTGCAATGAAAGGAGACGAGGCGTTTCAAGTGGGGCAGACCACCAGTCGTCCGTACGTATATCTCCTTCTTTTACTTGTATTCTATCTTGGGGAACATCAGGACTGTGACACCTATCTATGTCCTTTTTTAAAAAGAACCAAACTTGAACTATGACCAATCAGGCGACAGCACCCTCTAGAACATTCCCAACAGAGGATAGCTGCCTCAGATTTTCGAGCACAAGTGAAAACCCATTAACACGATCTATGAGGGGACCTCTAAGGGGAAGAGGGTGGGTTGCATGTGATTCTATGAAAGATACTAACACTGGATAACGAAAGTTACAGGTAAGTAACTCGTTTTATGATCCAGCATTGGATCTTTTGTAGATTCAGATGCTTGAATCATAATAGCAAGCAGTGTGTAAACTTTAGGTAATGTTATTTCATCCTTTTTGCGGATGGTGGGCAGTAGTATAAATGAGCATAACAAGAATTGCATTAATAATAAATATAATAATACTTCAATTTAGTAACGCATGACAATGTAATATAATATGTAATCAGAAAACAATGAAAATAACAGAGGCGCACCTCATTGAAATAGATGTCTTAGCACTGCCTGTCTGACCGCCGCATCACTGCGGTGTGCTGAATCAAGACAATAGTGTTGCGTGAAAGCGTGAACACTCTTCCACGTTGCATCACAGCAAATCTTCTCTAAAGGAACGCCAGTGAACAAGGCAGTTGACGTGGATACTGCTCTCGTAGAGTGCGTCTTCGCATTAGACAAAATCGGTTTTCTCGCTCTGGAATGGCAAAATTGAATAGTTGTGGAGATCCATCTTGCAATTGTAGCTTTAGTAACCGCCTGGCCTGTTGAGCCTGACCATAGGCAATGAAGAGCTGCTGTGACTTGCAGAACTGCTTGGTACGATGCTAGTAAAACTTAAGACATCTCTTTATGTCCAATCTGTGCAGAGACTGCTCTGCTGAAGTAGTCGGATTAGGAACAAAGGTTCGTAGAATAACTGGTTCATTAAGATGAAACTGTGAGGGCACCTCAGGTATAAACTTTGAGTTAGTCCGAAGAATAACAGTGTTGTCTGTGAATCGGAGAAAATGCTCTTGGATTGTGAACACCTAAATTTCACTCACCCTTCTTGCGGATGTTAGCGCAAGGTCGTACCGGAGGGAACACTGAACAGAGGTCTTTCATAAATAGCTTTATTATCCTTGTGGAGCACAGCAAAGGAACATGAGAGGAACGCCTATTTCTGGATATTGCTACAAGATGTACCCTAACAGATGCATGCACCAAACCTAGCAGAAGAGAGAGAGAAGATACAGTAAGATTTGTTCCGGTGATGTGTCTAGTGGGTGTTGCATTGACATCATGAACAGAATCTTTTCGACTTTAGTCCTTTAGGATCTATTGGTTGATTCTGCTCTTGCACTTTGTAGAATATCCCTGCATTTCCGGGCAATGTTTACGTTCTGAAATTCATGGTATTCAGGAGCCATGCATTTAATTGGAGAGAGCGTGGATCCGGGTGAAGAATTTGGCCCTGGTTCATTGTCAGGAGCATTGGTTTGGTCCGCAGTTAACCGGCTTGGACTCCAACAGCAGGAGGAGCTCGGTAAACCAGTATTGACTGGAGCTATTAGGAACAAGCACATCCCTCCACTTTCATCTTGCTGAGAACCCTCAGAATCATGGGAATTAGGGAAAAGCATACGCATATATCCTGGACAATTTTTTATCAAAATGGCATTCCCCCATGATCCCAGGAGTGGGTGCCAACAGGCGTAAAAGCAGCATTTGCTGTTGTGGCTGGTGGCGAAGAGGTCTAGATGCGGTTTGCCTGAAAAGTGAAACATTTTGTCCAACTCCTGTTGGTTTAGCTCCCCTTCGTGACAACTTTCTAAGGATCTGCTGAGTTTGTCTGCTAAATTATGCTTGTTCCTGCAACATGTTCCGCCTTGAGGGTGATGCGGTGAACTGTGAGCCAGTGCCAAAGGTTCTGAGCTTCTAGGGAGATAGCCAGGGACCTCGTTCCTACTTGCTTGTTTACATAGTGGATGCTGATCTTATTGTCTGTACGTACCAGCACCGATGATCAATGTATGCAAGGCAGGAAAGCTTGGAGAGTGAGGAAAATGGCTTTGAGCTCTAGGCTGGCTATATGCATGGACTTTAGGGATGCAGACTATTTGCCCTGGGTTTGTAGATCCTGAAGATGTCCACCCCAACCTTGAGGGAGGCATTCCGTGTTGTAATGAAGTCTGGTATCAATGGTAGAAATGTGAGGCCCTTGGAAATGTGTGATATGTGGGTCCACTAGTTGAGAGCTTGGACTATTTTTGGCATGATTTTTATGAAGTTGATGAACGACCCCTCTGTTTGTATCGATTGGAGTTGTAGCTCCTCTTGTAAAGGTCTGATCTTCAGGCATCCTAGGGGCACGAGATTGATTATAGATGACATAATCCCTAGTAATGATTGGTACAGACATACTGAAGCAGACCTTTTTCCGGAAATTTTGAGAGCAAATTGCACCAACTTCTGCTGCCTCTCTATGGAGAGAAAGGCCTTGTCTTGTCTGGTATCCAGGATAGAGCCTAGAAACTTTTTCTGTTGATGTGGGATAGGAAATTACTCTTGAAAGTTTAATGTGAAGCCCAATTTGTGAAAGAGGGCAATGCAGTCTTGAGTTGCCTTGGAAGCTTGCATTGGTGTTTGTGCTTTTAGGAGCCAGTTGTCCAGGTAGGGTAACACCTGGTGACCGCGTTTTCTGAGGACAGCTGCAACTGGTGCCAAACATTTTGCGAAAATTCGAGGGGCAGATTTGAGGCCAAATGATAAGACCTTGAACTGGTAGTGGATGCCCGCTACTGTGAAGCGAAGGTACTTGCGATGCTTGGGGTGAATTGAGATGTGAAAATAAGCATCTTGCAGATCAGGAGTGGTCGTGTAATCCGCATGGTTTAAGAATTGCAGGATGTCTGATATAGTGATCATGTGGAATGATTGCTCTTTAAGAATTTGTTGAATGCTCTTAGATCCAGAATGGGTCTCTATTGTCCTGAGTTCTTCTTGATAAGGAAAAAACGAGAGTAGAAACCTGTGTTCCTCTGATTGAAGGGTATTCGCTCGATTGCGCCCTTGGCGAGCATGATGAGGGTGTCTTCTCGTAATAAGTGTAGATGGGTGGGCGAACCCCTTGGAGGGTGCTTTGGGAGGTGTTTGTATGAACTCAAGGGTATAACCGTAGGTCACCATATCTAAAACCCATTTGTTGCTTGTAATTTCTCTCCATTGGTGAACATGGTTCGAGATGTTCGCACTCACAGAGAAAGGTGAAGGGGTAGTAGCTGGCATCCGACTGACGTCACTGTTTGCATGTGATGTCTCTGGACTGGGTGGGCTGCTTGCGCCAAGATGCTTGTCTTGAGTAGGCGGCAGTAGGGGGAAAGCGGTATTGCTGTTGTTGATAGGGCGGTCTATATTGCGTCTGATAGGGTTGATATTGTTGATAGCGTCAATAGGTTCTTCTGTATGAAGAAAAACCTCTACCGCGAGCTCCTCAAAAGGGAAATTTATGAAACTGCAATGTGCTCAGGGATTTTGCGGTATCCTTGTCAGTTTTGATGGCAAGCAAAGGGTCATCAATATGCTTTCCAAATAACGTATCACCATCATATGGCATATCAAGTATTTTTGTTGGACCTCTGGTCTGAATGACGTTGATTTTAACCATCCCTGTCTCCGCAAAACAGCCGCTCCAGCCAGCTGGCGGAAACCAGTGGAAGCAATATCCATTGCACAATCTATAATGTTGGAAGATGTGCGCTCTCCCTCTTGCAGTATCTTCCGAGCCTCTGACTTCCTATCTTCAGGTACAAGGTCTATCAATACGCCGATATCTGTCCACATTTGTCTATCATAGCGGCCTAAAATGGCAAAAGAATTAGCAACATGAATAGAAAGGGCAGACATTGTGGAGAAACATTTTCTGATGTTATCTAATCAGCTTTCCTCCTTGTCGGGGGTGGGGGGGGGCAGAGATCGGAGTGGTAGGATTCTTGGAACGATGCTGTGCCACTTGTGAGACCACCAAATCTGCTTTGGGATGCCCTAGGAGGCAAGCAGGAGAATTGTCAAGGGCTTTGTACTTCTTATCAATATGTGGTACCACAGCCGCCACGGAGTTTTCATTAACTTGACGCCCTCTTCCCAAATGTGACCTATTATTGGGATAGCTTGAACAGACTTGCGGACTTGTTCCATAAAGTCATACAGGAAGCAATCGGATAGCTTCACAGACATAGGCAATTCAAATTGCGCTGCAGCCCTTTCCTTCAAATTGTGGAAACCTCTGATGTCTTCAGGAGGGGAATCCGAGGGGTGAGGTGCTGGTGGTAACATAGTCATCCCACTCATCGTGAGGTGGATGGGTGTCATGAATCTCACTCTCTTCCCTGTCATAGTCAGATGATGATGTGGCGGCAGAGGGGATTGCGTGTGTGGCTCCTATGCAGGCATCGCCTGCTGATCTTGCACTAACCAAAAAGGTACTTGTACTTCAGAGGCGGATGCTATGGAGCATGGAAATACGCATAATGATGTTTGGCATGTGGATTATAATAATGGCCATAGAAACATTGCTCTTCCTCATCTTCGTCCTCCTGATACTTGACTTGTAATTCAGACGGGCTATGTACGTCTCCATATGGTCTCTCATCTTCCGAATTATCTAAATCATCAAGTAAATGGCGGGGGGATAAGGAGACACTTTGCTGGGGAAAGTGTCATGAGGCCTCAGAAGAGTTTTTGATACTTGTATCATCGTCAACAACGTGGACGAAGGTATCAACGACGATAATTCCGTGGATGGTGGTGTTGACGGATTCGTCAACGATGTAGTGGAGGACGCCGGCTTCGTTGACGGTGGGGCAGATGACGAGATCATCGTCGGCGGTGATGTTAGCATCAGCGGCAGGATTGTCGACGGTGGAGTCAACTTTGAAATCTTTGTCAACGCAGAGATATTAGTCGACGGAATGGGTGCACCGATGGCTGAAGTGGACTTTGTCAGCATCGTTGATGGTGTAGAGGAGGAAACAGTGGTGATCGTCAGTGTAGCGCTCGTCGACGACGAGGAAGGCTTCGTGGACGGTACCTTGGTCTGGGTCTTAGGTCTCATTGTTGACGGTTCTGACGAGGTATACTGGTGCTTTGAAGACTTGGTGGCAGGAGTGGTAGGCTCTGAGGAAGAACTTTTTGAGGAGAATTTTTGTGTTTTCTCCTTTTTCTGAATGATTTTAAAAGACCCATGATGGGAAGTCTTTTCTGCTTTCCTGTTGTCTTCAGAAGTCCCCTGGTCATGGGACCTTTCCCTTTAATGAGGCTTAGCAGAAGTGGCACTCTCTTCGTCTGAAGAGGTAGTTTTTGGCCTCAGGAGCCATAATAAAAGCCTGGCTTCCCTGTCTTGCAGTGTTTTTGATGAAAAAGTGTGACATACCTTCCAATCCTTCACTGTATGTTGAGGATGAAGGCAACAGAGACATTCTTTAAGTGGGTCGTCCACATAAAATCTCTTTTTCCCACAAGATCTGCATGATCTGAAGAACCATTTTTTTTAAGAATCTGACATGGTGACATTTTCCAAATAGTTGAAGAAAACTGAGCAGAGTTAAGGGAGACTGCCTTCCACGACCTGTGGTAGAAAATCTGAGGAAATGAGCCTCTGTTGGGAGGATGTTGTCGCCTGATTGGTCATAGTTCAAGTTTGGTCCTTTTTAAAAAGGACATAGATAGGCTATTAAACTAATCTTCTAATGCCATTATAGCCTATGATACTATTACATACTGCTTTGCTATGGTACAGTGGAACTCCCACTTCGACGGCAGAGAATGATTCAAGCATGTGAATCTATGAAAGATCCAATCCTGGATAAAAAGCAATATGGCGTGGCCAGCAGTATCCGCATCATAACACTTTTTTTGTTATGGCAGATGAGGGAGTGCAACATGGAAAACAGTGAGAGGGGGGCAGGAGGAAGACGACACGGACGGTGGGTGGGGGATAAGCGCTATGACTCTAGCAGCAGTATCCACGTCATAGCCTTTTTTTGTTATGGCGGGTGGGGGTAAGCATGGACAACAGAGGGAGGGTGGACATATAGGAAAGGTAAGCAACACCGACAACAACAGGAGGAGAGGGGATGGTTGGGGAAAAGCAACAGACAACAACGGAAGAAGGGGGTGGGGGAAAGCAACAATGGAAGGGGTGGGCATGGCACCCAACAGAGACAACAATGGAAGGGGGTGGGTGGGGCAAGCAAAAGAGGCAACAACAGAAGGAGGGAGTGGGTGGGGTAAGCAACCTGGACAATGGAGGGAGGGAGAAATGGTGGCGGAGTGAGGGGGGCAGAGAGTGAAGGGGGAGAAGTACATGAGGGAGACAGCTGCAAAAGATGTTCTCTGGTAGAGTGCTTAAACACAAAGAAAAAAGTAGCATCTACAAAAATGGGCACTGGAGGGACACAAGTAATGTGTCCTTACTCCAGGGGAGGGACAAGCACACGAACAGGAAGGAAGCCTACAGCAGCTGGCCAAGATGAAGATAGCAAATGAGAGTAACCATGAAAAGAAAAGGTCTCAATGAGACAGCACAGGTGCTATCTAGGGGAGACTCAAAAGAAAGACAAGGTGAAAGAAAGGGGAAGAGGAAAGAAATGAAGGGTGGAAGAGTGAAAGAAGAGAAGAGTGACATGGAGGAATAGTGGAAGCAAGCAAGGTATGGTGAAAAGAAAGTAAATGAAGGAAAGTGTATGGATGGAAGTACAAAGCATAGATAGAAAGGAGAAAGGATGAAGGGATGGAATGAAAGCGTGAAAGGATGGATGGAAGGGTGAGAGAAACTCTTGTAGGACAGCTTTGTCTTTGCCTGTGTAAAAGTATCATTCAAGTAGGATTTTTTTTATTGTCTGGCTCTTGCTGCACCCTGAACTGAATTCCTAGCACAAACACGTGCAGGGCTCTCATTCCACACCTCTACATTGACCTGGAACATGCACCACTATCTAAAGGTAGCTGCATATATTAAAAAAATATATAGTAGGCATATAGGTTTCTGATCTTTGTCATTATATTCTTCTGTCACTCTCTTTCCCTGGAACTATTGATTCTTCTGAGTCTCTCTTCTCATCACTGTTTTGTTCTCTTTGGCACTGTTCACTTTTCTCTTCTTTACTTCTAGAGTTATCGATCACTCTGTCACTATTGCCCTTTTGTTTTTTCCTTTTTGTCACCCCATTCGACAGACTATCTTCATCCCTGGCAATATTTTCCCATCACTAACAGGAGCCTACTTAAGAATGATGTCATATCACAGCAATGACATACGTGCTTCTTTTCACTGTGGTAAGAAGGCATACACTCAGCCTGCCATGTACTGCTTAATGCAGACATGATGCTTACTACATTTTATACAGTGGCACTTTTGCATAAATCAGGGGAAATTATTGGACTTGTATAGTACTGGACTACATGGCAGGAATTTGTTGGATCCACGATTGACTGTGACATGTGCATTAACCTAGGATCTACATGATATCCCTATGTCTCTGTCTTTGTAGTTGCACAGTTTTTTGGGCTCTATGTAGAGTGCGACCATCAACACACTTTAGTGTTTGCCTGCTCCAACAAAGCCTGAGGGTCTGACAGAAATAAGGCCAAAAACCAGACATTAAACTGCATTGTGGTGAAAGGCAGATGCAGGAAAACTTACAGCAGAACATGAGGGACAGTGGCAGGAATGGCTAGATATGACAGCAGCAGAAGTTGTGACAGGCATTGACAGCAGGCCTTAAAGTAGTCTCTATTGCAGTGGTTCCCTGACTATTTAGAACCACAACCCAATTTTTAAAATGACAAACGTTTGCAACCCACCTAGCTTTAACAGACATGAGGCGGATGATTTTTTTAAATATATTAAAGCATTGCGTGGCAGCACACTGTCATTTATAGACAGTACATTTTTCATTGAAATTTGCACAGACATACAGTTTTACTGATAAAACTGTATTACACACAAATGATAATGGGTGGAAATCGGTTTCAGTGTTTATTTATCATTTGTGCACCAGAAAGCAAAGTGTCTTGATTTGTTTTGATTCTATTAAAATCTATGGGCCTGATTCACAAAAGGCCTCTGCACTCGTGACGGAGATCCTGCAGTCGTGGGGGAGTCTCCGCACTCGGTATGGAATCTCCATGATAAGAATTCTCATTGCGGAGTTTCCGCCCCAGGTGCGGAGACTACCCACGACTGCAGTGCCTCCTCCACGAGTGTGGAGGCCCTTTGTGAATCAGGCCCACAGTTTCTATCACACTTCAGAATTCCCAAAAAATGTGTTTCAATTTTGCTCTCCTAACTGCTGAATGTGTACTGTTCCTTTACAGGTATTTACATGTTGCTGTGTGTTAAATAAATGATATCCTCCAGCCTTTCCTTTCACACACCTATACCCCATCAAGATTATCACATAAGTGACATTTTTCTTTCTTTCTCCAACTGCAAAGTCAGAGCAGTTTGAAAAAACCTATTCCCATGTAAAAAGAAGCAGCAATTTGACATAGCCTGACATTTGACCTCTGTCTTGAAGTGCAGCAAATGAGACAAGACAAATACTTGATTTAAGGGCATTTTTTGTTAATGTTTGGTCTTTCGCGACCCGACCCACAAAATAATAAGCTCACCACCCACTAGTGGGTTACGACCCACAGTTTGGGAAATACTACTCTATAGGATTTGCGAGATGTGACCGAAGCACCTCTGACCACAATGCAAGTGAAACCAGAAGTGAAAGAGAGTAACAGCGAAGGTACTGACGGGGAATAAAACCTGAGTGAAATGTGCAGCACCACTCGCAAACATAACTCATTCACCATCCATATACTTATCTCAGTGGGTTAAGCACCTTCTCCAGCTGTGCGTCTGTGTGTGTAACCTACATCATATTCTTTCAGAATATAATTTCCAGAATATCGTGCTTTAATAGACTGACATACCGCCACCCATATGACACAGATGCCTTAACTGTACATCTTCTGTGGTCAATAGAAACTTGTACTACCACTGCTGTGCATGATCTGTTTTGCAGCGCAGGGAACGATGCAGCGCAGATACCCCAATGTAAGAGAGGTAAACGTTTGCTGCTGACTTGTTGCTGCTGAACAGTGAATACGGCCGCCGCCAAAATATACATACACACACACACACACACACATGCACACATGCATGCACGCACACACACACACACACATACATACGAAAATGCCACTTTTTGACATTGTCAGCCCCACTTTTACTGAAGCTTTTGGTTAGTAGTGAACTGGGTCCCTTCTAACCAGGCCTCAGTGCCAGTGCTCTTTCCCTAAAACAAGACAAATGCTAATTGTAACCCAATTGGCAAGAACTTTAGCACCCTTGTAAGACCCTGGAAAATGGTACCCTTGGTACCCAGGGCATGGGTACTAAAGAGGGTCCCTAAGGTCTGTGGCATGTATTATGCTATCCTAAGGATCCCACACACAAACTGCATGCAGACTGCCATTGCAGGATGCGTGAAATGGTGCAAACCATTCCGAAAACACAACGTTGCCCACTCCCTGTGGGCAATGCCAAAGTACACTGCATATCCTATATGTAAGTCACCATTACAGCAGACCTTTAGAGCCCTAAGGCAGGGTGCATTATAGTACATGTGAAGGCACGACTGCATGAGCAGATGTGCCCCCGTGATGCCCAGTTACATTGCTAAGCAAAACCAAAGGGGATGATGGACGGAGTGTTGACATTACAAGCACTCACCCCCAGTCAACTGATCTGGGTTTAATCCATCATCATTCTTTAGCTCACTCCGCCACCCCAGTTCAGACATGGCCATATGCAAATCAGTCTGACCCTGTGCCTCATGGGAACAGTCCAGCCCGAACTGCCAAGCCATGTCTTCCCTGGACCGGAAACAAGCATCCTGGGACCGCTCAGTTACATTGCTAGGCATTGCAAGTGATCAGGAAGCCATTTTAAAGGTATGTACTAGGCACTGGTCATTACGAGTTACCCAGCTACATAATGGCTTTACTGCAACTAATGGTGTTTGGTATCAAACACCTTGTTTCAATAAATCCATACTGATGCCAGTGTCGGATTTATGAAGACATGCACCCAGAGGGCACCTTAGAGGTGCCCCCTGTAACCCAGCTTGGATCCTAGTGTGTTGGCTGACTGGTATCTGCCAGCCTGCCACCACAGGCAAGTTTCTGACCCCCTGCAAGGGAGAGCCGGCACTCTCATTGGTCAGAAACAATGCCTGTTTGGCGAAAGGTGTTCCCACCTCCTGCAGCAGAATGGCTAGAGATTTAGCATATCATGGCCAGAGGCTTCAAAGCCTCGCCCACCTCTGATATGCGACACCGGCTTCCGCCCAGACCTGGGGAATGCTACTCCTTGCCCTGGGGCCCATTTGGCACCAGAACAGACGGGAAATTAGATACTCAAGAGGCGTGTGGCACTTACAGGCTAAGCACACCCCTAAGGTGGGTCACCTGAAGTGGACAGCCAGAGAAGAGTTTCACCATCTTGCTTTTGGTGAAAATAGAGAATTCTGGGTCAGGGTTATGCTCACTCCCACACAGGAAGTGGTCATATAGTGGGTCTAGTCACTCCAGTGAAAGGTAGCCCATTTGCTACTACCATACACTCCCCGAAACGCCCCTAAACTGAGTATTTAGGGGTTCCGCTGACACCAGATCGACAGATTCTACTACCTGGGAATAGAAGGACAAAGAAAAGCCAACCCTGCCTAGTTGCTAGTGACTTGACAACTGCAAAGACCCAACTCGTCCTACAGCTGCGCATCTTCTCCAACACTTGGAAGACTGCTTAATACTTGGACAACCATCTAGCAAACCCTTGGGGTAGAGGAGCCATCTCCCTGCATTTACAGGCACCGAACGCCTCTGCCCGGTCCACCGTGTTGCTGGCCATCGGGCCACCTGAGGGAGCATCACACCAGGGAGAGGTCTTTGTGACTCTAGGAGGTCAACCCCATCTCTCTGCCGAGTTTCGAGACGCTGGACCCTACAGGAGCACCCTTACCCTGAGTACCGGAGCACCTCAACCAGCCAAGGCTCGTTTGTATCCAGCCCAGACACCACCGCCGTGGAAAACCTTCCTGCATGATGAGGGACTTCAGGACCGACGAGACCCACGACGAGAGTTGCACTGCTGTCTTGTTTTCTCCTCCTCTGCAGAACCGACCGACAACCATGTGAGCCTCGACCTCCAGTGGCCAGCCAGCCAAGATCCTCTGCACCCGAGCTCCACAGCCCAGATCCGTGGCTCCTTTCCGTGTCCCCTTGGCCTAGGGATCCTCACAACCTGAGCCCCCATTTGGGTTCACTCAGGCTTGTCCCCAAATCCCTCGTTGCATCCTTTGTTTTCAGGTCCCCATTGACTGCTACGGTGTAGCGCTCGAGGCTACGATTCCGACCAGCACCTCTGCACCCATACATCCCAGGGCAGGTAACCCAAAACTGCTGGTGGTTCTTTGAACCTTGGCCCCATAGCACCTTAAGTCCATAGGGGCAAATTCGAACATGGACTCACAAGTATATGTATGCTGTGCTTGTTTTTCCTCCTATAGGATAACCGTTATTCAAGTATTTTTGCTATTTATTTGTAAACTCGATATCTCCAAAATTATGAAAGCTATTCTAAAGGTCTTGGTGTCTAAATTTATATAAAAATCTGCGTAATTTTTCTAAATTGGTCTTGGATTACTTTTTGAGTGTGTGCATCATTTATTGACTGTGTTTGCAACAGATGCTTTACACTCCCCTCTGATAAACCTAAGCTGCTCGACCACACTACCACAAATAGAGCACTTGGGATAATTAAAGTAAGCCCTCAAAACCAAATAGGGGTCGTCCGGACTTTTTGCATGGTGTGCCCTTACATTGGCACTACTACATAAAAAGCCAGCTTCCTACACCCGCACCCTGCAATGAATAGCAAATAGTCAGCCTATGAGCGGCTGGATTACTACAAAGGAAGTGCCCTGACAAACATTATCAATGAAATGATGCATCGCCTTCCTATAAAATTGCAGTGTCATTAAAAATAAGTAATGCAATGCTAGCATTTCAAAATATTAATGTGTGTAACAGTTGCCAAGTTTGCTAAACAGCAGGATGGCTCAGAGAGCTGCAACCTTGCTGCGGTAATCTAGAGGTCACACGTTTGAATCCCAGCTAGAGTTCTGTAAATTTCATTCTTAAAAAGCACACATCACATCTTCATTTAACAATAAAACTTCCTATAGAATGCAGAGTTTTTGTGTGTGTTTACCAACAATTATCATAACAAACGAGTGACTGTATGCTCAAGAGTCAGTGGCATGCCAGTGTGTGCTAGTTGAGTGGCACTCTGTGCTATAAAAGGACATATAACCTGCTACCTTCACTCTCTGTGGGGGGGTCCACATAGCATGGAGACACGGCATCTCCATGGAGGGCCACAGTGTGAGAGACTGCAGTGCCAGCTGTCATCTTTTGACGGCCTTCGCAGCACAGCATATACACATGCATCGTGGTAGCAAGCAAAATCAAGATGTGCCTTTCAAATCAAAAGATGGCGACTGCTGTGTCTGTGCAGTGGGCAGGCCCATTGCCAGAAGTATATTTTTAGAGAGGCATGGCCCTCAATTATGACCAAACATTAAAGCTGTGCTCTATAGGTGCAATCTTTCCAAAATAGTGGTTGTACTACTAAATATCGACCCCAAAGATATTGTGCTACAGGAATATCGAGGACAGAATATTGAAAGGTAACTGCATTTAGAGGAAGTATAGATTTACTATTTCCAACTCCACATCTACATACCTTGAAGACATATATATTGCATAGGTACATATATGTGGAGTAAGGTATAGAAAAACTATACTTACTTACCTTTTGATATTTTCGATTAGATATTCTGTGCCATTGATATTCTGGTTTCGATATTCAGTTGCACACCATGTGATTCTATGTAAAGGAATACATGGATTTTTTTTAAAGATGTATATTAGAGCACACTTAATCAACTTTATACAGTCCAACTTTAAATTCTATCAGTTAGAAGGGATTTAATGTAGAAGGGTGTAAAGTTGTTAAATAGGCTGACTCAACTTGGTGTATTTTCTAAACTGTTCAAGCTTAGTGCAATGCAAAGCTAATCAAGTTCTTTTTTATTTTAATTTTTTTATAAAAAAATAAGCTGGCCTCAGCTCAGAGCCATTCCTCCCACACCTCTTGCCTCCAGTGGTAGATGTCTAGCCTCAGACTCTTATCAGGAAAACATTACACCTGGAAGGCCCGAAAGGATAAATCTTAGCGCACGTAAATTTAGGAAATGTAATCTGCTTTGAAAAGTGTGGAGTTTCCTAATCCCTACCAACTTCGTAAATGATGTTTTAATTTAACTCACCAATTTAAAATAACTTTACAGAGAGCTTGGAAATTATCCATCATAAACATTTTGGAAATTAGCGGCAACCAGTGTGTTTTAAACATTTTAGGCTGCAACAAAGGAACTAAATAGAATTTAAATGTCACTTTACAGGGGGAGTTTTGGAGGTCCCACAATGAATTTCACTAAAAGAGTGTGGATAGCTCAATTATATTTGAACAAAAGCACCTATCAAAACTGCATGGACTTGAAGCAGGCTCCAACATTGGCATTGTGCAAAAGTTGTCCAGCAAAACAGATAGGCATGGTAAAGGATAGGTTATTGTGTGAGCCCGGTATGAACCCATTTGAGACCTGTGGCCTGGCTGAGGAAACTAGTTCCATCTTCAGATAGCGAAGTTGTAGATGACCAGGCAGCAGCACTACCTCTAGGGCTCTGAGTGGTGGTTTCACAGTTTGCATCTGGGATGCTGCTCTGTGAGAACATCTCTCTTTGATGCTGCTTGCACGGTACCTCCCATCTGGATGCTATTGAGTTGTCCACTTCCAAGATTATAGAAATTCTCCACTCTTTCACACAGTAGACTTCTGGCATGGAATCCTCTAGGCGGCACCCGCTATGTGGCTAACATTGCTTGGACGAGCATGCACTTTTCTAAGTGGTGAATGTAGAAAGTATGGAAGCCTGTCAAGTGTACTAGAAATGGAAAATATTTACTTGTAGAGGTATTGTTCTTTATTATTACAGGTGCAGATAAAAGTCAAGCTCCATGTTATGAAACTGTTAAGAGTCTGTCACATTTAAGTGTACACTAGAAAGCCTCTTTACCTCCTTAACATAACTTGGATTTCTCAGCAAGTAGGTTGTACTCTCCAGCGACTATACCTGCAAATGTAGACATGGCTGATATGCATCAAAAGAGAAGGTGTCAGCACTTCTCACCAAAAGCATATAGTACAAATAACAAGGGGTGCCATTGTTAAGCAATTTGCAAAAAGCAATGTGGGTGAAGTAACAATGGTTAGACCTGATTGGGATTTTAAAGACCACTATGCAAGGATATTTTTGGATTGACTAAGATCCATCCCTTTTAGAAATGAAAGAGCAAAATTATGCTTAGAAATTACATTTGGCCAGGTGTATTGACCCACACATGATAAGCTATAAATTCCACTGAAAATCTCCAATCACCAATTCTTAATATGTACCTAGCTCTCATTTTGCTCCTTTAGGCTCTCTCTTACTTTCTCTATTCTCTCCCAATCTCTGTCCCGACTGGATCACTCAACCTTTTCTCCACTATCCCTTTCTGTTTACAGCTGCATCAATCTTGCCATTCCTGTCTCTCCTGCTCTTTCTCTTGCTTTCCATTTGCTCTCCCTTCTTTCTCTAAATCTTCTCTCCCTTTCAAGAACCTCTCCTTTCTATATTCTCTTCTAGCTTCTTTGTACATCTTAATATTTTTCATTCTCTCTCTAGCCCTCTTCTCCATAGACCACGTATGGCAAATGAAACTTTCTCTTGGCTGTGTATAGCCATTAGCAGCACTGGCCACCTTTCTTTGACCACTGTGCTTTTCGCTGTTCCCCAGTCCCAGAAGTCTACCAGTCCTGGAACTGGAGAAGTCTTCTACGATCAGACAACAAAGAAGTTAGTGCAATGTGGCCGTCATATCCCTGCAATGTTTTGTCAATTTTTGTTGGACAGGACATAAGGCTGCATGGATTTGGTGGGATTTAACTGCTTTAGGGCAGACAGCGACCCGCTGACTTCCACAACATTATCTTCACAGTGCAGTGGACTTCAAAGGCTCATCCACAGTACTGGAAAAGAAAATATTTCTGGTAAAACAACAGAAACATTTCTTTGCCAAAATCAAATTCGACATGCAAGGGAAATGCTTCCCACGAGTCTTGAGTTAGATTTTTTGTTTTTCTGTATTGCATAGCACGCTATGCCCACTGTTACACAGCAAAACAAAACGCTCTATTGGAATCAGCGGGTATCCACAAATGTCCTATCCCACAGCGTTCCTACACTTCTTCTGATAATAATAGTACCCCACATGCGGGACTAACCAGTCACCTGTGAAAGAAGAGGCTTCCTAACACCCCCTAAAACAAAAGGAAATATGAAGATTTTCCCTTGAATAATGACCAATTCTGGCGATGTGGGTAGATGTGGTATTTAGGTCAAGGCTCAGTTAGCTCCCAGGAAAAACTGCCAGGCCCAGACATTTCTGACAACAAGGTACCTGAAGTAGTCTGGGGTGCTGTCGCATGCATAGATCCCAATACCTTTTCTTATCCAGAATGCCCTGCAAACACCACACTTTCGCTAAATCACAGATTTTCCTCATATTTCTATGAAGGGAATTTCCGGAATCTGTGAGGATCCATAAAATTTCTACAACCCAGCATTCCCACACTTCTCTCAATAAAAATGCAAAATCAATTGTTCATCAAATATTATGCATTTAGCACAATACTTACATAGGACCCTACAACAACAATTTATTCGCTATGGCCATACATTTGACAATTAGCAGAATTTCAAAAGAGGTAATACATTTCAAATGGCAGATTCATACTACACAGATCTTAACTTATAATATACAAAACTCAGAAAATGTTAGATGATGTTCTGCGGAGATGTCTGGAGAGTTCAGTTATAATACAAATACTTTCAGACTCAGGTGTCCTGATTACGGTTTCCACAATATTTAGTTCAAGGAGATGAATCTTCAGCATGTTGAGGCTAGCATGGTTATCTATATAATAAACCATTTTTAAAAGATAGTCTGTTATAACAGCCCTTGTGACATGGCGGTCTATTTTGGGTCACTTCAGAGTAGGGTATTTGCAGCCCTCTGCAGCAGGCACATTAACCTAACATACCACCGGGCTCCTGCTAAGAAAATAACAATCTCTAGAGCAGATACATTATCTCCCCAGGCTATATTTCACAACAGGCCAGTGCAGGCAGGAGCAATGTCAGTCAAATGTAAGTCGTGCTTGACTTGTGATAACTCTGTCCCAGCACAATAGGCTAATCAAAACACCATGTCATAGTGGAATCTGGAGTTTCCTGACTAAACGTCGCTTCTGAAAGGCTCGTAGTGACACCCACTTATGTATTAGGAATAGTAAATGTCATGAGAGTAGCTGGCTTTAGAGCAATATGACTCAATGTCCTGTACAATCTATTCACAAAGCAAATTCTTGTTTCACAAACCATATGACAAAGGTGAGAAGGGAGTTCAGTTAATGCCAACTGAATTCTTGGCTTCTCAGCTGTGACAGTGAGCTAGTGTTGGTACCACTGTTCATATCAGCTACTCACATACAACACTGTGGCGTCCCACAGGGGTCCATCATATCCCCTCAATTATTCAACATTCTTAGGATTTGGGTGTATTTTAAGGTATGGCTGTGCGGCCTTACTGTGTAATACACTCGAAAAAACTGTCTTAGGATCTAGTCAGGTTTATTTCTAAAACCTTAAGCTCAACCCCGGGTAGCTATGGCTTCGAACAGCAAGGCTTAAACAAAGGAGTGTAAAGCATTTAACTATACCAAACAAAATAAGAAAGCCACACAACACAAAAGAAATCCAATGCCAATTTATGAAAATAGATTGTATTTTTATGAAGTTTTAGAGCCTAAGATGAGCAAAACCCAAAGGAGGGTTCGAGAGATTCAGAGTTTTAAAGAAAACTTACATTTCAGTTTAACCACAAACACGCATTGGTAACCGTAAATTTTGTAAACCTTTTGAAAAGTTTGTAAGAGTTGGGTTCGACAACTCTGGCCCGGCTTCGGCAGCCAAATCTGACACCGAGAAGGTCTAGGGGGCTAAAAAGGAGTATTTGGACAATTACCCCTGCCACCAAAGCATTTTCCACTCTCGATGCTGCGGATGCAGGAGATGGAAGATTCTCAAGATTACTCTGGATGCTGTGCAGTTGATGGGGGTTTCTTTGTGGTTATTCCTCTGTCCACAGATCAGGTGGGACGACTTTGGCCACAGAGGTCGCAGTCTTCAGAAGTCCTCTTTACGATAGTAGAAGGCCAGCTGTGGCTGGGCTACCAGTCTCTGTACAAAGCAGTCCCAACTATATTCTTTGCTGGAGGCTGGTGTCCCTCTTGGGTGACCAATCTGGAATTGGACGACACCCCCAGTTCTGTCTAACGCTGGTGCAACTTTTGGACATCGAGGATCAGTCTCTTGTGCCACCCAGTGGCAGTCAGCGGTGATTCTTACAAAGTGGCTACTTACTTTACTTGCCGAGTTGAGCTACTTTAGCTTTGTTGGCCCTGGTGCTGGTTTCAGGGGTCAACCGACTGATCCTTGGGTCACTTCTTTAGTCTGGGGCTTGAGAATGACTGTCCCCGAGCCAGGAACCACAGGCACAGTGCTCTCTTCGCTAGCCCAAGGTGCAGCATGTGCAGTCCAGCAGGCGGTGCAGCCTTTCTTTGCCAGGTGCAGGGATCAGCAGGGCAGTTCTTTTCCTCTCCTTTCTCCAGTTCCGGTGTGATCTGAGGTTCAGGGTGCCAGGGATGTCATATTTATTCCCAGAAAGAGCCCTGGGGGGATGATGTGGTCACTAGCCAGTGGGTTACCAGGTCACCTCTCTCTTGTTGATAATTAATTTTCCACCTATGTGTGGCATCTCGCAATCCCAGAGTGCACTATTCTTCCCACTCTCAAGATGTCGGAACTCTTCCTCGGCTGTTAGGAGCTTGGTATACCCACCCTAGACTTGTGGCTACCCAAGGGGTACACACCCATGGGAAAACCAGTTTGGGCACTGGTATCCTCTCTCTGTTCCCGCTGCCAGCCTGCCTACCTGAACAAAAGTCAGGCCCATAAGAGTGTGATCGCCATTTGCCCACCAAAAGCAGCTTTGCCTTTGAAGCTCGTCTTTTGGGCTAACACCCTGAGTGGGTTTCTGCACAGGGGAGGTAACACCTTGCCCTGTAGCAGGCTGATATTGTTCCTAAGACTGAGAGTCATTCACACTACTCCCCAAGAGAGCAGAAAGCTGTCTGGTGGCCAGTGACTGTGTGAGGCCACTGGACAAACGAGGTCACAGAGTGGCACATTTCTAAAAGTTGCATTTTGGTAATAGTGACATTAAATTCGACTTGGGCAACAAGTCGGGATTAATGCCACGCTTAATTTGATACCTTACAGTACCCATCTCAGACCAATTCAGAAGTTATATAGACTGAGTGGTCAGCCGGTAACCCTGTGCTAACCCCTGGGGCTACAAACTCTCCCACACCAAAAGGACAATTTGGAAGTGTTGCTTTCAGGACATATATGTATAAACACATGTCCGACTTAATATACAGCTCCCAGTTACAACTATGTACATTACACCCAAATCATTAAAAAAAATGGATAGTCTGGAAAACCTCTACAAAACGTGGACTGCCTTCAGGTCTTAAACACATGGATGAATAACCATCAAAAGGTAAATACTGCAAAGACAGAGCTAATGACCTGCAGATAATGACAAAAATAGCAGCCTACATCCATATGGCCTAAGGACATGAGGCCCCTCCAACAATATCAAGAGAAGTCAGAAACCTAGCAAAACCCATGGAATCTGAGCTATATTTAATACCACATGTTAACAACATAAAACAGAGGGGCATATTAGCATCCCGGTGTCGGCGGCAGGGTAGGTCAATCGCGCACTACGTGATACTATCGGACCCTATTGGTGTCCTTTTATTACCGCCGACTGCTGTAGCAAGCATGTACTTGTGGATAACCTAGATTATACCTGAGATCGGGGTATGTAGTATTCACTTACCTATATACATATTTTTCAGTGTAGATAGTGTCCCTTTGATCCTGAGGAAGTGCCCAGATCTTTATGACACGATAGGCACGAAACATGTCGATCATTTGAGAGCAGGGCACACACCACTAGTAACATTACGTCTAGTCCTTTGCCCCTCTCACACTTTCTTATTTTAGGCAGTTTACCTTTTGAATAAATATCGACTAGGACTAACTGACCTATTTTAATTCACATGTCTTTCCACATCTACACATACTAGGGCCCTTACCCCCACTGCACCCACCGGCAGGAATAAAAGATCCCCGACAAAGAGCCCCGGTTCCGGGTGCCCGTCAGGAATTGCAGCGCCGACCTGACGAGGGGCAGGCTCAAATGATGAAGCATGACACCCAGTTCTCTGGGTGTGTGAGAGCCCTAGTTCCAACAAGGAGAACTCCTTCTCCTTAAATAACCTGATAGCGGTTGCTTTGATTCCATTGTCTCTATGAGCCCTACTCCTTTCCATTACTTGTCCTGGAGGAACTTCGTACTCGATTTGTACACAGCCTTGTTGGGGCACGTACGTTGGACCTCGGTAAACTTGCCCCTTAGTCCCTTCTTTGTTTGAATTAGCATATTAGCAAGACCCACGTTAAAATTATCGCCGTTTTAGCGGCAGGAAACTGCCGCTAAAACGGCGATAATGGGCTTGCTAATATGCGTTATATAAATCCAATAGAAGCCCAGGTTAGATGTGCAGGACATCTAACCTGGGCTTCTATTGGAATTCCATAACGCATATTAGCAAGCCAATTATCGCTGTTTTAGCGGCAGTTTCCTGCCGCTAAAACGGCGATAATTTTAACGTGGGTCTTGCTAATATGCCCCAGAGTGCCTTCTACACAATTAAAACACTATGTTGCATCCTCCCATACCTTGAATACCAACAGAAGCTGCAAGCCATCCTCACACTCCTAATCTCCAAGCTTGACTATGCCAACAGCCTATACCTTGGCACACCCACATTCATCATATGCAAAATACAACTCATCCAAAATGCTGCTGCAAGACTTTTTCCTTGCCTTCACCCAAGAGAACACATGGCTCCTTGCAATCACGCCACTGGTTACCTATAGCAAGACACTCAAGGCACTTTGCATTGTTCACATATCCTCCAAGGTAAAAGACTGCATTACCTACATGCAAAATGTAAGCAATACAAACAAATCGGGACACTTCGCTCCAGGCTTGCACCACTTATCATCATACCACCTTACTTTCTCACTACAAGCCACCAAGCTCTGGAACTACCAGCCAGCCTTTGAAGCATCCAGGGCACAGAGCCCTGAGGGGATGATGTGGTCACTAGCCAGTGGCCTACCAGGTCACCTCTCTCTTGTTGATAATTTTCCGCCTATGTGTGGCATCTCGCAATCCCAGAGTGCACTATTCTTCCCACTCTCAAGATGTCGGAACTCTTCCTCGAACGTTAGGAGCTTGGTAGCCCACCCTAGAGTTGTGGCTACCCAAGGGCTACACACCCATGGGAAAACCGGTTTGGGCACTGGTATCCTCTCTCTGTTCCCGCGGCCAGCCTGCCGACCTGAACAAAAGGCAGCCCCGTAAGAGTGTGATCGCCATTTGCCCACCAAAAGCAGCTTTGCCTTTGAAGCTCGTCTTTTGGGCTAACACCCTGAGTGGCTTTCTGCACAGGGGAGGTAACACTTTGCCCTGTAGCAGGCTGCTATTGTTCCTAGAGTCGTTCACACTACTCCCCAAGAGAGCAGAAAGCTGTCTGGTGGCCAGTGACTGTGTGAGGCTCTGGACAAACGGGGTCACAGAGTGGCAAATTTCTAAAAGTTGCATTTTGGTAATAGTGACATTAAATTCAACTTGTGCAACAAGTCGGGTTTAATGCCACGCTTAATTTGATACCTTACAGTACCCAACTCAGACCAATTCAGAAGTTATATAGACTGAGTGGTCAGCCGGTAACCCTATGCTAACCCCTGGGGCTACAAACTCTCCCACACCAAAAGGACAATTTGGAAGTGTTGCTTTCAGGACATATATGTATAAACACATGTCCGACTTAATATACAGCTCCCTGCCTTAGGGCTAGATAGGCCTTCCTTACGGGAGACTTACATAAATTGTTAAGGGAGGTAGGGCTTTGCCATTGGTTTGAATGGCAAAGTCAGACTAGCAGAGTTACCACTGCCCCTCCAGGGTGCAGTGGCAGGCTGGGAGCCACTTTGTACTTTTTCACACACATGGTAGCACAATCAGTGCTGCAACCTTGGGTGGACACTCTGCCTTACATGCCTTGGGTACCATACACCAGGGACTTATAAGTCAGCTAGTCTCTGCCAATCAGTGGTAGTCAATTTGACATACATTTTGTAAGGGGTTAGAACACTGGCACTGATGTCTGGTTAGCAGGACTCAGTGCACACTCAGAGTCGCAAAACCAGCAGTATCAGTCCAACTGGTGTAAAAAAGCGAGGGGTGGGTGACATGCAAAAGCCTGATCTTTTCAAACATCTAACTAACCCCTTACGAAAGCTGATTAAATAATTCAACCTCACCAGTTACAACTATGTACATTACACCCAAATCATTAAAAAAATGGATAGTCTGGAAAACCTCTACAAAACGTGGACAGCCTTCAGGTCTTAAACACATGGATGAATAACCATCAAAAGGTAAATACTGCAAAGACAGAGCTAATGACCTGCAGATAATGACAAAAATAGCAGCCTACATCCATATGGCCTAAGGACATGAGGCCCCTCCAACAATATCAAGAGAAGTCAGAAACCTAGCAAAACCCATGGAATCTGAGCTATATTTAATACCACATGTTAACAACATAAAACAGAGTCCCTTCTACACAATTAAAACACTATGTTGCATCCTCCCATACCTTGAATACCAACAGAAGCTGCAAGCCATCCTCACACTCCTAATCTCCAAGCTTGACTATGCCAACAGCCTATACCTTGGCACACCCACATTCATCATATGCAAAATACAACTCATCCAAAATGCTGCTGCAAGACTTTTTCCTTGCCTTCACCCAAGAGAACACATGGCTCCTTGCAATCACGCCACTGGTTACCTATAGCAAGACACTCAAGGCACTTTGCATTGTTCACATATCCTCCAAGGTAAAAGACTGCATTACCTACATGCAAAATGTAAGCAATACAAACAAATTGGGACACTTCGCTCCAGGCTTGCACCACTTATCATCATACCACCTTACTTTCTCACTACAAGCCACCAAGCTCTGGAACTACCAGCCAGCATTTGATGCATACAGGACACAGATGACAGTTGAAAACATGGCTAGTTCCAAGACAATTACACCACCACACATCCAAACAGAAGTGGAAAAGACAGTCACACCCTCAAGCTCAATCTTTAGCTTACAATACAGAGATTGAAAACAGCCCAACCCTCAAACTACTTTCAATAAGCAGGTACGTTAAGGAATGCTGAAGTATGCTTTGACGAGCTATTATATAGGTATGCAAGTTCACACGTAACATTTCTGGCCCACACTTAGACTAATACCATAACACTCAGCGGTCTTCAGCCAACTGTAATTTACACCTCTTACTTTCAATTAAGACATAGCTGCTAGGAGGTTGCCCATCACCAATACTCTGCAGTGAATACACCAGCCATCACTAAATGGTATCGCTTTGTTCGCCCTAAGTTGGCAGGGTATGCCCAGACGTGGGTCCCTTGCTCACTTTGCCACTGGATTCAAGATAGCCTGGCTGATGAGGGTTATGAACCCGAAACCGGTCCCAGGATGCTTGTTTCCGGTCCAGGGAAGACATGGCTTGGCAGTTCGGGCTGGACTGTT
Organism: Calotriton arnoldi; assembly: GCA_963921515.1. Taxonomy (NCBI): domain Eukaryota; kingdom Metazoa; phylum Chordata; class Amphibia; order Caudata; family Salamandridae; genus Calotriton; species Calotriton arnoldi. Next base: position 817,706 of record CAWUFW010006614.1, read on the forward strand.
CCCATGAGGCACAGGGTCAGACTGATTTGCATATGGCCATGTCTGAACTGGGGTGGTGGAGTGAGCTAAAGAATGATGATGGATTAAACCCAGATCAGTTGACTGGGGGTGAGTGTTTGATTTGCTCTAACGCTCCGTCCATCATCCCCTTTGGTATCGCTTTGTTCGCCCTAAGTTGGCGGGGTATGCCCAGACGTGGGTCCCTTGCTCACTTTGCCACTGGATTCAAGATAGCCTGGCTGATGAGGGTTATGAACCCGAAACCGGTCCCAGGATGCTTGTTTCCGGTCCAGGGAAGACATGGCTTGGCAGTTCGGGCTGGACTGTTCCCATGAGGTACAGGGTCAGACTGATTTGCATATGGCCATGTCTGAACTGGGGTGGTGGAGTGAGCTAAAGAATGATGATGGATTAAACCCAGATCACTTGACTGGGGGTGAGTGTTTGATTTGCTCTAACGCTCCGTCCATCATCCCCTTTGGTATCGCTTTGTTCGCCCTAAGTTGGCAGGGTATGCCCAGACGTGGGTCCCTTGCTCACTTTGCCACTGGATTCAAGATAGCCTGGCTGGTGAGGGTTATGAACCCAGAAACCGGTCCCAGGATGCTTGTTTCTGGTCCAGGGAAGACATGGCTTGGCAGTTCGGGCTGGACTGTTCCCATGAGGCACAGGGTCAGACTGATTTGCATATGGCCATGTCTGAACTGGGGTGGCGGAGTGAGCTAAAGAATGATGATGGATTAAACCCAGATCAGTTGACTGGGGGTGAGTGTTTGATTTGCTCTAACGCTCCGTCCATCATCCCCTTTGGTATCGCTTTGTTCGCCCTAAGTTGGCAGGGTATGCCCAGACGTGGGTCCCTTGCTCACTTTGCCACTGGATTCAAGATAGCCTGGCTGATGAGGGTTTTGAACCCGAAACCGGTCCCAGGATGCTTGTTTCCGGTCCAGGGAAGACATGGCTTGGCAGTTCGGGCTGGACTGTTCCCATGAGGCACAGGGTCAGACTGATTTGCATATGGCCATGTCTGAACTGGGGTGGTGGAGTGAGCTAAAGAATGATGATGGATTAAACTCAGATCAGTTGACTGGGGGTGAGTGCTTGCAATGTTCAACACTCCGTCCATCATCCCCTTTGGTTTTGCTAAGTTCGCCCTAAGTTGGCAGGGTATGCCCAGACATGGGTCCCTCGCTCACTTTGCCACTGGATTCAAGCTAGCCTGGCTGATGAGGGCTGTTAGCCCGAAACCGGTCCCAGGATGCTTGTTTCCGGTCCGGGGAAGACATAGCTTGGCAGTTCGGGCTGGACTGTTCCCATGAGGCACAGGGTCAAGACTGATTTGCATATAGCTGTGTCTGAACTGGGGTGGCAAAGTGAGCTAAAGAACGATGATGGATTCAACCCAGATCTATGACTGGGGGTGACTGTTTGAAAAGTTTCAGCACTCCGTCCATCATCTCTTTGTGTTAGCTTTGTTCGCCCTAAGTTGGCAGGGTATGCCCAGACGTGGGTCCCTTGCTCACTTTGCCACTGGATTCAAGCTAGCCTGGCTGATGAGGGCTGTTAGCCCGAAACCGGTCCCAGGATGCTTGTTTCCGGTACAGGGAAGACATGGCTTGGCAGTTCGGGTTGGACTGTTCCCATGAGGCAAAGGGTCAAGACTGATTTGCATATAGCTGTGTCTGAACTGGGGTGGCAAAGTGAGCTAAAGAACGATGATGGATTCAACCCAGATCTGTGACTGGGGGTGAGTGTTTGAAAAGTTTCAGCACTCCGTCCATCATCTTTGTGTTTACCTTTTTAAAACACCCTGAAAGGTGAGGTTGCCTGGAAATCTCCTGGCTAGGTAAGATGGTAAGCTGGAATGCATTGTGCAGATGGTCTCCATGATGACTGCCAAGTGAATTCTTAGACTTATTCACCAGAGACTTGAGGCATTCCTTTGTGGTGGGAAATGGTCAAGAATAAAAAGGTCAAGAATCTACCAACCAGCTGGAGGTCTCAAATTTTCCCCCATGGAGAGCTACTTATGTGCAGCAGAAATCTGCCATTCCTTTGAATGGTCAGCATGTTGTTCAACAAAGTTGTGGGAGTTGCTGGAGCAGGAATTTTCCACCATTCCTCTCTAACATGTGATGTGGCTCCCCCGTAAATATAATAACTGGATTCCCCCTTCAGCTGACTTTTACCTTCTTTGACCAATTCTATTTGATTACTAGGAAGAAGAAAGGAGGACTTTCCATCGCTGATTTTGCCTTGTAGCCCAATAATGCTCCACCCCGAATTTCCACATTGCATATTTGATAGAAATTTTGCACACTGATGGCAGGATGCCCCTTAGTCTTGGGAGACTTATATGACAATGGTGAGGCAAGAGAAACAGACAAATGCATACGCTTGTAACACTAAATACTTAGGGATCCCTTCAAACACTGAGTTCTGCCTACCCACTTCAAAGAGAAAGGTATAAGAAATCTGTCTTATCTTGAGGAGTGATTTCATTAAGGGGTGATTAGAAAGGGTGTTTCATGTACATTCAGGAGCCTATGCATGACAGCATCTAAAACCACCCATAAGCACAAAGGCAAATGGGAAGAGGAACTCATTATCACCCTACCGGAGGTCACTGGTACATCATTTGGATGAAATTGGCTGCCACATCTATGTGTATATAGTATAAAACAAATGCACACAAAATCATCTTGTGGTGGTATATGACCGTAGTACATTTTAACACTGTCTATGCCAGTTCTAATAGATGTTGGAGGGAATTTAGCCATGGGGGGCAATTAAAACAATGGCTCCTTAGGATTTACTTGAAAGCAAGCATACAAATGATTATAAGTACCTTGCTGATAGCACCAGTCGCATCAGGGTGACAGCTGATCTTCAGGATGCCTACTTTCACAGTTCCAGTGAGGTCCCTCATCAGACATTCCTCAGGTTCCATGTACCAAGGAATCATTTTGAGTTCTGAGTCCTGCCACTCAGCCTAAAATCAGCTCTTAGAGTTTTTGCCAAAATGGTGCTTCTTCATCTCCACAGGGGTTAATTTATCCCTACCATGGTGACTGGGTACTCTGTGCACCTTTAAACTACTACAGAGGGTGGAGAGTCTGGATGCTGTGTGTTCCTTCCTGGGTCACCACGGATGCATCCTCAATCTTTCAAAACATTAGTTGCTTACATCACAGGGCCTGATCTTCATTGGAGCTCACTTCAGAACGGACGTGGACAACGTGTTTAATCTAGAAGCAAAAGCAATATAGATTTGTTGCCCCCACCCTTACTAAATACTTTGCTAGTTCCAGTACATCTTTCCATGAAGGTATAGTCATATGCCAGCCCGTATCGTCACTGTTCCATGAGCACTCCTCAACCTGCATCCTCTTTGTCTCATCTCAGTACCTGTCAGATTCCAGAATAACAAGCCTTTGAAGTCCTGATTCCAGTGACACAACTTGAGAGATCCTCTTCAATAGTGGTGAACCATCTCTCCCTGTCCATCTCTCCCTGTCCAAAGGGATTGCTCTTCATTGGATCCTAAAATGATGGTAACAACAGATGCTCCTTTTGATCAGTCCACTCTTTGGTCTCTATGACCTTAGTGGTTATTATTAGTGCAGAGTCGTTGTTCTTCAAATTAGGTGGAGTTATCAGCAGTGTGGCAAAATTTACATTTTCAGTTCCACATTCAAAATCTGGTGAACCCAGAAAAACATGTTGACAGTTGTATATATAAATCACCACAGGTGGGGGGACTTGCTCCAAGCCTCTGTGTCATGTGGCAGCTCCATTGGGAGCTTGGGCAGAAATTCTGTGCCTGTCAGCAACTCACATCAAGAGTTCAGATGATGTTCGGGAGGACTGCTTTAGCACAATCTTCCTTCCTTTAAACCTATCCTCATTTTTCAGCCCACATATAGGACGATTGTGACTCTTTTACTGGAAGGATAAGTTACTTACTGTAATCCTAGTTCTTTTCCAGGGGTTTCCTCATCAAAGACATAAGCACATGAATATTCCCGCCCATGCGCGGGAACCCCAGAAAATATATAAAAAATTATATATGAAAACATATATATACAGCTCTATATATATATATACATATAATACTTTTAAAGCAATCAATGCAGCCTCCCAGAAAAACAAACACATAAAAGGCTAAGCAATCTGTGAGACCTTGTCTTTGCACATACACAAACAAACCAGGAAGACCAGGAGACACTTGAACTGCCTTTAATGAACATCAGAAAAGTAGTCCTGCAAAGAAAAAGGCAGGCATTGTTAGCCCATAGGCTGCATTGGAACTTCAACAGCATAGAAAATGAAAGCAAATGTAGAAACTCAAAAACTGGCACCGTGCATTTAAGGCTTTGTGTATTTCTCCTAGACAGCCACACACAATAGGAAGCTTAGATGTGCATGGATGGGCCATAACTGGCAGAGCCCCCCTTACACCTAAATAGGCTGTGTCCTGCCTCCCCACAAAGGGCTACATACCCCCTGTAATTAGTCTGGAGCCAGGAAAGGGAAGGCAGGAGGCCTGGGGACTTCAAAGGAAAACTCTAGAAGCTTCTCTTCCACTTCAAATGCACAACTGGGTTTAAATACTGGACATCAGACACCACCACATCAGTACACTTCTGGACCTGGGGATACTCTGCCAAGAAGGAAGACGGAATTCTGAGCTGCTGAAGGACTATCACCTTGTCAGATGCTGCCCTGCTGGACTCCTGCCTTGCTGTGCTGCTGCCGTGCTGTGCTGACCTGCTACCTGCTGCCCTTCTGCCTGGGAGAGAAGGACTGGACCTGCATCTCTTGAACCCAGAACTCCATAGTGACTCCAAAGGCTAGTTGGCTGGCTTCCTGACTTGAGCCTCAGAGACAGAAGGCTCCAACAACTTTACTTATGCACCTCGACTCTGCTATCTGTGAGTCTACCCTGCCATGGGCTGCCACGCCAATCCTGGACCCTTGAAAGTGGGTGCTAGCTGAGGAAATTCACCTAAGCACTTCACGCAGGGACAACAAGGTTGCAGAGGACCTGGAAACATGGGCAATATTACTCACTGGGTTCAGTAAATGGAATGGGGAGGGAGTAAGAAAATCATCACCTACATCAAAGAGGAAGGTGAGAGTTTAGAAGGTCTCTCATGAGGGAGAGCTAACAACCGAGAAAGAGTATCATCTATGGGCATACTCAATGGAATATCCACGAATAATTAAAGGAATATGAATTGTATAGGATCTTTACAACCACCATATTAAAATGTACACATCATCCTATGGACAGGGACCACCACTACTAGAAGAGTCCATAATACAAAGGTATATTGTTAGGACGAGCGGGAGCTCTTTTACACAGTCATGATTGTTATATGTAACTAATTGAGTTATTGTTGGAGGAATGTGAATGAATAATTAAAATCAGTAAAGAATTGTGTTTAAAAAAACCAAAATACTATCTCTTGGTCAGAACACCCATTTTCCTTGCTTGCACTAAGTTCTTCGCACCATTGTTCCACCAGTAATTACATGCAGGAGTATTGATTAACTAAACCATACTATACCTCTAGTCAAGTAGAGAACATGAATATTACATAGTTATCCTTTCAGAAATTATTAATTACATGAGGTTCCCCTTCACTTGGTAAATATTGTATTTTTAACTCTGTGAAAGTGCACACTATGAGAACAACCATATCATTAAAGATGGTCAGTATTTGTGTCAGTTGTGCTCTCTGCATTTTAAATTGTGACAGTCTCTATATTCCGACACACCCACCAGCTTGCCTTTTGGACACGTGGCTTGCTGTGAGCTGGCAGAAAGCTGCTAAAATAGGATGAAATGTAATAGTGTATGGCCCATCCATTTATATCCTCTATGAAGCAAAGGAGGTGTCAGGATTCAAGTAACCTGGCCGTCAGTCTCTCCGAAGTAGTAAATCCTCTATCACTGATGTTTTTTCTTAGCCTTCAGTACAGCAATATTTCCAAAATAGTATCAGTTTGCCTTCATCGTCTACAGGCAACCAAGTGGGACAGTCTGGACTGAAGTTCGGTACCTAGTCTGAAATTAGTCACTCTGCTGGGTGGACTAGCTTTCCCCACATGGCAATGCTCTATGCATCATTGATTCCCCAAACTTTCACATCCTATCAACATAACCTGGCAAGATTTCAAGATTAAAAAAACAATGAACAAATAATAAAATCCCAGAGTTGCACCGACTTTTTTTGGAAACCTCAGTGTTCATTGTAACATTTATTTCCATCAGACCTTTCGGGCCGCACTGTGAAACTACAGTCTGCATAGGATTTTCCTAAACGCTTTCCAGGCTTTATCTTCCTGTCAAACTATTCAGTTCTTCCTGCCACTTCCGAAATGAAGGAAGAATACTTAAAGGGTCTTTCAAAACGAGTATGGAGGGCAAGAAGGAAAATCTTTCTTAAGATTTGTAATCACAAAACAGTTGTCTGGCATGTTTACATATAAGTTCATGCCAGTAGGATGGTCCTTTAACTGAGTCATCTTTGACCCCCAGTTGACTTGAGAGTGGTCAGGGTCCATTTGCTACTCTTCAAACATATTTCAATCTACAAAGTTCCCTTTAAGGTGAGTAACACAATTAAAAACATTCTCTTGATTCCTCATGACATTTAATTTCTTAAAGTCAAAGCCAGAAAAACTCACGTTTGAGCGACACCTTGCTCAACCGCAGTAGGGTCACCATTTTACTATTGCTTTCTAGTACACAAAGCTATAATGAGTGTCTGCAAAGCTCTAGATTAACCGCACATATTAAAGTTGGTGCTGTCTGTTCATCACCAGGGCATTTCTGACCAACTAAATCCTTCCAATTCCCATGCTTACCCCACCACTAACTATGGTGCTGCTCACTTCAAGTGCACTAAAACGGTCTTCTTAGATGCATACTAACACATATCCATTCTTGCTACAATGTTCATCAATCCAGCTGAAATCAACAAAAAACCGTACATTTTGGATTTTGAACTGCATGCGCCATTTCCATGGTCATGAACACGCTCCTACAATCGCAGCAGCTGCCTGACAGTGATGCAATTTTCTATTAACCAATCAGGGTTGTTCAGTTCATGGAATTCAGCAGAATAAACCACCTCCTTATTTTGCAGCCTTGAAAGTATTATTAAACTGAATACTTAAAACTGTACCTACCGCAAGCATGAAGAATTTTGATCAAAGTGGGGTCAGGACATGTAAGGTTGTTAGGATAACTACTGATTATATAAATGATTTCCATATAGATTCACTGTTTGTAAATACCTCATGAATCTGTGTTAGGTAACCAGGTTGCTGTGTTCATAAACATTTTGTCAGAGCTACTATGTTATACATTCTGGAGTAGAATCAGGAAGTAAGGAAATACCTTTAATAACCCACCCTCCCCAACCTTAGTTGTAGCTTTCTGATTAACAAATGACTTTAGTTATGGCCCTAAAAGTATCTTTTTTGTCCTTTTCTTCTGCACATTAGAAAAAGTTGATATCAGCATTATTAGAACACTTCTTCCACCAACTGCACAATGGAAAGCACTATTGTTACCGTTTCTCTCAGCTTCATGTGGTGCTCATTTAAAATCTTAAAGCTATGTCTGCTGCAGGACTTCTTTTTGTTTTGTCAAATTCCCTTTTCTTTTTGAAGCACGTCTTCTGACTTTCCTTTAAGTGACAGCTGCACTACGCTCACGTCGGTCATTTTTTGGACTTTGCTCACCGATGTGGCCCACACATAGTGTGGTGTCTGCCATTGCCGCCGCTTGCTCTCTCTATAGCACAGAAGAAGGAGCAGTCCTCAAGGGTAGAACCTTCATTTACAAAATAAAGGAAACCAATTACTAAAGTGTGACACTCGTGGACAAGACAAACAACTGCAAAGTAGCATAAGGTTCATCATAGTTCAGAAACCTGCATCTCAAGAACATACACTGATTATGACATTCCAACTAGTATTGTGTACATTTTTGTTCTCTTTCATCCAGCCATGCTGAAATAAGCCATATCCCTTTTGTAAAAACAAGCAGACGCTCCTCCCGTCCATCCACAATAAATAATGTCAATCCATCAGGCAAATCCACTTATTTATCGCCTACATTACCATCCTAGATGATTTCATAGGTGAGTAGTATACATTTGCATACCTTCATTATATCCATATGCAGTTAAAATTGGATTCCATAATTGTAGCGTCACTTGCCTTCCATGACTGCAGCAGAACAATTTACCCTGGCTACTACTCCAGTGACCACAATACCACAATAGAATTATTTTATATGAAATGCTCAGAGTGCTGCTGGATAGAGGTTCCCGGAGCGCCGCCGCGCAGAGGTCCCAGAGAGCTGCACTTTTGTGTAAAAATTACTCCCTTTCAGTATTTGTAAACTACGATTTCATAGTAATTTTACGACTGCTGAGACTCCACTGTTAGGGCACAGAACCCCGCACATAAAAAGATAGGCCTATCGTTGTATTCTAACCCTGTCCTATCTTTGTATGTGCGGAGTTCTCTGGCCCGGCTGCAGTGTCTCTACAGTCGTAAAGTTACTATTAAATCGTAATTTGCAAATACCGAAGAACAGTAACTTTACACAAAAAGTGTATCTTGGTGAATCAGGGCCTAGTTGTCCTAGAAGGCCTGAGTATAAATGTGCCCTGGGTGTCTAAGGAAACATGCCCTTAGTGCTGTGCGTGTGTGTACCTAGAATGCTGCGGCATACATGTGCCCAGAGAGTGCCAGGCAGCATATGCCCAGTGTGTCACAACATAAATGTGACTGAAATGCCAGCCATAGCACGAATGTGAGAATCGTGTTAAATGTGATTGGAGTGCCACGGATACATATGCCCAGCATGCAGCAGACTGGATGAGTCCAAAATGCCACAGCATATATGTACTCTGAGTACTAGCGCACAGATGTTCCCCAAAGTGTCACAGCATGAATGTGCCCAGTGTGCTGAAGCATAAATGTGCGCACAGTACTGCGTCAGAAAGCATGCCCAGGGAGCTGCGGTGTACACGTGCTTAGTGAGAAGGCATTCATTCTGACAAGCAAATCTAAGCCACAGTATACATTTTGCTCCGCAAATCTACAAATGTTGCCAAGAAGATGGCGATCCTTGTGTAAAAAAAACGTATCCTCCGATAGCCGTACCACCAGAAATTCTGCCGAACCGATGACACCTGCATATCAATTTTGCCAAGAACATCATGACACCAGTTTCGCTTCCTCTAGCAGGTGTCAGCTGCACTGTTAGCCTTGCGAAGCACATGACTACAGGGTATGTATTTCGCTATACTGATAAGTCACAAAATACATTTTGCGTAGCCTTTTCCCAGACCCAATAAATGCCTCTTAGAATTATGGTGAGTCAACTTGTCCTGTCGGCCGAGAAGGAGGACTTAAGCAGGCTTTGAGCAGCAACATAAACTGCCAAGAAGCCTGCGGGCATACTTTGGACTTGTTAAGCGCCCAGAAGGCTGCACGTAACGTGTACCTACAGTTCTGAAGATATTTGGGATGTGGCGCATCAGGGTGCCACAGCCGCAAACCTGCAGAGAGCACCAGAGCGTAAATGTACACAGACTGTGCTTGGCAGCATACACATGCAAATGGGGCCAGAGTGTAAACGTACCCTGCGTCCAGCAGACTGCAAGTACCCACTGAGCTGTAATGTAATAGGACGCAGACTGCAACAGTGCCCGACGTCTGCACCTTACCTGTGCATATGATGCCCACGCAGCGCCAGAATGGCAATGCGTGCCTACCCCAGCGTACATGTGCCCAGCGTTGTATCTAGCGTGCTAAAGCATCCATGTCTAAAGGGCTCGAGCATACATGTGCCCAGTGCATCACAGCAAACATGGGGCCAGTGTGCTGCAGCATTCTTGTGGACAGGGTTTACTACGGGATTCTGTCCACTTGGTAAAGCATGTGGACACTCACAGGTGTAAGCACCCCTTTTCTGAGTGCCATGGTGTACATTAGTCTAGAGCAAGGCGGCATGAACAAGGGGCTGCAGCATATATGCGCCCTTAGTAAGGACACGTAAATTCGTCCAGCAGATGACGGCTGCAGTATATTTCCCATACAACAATGTGAAATTCCACCCAGCCAGTAATGCAGCAATGTAAATTGTGCCCAGCCAGGGACTTTAGTACTATAAACATTACTCAGGCAGTGGCAGTGACAGCAGTAAAAAAATAGTCCAGTTAGTAATGGCGGCAATGTCATTATTTTACAGCCAGTATACATATTTCCAAGCCAGAAATGGCCGCAATATACATTTTGGACAGTTGCATATTTTTATTCAGCTGACAGTAGTTGAAGAATACATCTGGCCAGTAGGCTTCCATAATATAACATTTTGCCAAGCACATGGAAGTTTGCTGTATAACTTTAACCCAGCAAGTGACACCCACAATCTGATCAAACAATACATTGTGCATAGCAGATGATTTTTATAGTATGCAAGTTTGGCAAGCACCTGACAGCCACAGTATAAATTCTCACAAGCTCATAATGGCTCCAGTATACATTTTGTCCAGCAGGTAGAAGGTGTAGCTGTAGTATAAAGGTTTTGCAAGCACATTACAGCACTTACGTGATGTTTGCAGTGTGGATTTTTCTCGGTAGATGATGGCTGCGGGACCAGAACTGTCCATTTGATAACCGCTTAAATATACATTTAGTCCTGTAGATGAAGGCTGCAGTGTATGGTTTGGCTGGCTTAACACAGCCACGGCAGATGACTACTGTACTATACATTTTGGTAAGCACATAACTGGCATCTACATTTGGCAATCACGTAGTGATTGAAAACTACATTTTGCTAAGCTGGTAACAGCTGCAGTATGTAACACTGCGGCACATACACGATTGCTAAAACAGACAGTTTGGCAAACACATTAATGCCGCCAATATGATGGCAGTAGTGTAGATTGTGGCCAACAAAAGATTCCAGTGACATTAAAGCTTTTGCAATCAGATGACAGCTGCAGCATAACATTCTAGAAAACAGATAATAGCGATTTTACTTAGCACTTAAGGGCCATAGAATGCATTCTACACCGGCATTCTCCCTCCACCGCTAATCTTACCGTAGAATTGTGGTTGCTACTGGTAGACACATCAATGAGGCAGCAAGAGAGCAAGGGGAAACAGACAGTGACCAACATGCTGTGATCAGACTGTAGCTGTATCATTGCCTCTGTGCACTTTCAATGTCTCACAAGAGTTGCAAAATTGTAAACAACCATGTTAGTGATCCACTTCCTGCCAATAACTTGTTTATTGCCTTAATTTCTTTTTTCCCTCCCATCTGGTCTCCATAAGGTTCAACATGTGGCAGCTAAATTGCTTGCTAATTTGTCCTAAAAAGAGCACATTACAACTTCCACAGTGTTCTTGCACTGGTTTCATGTCTACCAGAGGATCCGTTGTGAAGTAGCCTTCATAGTCCGTCAGAACCATCTGAACAGACACAGCTACCTGAGAGACCTATTCTAACCCTCTATCATCTTAACCAGTCTTTGGTCTGTTTACACTGCACTATGGAAATCTGCATTAAGGGAAGTTTTAAGAGAATGAAGAGCATTCTGTTTGAAAAGTGCAGACATATTGAATTTACTTGGTCTGTAAGAAACAACTAGGATCATAGTTTCTTCATAAAATACGTGCAATTTTGACTGTTTTTGGTTATCTTTAGAAAAGGGCTAGGGCTCTCTATATCATGGGACTTTGATTAGTGGCCAGGGTTATACACTAGTCAAGCTGAAAGGACTATCCAGTTTGTACTGCCTTTAGGACAGTTTTGTGACTTAGGGTGGTTTATATTCAGCAGACAATGCACAGTTAATCTAAGCCTGAGATGACTAAGGCCAGGGTTATACACTAGTCAAGCTGAAAGGACTATCCAGTTTTGTACTGCCTTTAGGATATATATTTATGTAATGCCAGTGAAATTAAATGTGAATTTCATACATATATTAAAGTCTTACATACAAAGCAAACCATATTTTTACCTAATTGTTTAACTGATTTTACTAAGTTTCTTTAATTCACATACTATAAACTACAACCCACCGGTTGGTGATGATCAAGGTAAGCTTTGTGTATCACATAACCACAATAAGAAAAGGCAAAATCAAAAGCTAACAAATGTCACACTTAACCTGCACCCTCCCCCTTCCCCCAACAACTAAACTAAATATCAATTACAGAGGGGGTGGGGAGTGGTCTGGCAAGATGGCCAACAGCACGCACTAGAGAGCTCCCAGTTACATCAACAAAAATCCTTCAACATCCTGAACACTAACACAACGAAACAACCTGAACGTACCCAGACTGCCATAGGGATTGCGGACAGCCACTTCCTGTTGACGTTGGCAATGAAAAAATAGACTGACTCCCACCTGGCATACTAAGGCCTGCGGATCGGTGGCCCGCAGGGAGAAGGGAGCCGCAGGGAAAGGAGTGGTGCAGACACAGTCAGAGTGCCCAGCAATCTCTGCTGCAGCAGTGACGCCTCGGGGACGGAGGAGGCTGGGGTCAAAGCACCAGGGCTGGGTGGTGGGGCACGGGAGACAAACCCACCCTGTTGGCTCAGGGACGCCAGCTCGAGCCGATCCTTACAGGAGACATGGGGTGGCAGTCCTAGCCTGCGGCGGCCCTGCTGGAGGTGCCGCGGTGACCCCCAGAGACAGTCCTACAGCTGGGGGGGGACAAAACTGTTGAAGCTGGGTTGCGCAGCAGGGAGGGTGTGGCTCCCCTGGTGCCCAAACTGTTGATCTGAACTGCTCTGGAGAGAGTGTTTGGACCGGGCCGCACAGCGGGTCGATGATTGGGAGTGAGTGAGGCGAGTACAGGGCAGGAGAGGAAGCGCCTGGGACCCACTCTGCTGAAGAGGAGACATATTGCTGACAAGGCGAGAGATACCAAGCCCTATTTTAGGCCCCAGCAAAATTAGAGGTAATGCAAGGGTGACAAGAAGGGAGCTCCTCCTCAAACCCCAGGCCGGGTTGGAATTATCACCGGCTCTGAGGTGAGCACCTATTTTTAATTCCTAGACACACCATTACCACACCGATCGATGCCCGTCTGAGGGCACATTTTACCGTGTTGCCTCTTACTCCGCTCATCCTCGCCCTCTTCTTTCCTTGTTTTCTTTAGGGACCACATCTACTTACTCTTCAAACACCACACAGGTATTAATCTAATAATGCTCGCCCTGAGAACCTAGTTTCTCCACCTAGGTTTCCCATAACCTCAGACCTCCCAGACACCTCTGTCCTCTACATTCACTTTGTAATTTATCTTGCCAGTCCCCCCACCCCAGTCACCATCACCAATGGATGCAGAATAGCAGCTAACCACTCTGTCTAAGCATTCGGCGTTGTCTCAGATTCTCAGTACGATTATTGTCATGCTTCAGTGTGTTTCTCTTGTTATCCTACACTGGTAGCCTTTCCTTAACGAGCACAGGACACCCACTATGTTACACAATATCACGTGTACCCACTTGCTGTTGTTTTTACTATGTCACACCACTCATGAACAATGTTTTTCCCGTGCCTTTGTCATGGTGATCATACCATGAAAGCGGCACGCGCACTCAAGTCACATTTCGCTCATGTTTTTTCTTAAAACACAAGCTCAGCTCACACTTAGGGTGATCCCTTTCCTATGTCCCATCAGTGGTTATTATACCGTCCATACTCGTTTTTCCATTTGCTTTTCGAACTCCCCTTACCCCATGTTCTGTATCCTCCCCAGCCCTGAAGAGTCACAGGCCAATTGCCTTGTGACGAAACACGTGTCGGCTGGCTGTTTGATTTCTTTTTGTCATTTCTTGATTAAATAACTCTAAAGATTACACTGGTGTCGACCACAGAAAGTTTGATCTAAAAGAGACTGCCATACCATTATTGTATCCCCACCACGTGTGCCCGGGACTGTGCTTACAACTAATGCGATTAGACAGAGAGTTCACATACAAAGAGCTGACACAGGCATTCAAGGAGATGCTGCACAACAAGACGCCGGGGCACAACAGCCTACCTCCCAAATTTAATAAAAGCTTCCCACCCTATATCATGAATAAATTATTGGAAGTGTATCAAGACGCTAACACTGCATTTCAACTCCTGCCCACGATGAGGTAGGCAGAGATAGTGATGGTCTCTAGACCTGAGAAGGATCCAGCGCAAATGGGATCCTACAGACATTTTTCGATGATAAATGCAGATGCTAAACTATTGGGCAAGATATAGGCCAACAGGCTACGACCAATGGTCAACGCACTGGTGTTGCAGGGATTCTGCTTGGTAGCAAAATAGTGCCTTGGGATAACAGGACATCAGACTGTAGGGACTGAGTCTCTCTACCATGTTGGTACCTATAGGCCCAAATCCGACTAGCTCACAGTGCTCCACCTGAACTCCTAACCTTTCCAGAGTAGCAGGGGATTTCAGCAAACCTAGAACCTGAACCTCCAGTGCTCAAGGGAACCGTGGAAACAAATCATCACCTTTCGTTTCTCACTCATGCATGTCCATAGTAAACAGAAGAAAGACATGAAGGAAGTTTCCAATATATTTATTGAAACTATTGTAGTCTATTTGTAAGCAAGTGTTCTGCGATTAGTAAACAAATTAAACTGAGCAATGTAATCAGCATTACTAGCAGGCTGTATACAATGAACAACACAACCATGGCCCAACCCAACCTAGCCTACCCTCAATATGCGAGCACAGGGATATATTAGTGATTTCTGAGATTAGCACCAGACCCCATAACTGGTGTGTGTAGATAGGTGGTCTGCATCATACGTGTAAACTCAGTTTACGCAAGACTGCTGCACCCGTTCCAGGATCAGTCTCTCAGCTGGAATTTTCCTCTCTGCCCCCGAGGGGGCGAGACATGGTTAATATGATAAGAACGGTCTTAGAAAACTACAATTGTGCTACTGTGTTATGTCTAAAAACATTAGGAGATGTTGCTGACCGAGCACAAGAAAACAGTACACCATGTTGTTCGACCTTGTACAAAATATTCAGACTGAATCCCTAGAGTCACTGAATAACAAATAATATATGCAACGTGTTTCTAAAACAATATCATGTCACAAAAACAAACGTATTATGTGTGGCTGTGCAAAGCAGAGGCAGCCTAAGACAGCTAATATGTGCAACTAAGGGAGCACCAAAGTTGGCCCAGAAGGGAAATCACTACACCCCCTCCTTGGTCAGGAAAGTAACTTAGTGACTAACTAAACAATAAAATGCAAGCACAAGCTAAGCAAAGTCAATCAGATGCTAATAAGCGTGCCATACAAAAAAATTTAAATAATAATAAAAAATATAACAAGAGCATTTTTGAAAACGTGGCCAAATTAAGGTAAACCGGAGGCAACCAAGATTTCTTCCACAAGAACTGATTCCATCTCTGCAGACGATGATTCCGCGATTGCCCTATTTAAAAGCTTCAAAGAACAGACATAATCCTCGTTATCAGCTGATGCTTAGGAAGTAGCTTTGAGCCCTGCATCCATGTTATTAAAGCCAAAGTTCAGTAATCCTGGTGCTGAAGCACCCAGCTGACCGGAGGGAGTGGCTCGTACCATGCATCTTGAAGTAGCCACAAGCTCATGGGACAACTGTGAACATGTTATCAGACTAATCAACAGGTTCATGTCCACAGGAACAGGTAATTGTAGAGTTAAGCAGATATCCAGTACCCATTCAAAGGGGCAACATAGAGAATGGAACACAGGTTGTAAGCAGGTAAACCAGGCGGGTCGGAATGACACTGACCAGTCAGTGTTCAGTTCCTGTAGCAAACAGACTCCAAAGAGTTGTATTATGCATTCACGGCACAGCTGGACCGGTGGTAGTTCCAATACCAGTTGGTTTCGAAATGGAACATCCATTGCGGAGTAGCAAAACTAAAATGCCACAAATGAGGAATAATAGCAAGGGTATGTCCCCGAACACACTGGAAAAAAAGGAATAAATAAATTCTGGTAGTACTCCAAAGATTTTCTGGAAGGTCCTGACTAAGCCAGTTACAATGATTTTAAAAAGTGTGCTATACCAGTGGTATTGGAAGCATTACAAATTTGGTGCACAAGGTAGCCGAAGAGTAATAAAAGATCTGTGTTTCACAAGAACTGTATTTCGCTGGACGCCCTTGCAACCTGCAGTTCAAAAGTTTCTCATGCAGATGTTGATGCTACATCCTTTTTAAACAATAAGGCTTTGAGTCGGCTTAGCTTGTTAAATTCTGCCTACAAAGTTGGAATTGAAGGCCATAAGAACAAGTTACTTACCTTTGGTAACAAAATATCTGTAAGAGACATAGATTAGTTATAGATTCCTTACCTTAGAATTACCCCCAGGCGTCAGACTGGATCCAGAGTATTTTTTCGTCAGCAGTACCACTGCGCGTCGAAAGGTGGCGTCGGTCGGCTCCGCGTTCATCGTTGGTGTCGCGGTCGCCTGGATGATGTCGCGGTAGCTACTTAGACGCCGCCCTCGCGCGCTGACGTCAGTTCTTTTACACGACATTCCATGCCAGAAGCGCAAAGCCACGCAAGACACTGACCACTGGTGCACAAAACTAGGGCCCTGAAAGGGATTCCCTGACCCTAGAAGTCAGTTCGCAGAACGGGGAGGATGGGTGGGGCGGTAAGGAATCTATAACTAATCTATGTCTCTTAGCAGATATATCGTTACCAAAGGTAAGTAACTTGTTCATCTGAAAGAGACAATTAGTTATAGATTCCTTACCTTAGAATAGATACCCCAGCAATACCAACCCCGGAGGTGGGTCTGCAAACCAAGTTCACACCAGAAAGTCCTGGAGAACAGAACGGCCAAGGAAGCCGTCCCTCCGGACTTGGCTGTCCAGGCAGTAGTGTTTTGTGAACGTGTGCAGAGATGCCCACATAGCTGCCTGACAGATGTCATGGAGGGGGACTCCCCGTCCCAAAGCAGTGGTAGCTGCCGTCGCCCTGGTGGAATGGGCGCGTAATTCCACTGGAGGCTCCTTCTTTGCCAAAGAGTAGCAAGCTTTAATGCACAAAACGACCCACCTAGAGAATGTCCGTTTGTGCACGGCCCGACCTTTTTTGGCGCCCACATAGCCAACAAAGAGCTGGTCATCCACCCGGAATTGCTTGGTGCGATCCAAATAAAAGGAAAGCGCACGTTTTGGATCCAGACGGTGAAGCCTCTCTTCCTCCTTAGAAGGATGCGAAGGTGGAAAGAAGGTGGGCAAGGTGATGGTTTGACCAATGTGGAAAGAAGTAACCACTTTAGGAAGAAAAGAGGGTCGAGTTCGAAGTACAACCTTGTCCGGATGAATCGCCAGAAACAGAGGTTTCGAAGAAAGAGCCTGGAGCTCACTCATTCTGTGAGCAGAAGTGATGGCAACCAGAAAGGCAGTCTTCAAAGTGAGAAGTCTGAGAGGACAGTTATGTAGCGGCTCAAAGGGAGCGCACATAAGAAAAGTAAGAACGAAGTTCAAGTCCCACTGAGGCTTTACGAAGGGAACAGGAGGAAAAAGATGAGTAATGCCCTTAAGAAAGCGATTTACAACAGGGGACTTGAAAAGAGAAGGCTGATCAGGAAGCCTAAGAAAGGCTGAAACGGCAGAGAGATAGCCCTTAAGAGTGCCCAGAGCAGAGCCCTGCTGGGCCAAAGAAAGGAGGAACAAGAAAACCTCAGAAAGGGGATCCACAGCCTTTGCCACAGATTTGTTCCATCTGCAGGCGTATACTGTCTTAGTGGAGGGACGCCTTGCTGCCAGAATAACATCACAGACTTCGGGAGGAAGGTCGAAGGCTGTCAACTGTCACCACTCAATCTCCATGCAAAGAGGTGGAGGCTGGACAGGTTTGGGTGGAGGACCATCCCCTGCGGCTGCGACAGAAGATCCTCCCGAAGAGGCAGTCTGATCGGAGGATCGATAGCCATGTGTAAGAGCTCGGGATACCAGACTCTCTGTGCCCAATCCGGAGCCACAAGAATGACTTGGGCCCAGTCGCGCTTGACCTTCTTCAGCACTCTGGGCAGAAGGGGCATAGGCGGAAAGGCGTATTGAAGACCGCAACTCCACTCGCGACGAAAAGCGTTGCCTAGCGAGTGCCGCCTTGGAAATTCCAACACGCAGAATTGCTGACATTGCGCGTTCTCTTCGGTGGCGAATAGATCTAACCAAGGCTCTCCCCACTGCCGAAAGAGACCTTGCACCACCTCCAAGTGAAGACGCCATTCGTGATCCATCATGCACCTGCGGTTGAGTTCGTCCGCCCTGGCGTTCAGTGAACCTGCCAGGTGTTGAACCACCAAGGATATGCCCTGATGTTCCAGCCATGTCCAGAGACGGAGAGCCTCTTGACATAGGGTCCACGAGCCCACCCCGCCCTGTTTGTTGCAGTACCACATGGCGGTGGCGTTGTCCGTGAACACCTGCACTACTCTTCCTCGGACAGAAGGAAGGAATGCTTTCAGCGAAAGATGGATCGCCCGGAGCTCCAGAAGGTTGACGTGGAGCCCGGACTCCGCCGGAGACCAGAGGCCTCTGATCTCCGTCTCTCCCATGTGGCCGCCCCACCCCAGAAATGATGCATCCGTCACCACTGTGAACTCTGGTTGGGGAAGGGAGAGGGATCTGCCGTTGACCCAATCCTGGTTCGTTAGCCACCACTGCAATTGTCGTGCAGTGCCCTCCGAGATCTGAACGCAATCGGACAGATTCCCCTGATTTTGCGCCCACTGGAACTTCATGTCCCACTGCAGAGCCCGCCTATGACACCTGGTATGATCTACCAGCAGGATGCAGGAGGCCATGAGGCCCAGCAGCCTCAGGGTCATTCTGACCGAAACCAGGGATAGAGGCTCAAAGATCGGAATCATAGCCCGAATATCCCGGACTCGCTGCTCGGGAGGGTAAGCCCGAAACTGCGTAGTGTCCAGAACCGCTCTGATGAAAAGGAGCTTCTGAGAGGGAGTCCAGTGTGACTTTGGCACGTTGATAGTGAACCCCAGTGAATGCAGGAGGTCGCCCGTAGTCTGGAGGTGGGAGACGACTGCCTGGGGCGAGCCTGCCTTCAACAGCCAGTCGTCGAGATTGGGGAAGACTGGAACCCCTGATCTGCGGTGATGAGCTGCGACCACCGCCATTACTTTCGTAAACACCCGAGGGGCGCTGGTAAGGCCAAAGGGGAGCACGGTAAACTGAAAATGCTCGTGGCCTACCGTGAACCGTAGTTAACGCCTGCAGGACGGGATGTGAAAGTAAGCGTCCTGCAAGTCCAACGCTACCATCCAGTCTCCAGGGTTGAGGGCAGACAGGACCTGAGCTAGTGTCAACATTTTGAACTTCTCCTTCCGGAGGAAGTGGTTGACGTTCCTGAGATCCAAGATAGGACGCAGGCCTTTGTCCTTCTTGGGCACCAGAAAGTAGTGGGAATAGCAACCACAACCTACTTCTGGACAGGAACTCGCTCGAAGGCTCCCTTGGCCAAGAGAGCCGTAACTTCCTGTTGGAGAAGTGCCAAATGATCCTCCGAAATGCGATGGTATTGCGGTGGCATTGATGGAGGGGTAATGTTGAAAGGGAGGGAGTAGCCCCTTCAGACTATCTGCAAAACCCACCTGTTCGACGTGATGGTGCACCAGTGGGGGAGGTGATGGCGAATCCTGCCGCCCACTGACGATCGGTGGCCCTGAAAGGTCAGACTAGGAGGGTTTGGAGGCTGCTTCAGAAGGGGCGCAGGTGGACTGGCCCGCTCGCTGGCCCCCAGACCCACGACAATGGGTCCCACGTCCGCAGCCGCGCAGGGGCTGAACAGCATGCGCCGGCCAGTGGCCCTGGGTGGGACGTGGCAGGACACCCCTTCTGTAGCCAGGAAAGGGGCGAAAAGCAGACTGTGCAGGGCGGGTGGAGAGGCCCAAGGACTTGGCCGTAGCCCGGGAGTCCTTAAAGCGCTCTAGCGTGTTGTCTGCTTTGTCGCCGAACAGGCGGGCGACGGCCATCAAAAGGTATGTCCAGCAAGGTAGCTTGGACATCCCCGGAAAAACCAGTCAACCTCAGCTAGGCGTAGCGTCGAAGGGCTACCGACGTTGAAATTGTCCTACCTAGCGAGTTGGGGGTGTCCAGTCCACATCTTATGGTGAACTTGGCTGCATCTCTCCCCTCGGCGACTGCACGGGAGAGCACGGCCCGGGCCTCCTCCGGGCACTGTGGCAGCACCTGCGATACTGTATCCCACACAGAGTGGTTGTAACGGCCCAACAGACATGCAGTGTTCACCGACCGCAGTCCCAAGCTGGAGGAAGAAAACATCTTCTTCCCAAGATGATCCAGCTTTTTGGATTCCCTATCAGGTGGTGCATTAGGGAATGCACCTTTGGACGTAGAGGCTTGGACCACCAAGCTATCAGGGGTGGGGTGTTGGGAGAGGAAAGAGGGGTCGCCCGGAGCCGGGCGGTGGCGTCGGGCAATCATCCTATCAACAGGAGTCCCTGGGTTGGGCCTGGACCAGGTGCCCAAAAGGATCTCAGTAAGGGCTTTATTGAAAGGCAGCAGGGGCTCCGAAGAGGCCGCTGCCGGTTCAAGCACCTCTGTCAGGAGATTCGTCCTGACCGCCACCGTAGGGAGCTTGAGGTTGTGGGCCTCAGCCGCCCTACGCAACACCACTGCGTATGAAGCACCCTCCTCCGTAGCCACGGTAGGAGGAGACAGCATGCCAAGGTCTGGGGAGGTATCCAGACCACTGGCGTCCCCCAACTCCTCTCTCCAGTCCGGTTCAACTAACTGGTCAGCCAAAGGGTCTACAGACCCCTCCCAGTCCTCCTCACCCTCCTCTGGTTGCCAATCTGGCCTGTAGGAAACACCAGGGTCGAACAGAGGTACAAAAGTATCGCTCGGTGCCGGATCCGGCGTCTGTCGACGTCGGTCCGACTCAGTGTCCAAGTCACGGTGGAGGCCGGGGTCGACACTGGCTGGGGATCCAACCGGCGTCGGAAGCAGACGTGGTGCCGGTGGAATCGGCGTGGGGGGAGGTGTTATAAGGTCGACCGGCGCCGATCAGGATCCAGGCCTGGATCCAAGGGGACCATGCAGTGCTGGAGCCGGAGCCACTGGCATCGAAGGCCCAGGGCCCCCAAGCCGAGTCTGCGGGGCGCAAAGGCGCGCCGGCGGAGTCAGGCTGCCCAAAGATGGCATGCATCGCTTCGTAGAAACTCCGAAGCTGGGCAGGGGTCGCTCCGGCTCCCGGAAAAGGAGGGAAACTCAGAGTCGACCCTTCAGGCTCTGCACGCGGAGCCGCAGGACAGGCCCCATCCTCATCCCTTGTTGCATCGGCCGACGGACGGGGAGAAGTCGAAGAGCGACGATGCTTCTTCGACTTCTTTTTGTGCTTTGACTTACCTGAGGAGTGCCAAGACTTCGATGACGAGTGGTGGTGTCTGTCAGGAAATAGCAGTATGGCGCATGCGACGATCACGCAAGGACGCCTTACAGGTCACAGTACATGTTGGTATGTGTTGGGATTCATTCATTTCCTATAGGTAAACTACAATTCTCATGAAGCAATGAGAGGCCTGTAGTTTGGACGCGCCCAATCGGATGAGGATAAATACGTAAGACGCTCGCCGGCTGGCGTGCGTAATTCGTTGCAGTTTGGTTCTCGAGTTTCGAACCATGCCTGTTTGGGGGATTCTTCCTTGCTGTCTCCCGCGGTCAGCCCTGCTGGGTTGCCCATGGTTGCGGAGGAAGGGAAGGAGGGACCCTGTTTCTTTGTTTTTCCATTTTTATTACCGGCCATTCTATTGGGAGGAGATACGGGGCTCCGCCTCCTCCCATGAGAAAGAGAGTTGGTTTGCTCGCTACAGAAATCGTTGCTGACGACTCCTGTCTGAACGCTGGATGACTTTGCATAGAGTACTAAGGTACAATTCCTGCTTAATTGCTTATGTCATCTTCCGGATGCCACTCTTACTCTGAATGATGACTTCCAATGCCGCTAATGAGGATATGTGGCATTAACCAAGTGTGGTTTACTTTTTTCTTTCATTTATTTTTTTGTGCTGATAAATACCGAACTACTGTTCAACTCTAGAATTGAAAACTCACTCGAAGTAGAATGTGAAGGATCACATGTGGACTTACTTCTTGTTCATAGACTAAGGTTCACCTTTTTGCTCTTATTCTTCCTTAAACTACATTTTTGTGAGAACCTTATTTGCTTGACTTTGAAGGCTTCTACGGATTTTTGATTTACCAAGATTATCACTTATTTTTGGGTATGTATGAATAGAGGGCTGCGCATGAGAACCTGTTTTGTTTATGGCCTTGACATTTGAGACTATTCATGTTTTTTCTGCTTTGTGGTTTAAGGGATAGAGAAAATAGCCATTGGGGGAAAACCAACAGATTGAGTGGAAGAAGTGAACAAACACATTGTACTTAATTGAGGTATGTGGTGTGTTCCTATTAGTGAGAATTTATGAGAGTAGACAAACATATTGGTTAATACTTCTTTTATTTCTACTTTCAAGTTCTTCTCCTTCTTCCCTGCTGTTCCCTTCCTATCCCTTCCCTCGCTTGATCACCCTAATATTCTGTGTTTGTTATCTGAATTGGGGGTATCAAGAGGTGGACATATTGTGCATCGTTCGGATCCCGAGGAGTTCATACTTCCATCTTCACCAAGAGGAAGTTCTGACAGTGACTACGCGACCGGTCCCTCGACCTCCCACGCGACTGGGACCTTGAGCGGCGCGGAGCGGACTGCCGGGCCTCGAGAAGCTTTCGGGACATCAGACTTCGGGTCATGGTCCGGCAGTCGGAGCACGACTTGGGATCATGGTCGCGCTCCAGGCACCACAGGCACACGCGGTGCAGGTCTGTAACCGACATCAGCTTGCGACAGGTGTCGCAAGCCTTGAAGCCGGGCCGCTAACGACTGAACATCCCTGCGTGCACCATGAGTCAAAGACTCAAAAAACGGTATCGGCAAAAGTCGCAAAAAAGTCAGTCAAAAAGTGACTGTAGGTACTGCTCTCTCTGGATCTGCGATGGCTGGCGCGCAAAAAGAAAGAACTGACGTCAGCGCGGCATCTGAGTAGCTACCGCGACGTCATCCCGGCGACCACGACGCCAACGACGAACGCGCAGCCGACCGATGCCACCTTTCGACGTGCAGGGGTACTGCTGACGAAAAAATTCTCCGGATCCAGTCTGACGCCTGGGGGTAATTCTAAGGTAAGAAATCTATAACTAATTGTCTCTTTCAGATCAAACTATCAGAGACGGTATGCGTAGGCTGAAAAAGCACATTATTGCAGCAGGTCGCTACCTGGGAGACCGATAAAATGTATGGAATCCAGTCCTTCATCCTGCAACAGTCTGGTCGCTTAACATTATAGCTTCCATTTGAAAGAACAGTAGTGAGGGGAAGAATTGAAGGAGCTGGTATTCCTTTTAGCAAACAGGTTAAATTCGCTATCAAAGCATTACATGCTTATAAACACGTGAGTGACCAATAAAAGTGTTGCATTCCTTTCCAGTAAGAAATACCTCTTTATCAGCCCGCTCACATCAGTCAGAGAATGGTAAAGACCATAATTCATGAATAAAGCTCCCTCTTAGGGCTTCATATCTACCCACTGAGAACTGTTTCGTGCAAGCTGTGAACTGAAATGTTGAAATTGGAAAAGATATTACACCATGTATTAACCACACCGCGGAGGGTGTCTCTGCTATTATGAATGGGAGCTGTTCTAACTTCTCGAGATGTAACATTGTGTAAGTGGCGTCTTTATTGTCCATGAGTCGTTATTTATGTGTCAGGTTGAAAGGCAAGAATACGTGTGTAGAATTTAGGTAATGTCATGGCACGCGGACAGTTTTGAGGACCTGAAATGTCTAACAAATCTGCATGATAGATCTAAGCTGAAACTGCCCATGGTTTAATGAAGACGTCAATTTGCATAATACCAATAACAGACAACACAATGTTATTCAAGTTGTAAATGCGAGAAGACAATGTATTAATACTATTATCAACAACAGCCAGTAACTTATCCAAATTATCTTGATCAATTTGTCTTAAACTTGCAGCAGCTTCCATTTGTGATAGTTTCAAAATGTCATTATATATAGCATGAATAAATCTTTTTGAATGTGGACGCTTAGGACCCAACAAAAAAAACAGATGGGTCCATCTCTTCCGACAGGCGGGAAAGATGAAGGTTTACTGCAGACAGTGTGGAATGTTCCAACCATTGTTGGCATAATTTCCCTACCGAATAGGTGGTGACTATTCCTGAGTGTTGAGAATGGGAATAGCGAGGGTTGGGTCTGCTTGCCTTAAACCCCGATGTGGAATTCAAAGATTGAGCATAACAACCATTTGTGTCCACTGGCCACAATAACCACCCATTTGACATGAAAGTGTGCGGTTAAATGTAACGTTCTGTAACATGATATTGAGTTGTTCTTCAGTGTAATTTGTTAAATGATGCCAGTTGTCAATTCGGGCAATGGAAGGAATGTTTGGTGCATTCATGTCTTTTATTTTTGCCAGTACTAGACAAGTAGTCTGCTGAAGTGTATCATTCAGAAAAATCATCTGTGTTGGAATTAAGCAGGCTCGAAATACGATGTCTATACCCTGAACTTGCCAAGGTTTGGTACCTCAAACTGATTTCAAGTCAATGGTAACCTTCCAATAATCATAGCCTTTCACGGCTAATTGTGTAACAAACAAGTCGATATATATATCAGCTTCGTTTGTGTGAGGACATATTTCTTTGCTGGTGTAGGGATATGTTTAAAATAAAAAGATTTCAGGTCTAATGTATTGTGTCCAGACAAATATGTGAATTTATCCCTATATGTTTTGGAAATCCCTTTTGGGGGAGTAGGACAAATGTTCCCATTGTGTATAATTAAAAGGTGTGCGTTGTACACTAGCTCGATGTAAATAATGATGGTAACAGAACATTTCACCATAATTAGCAGAATTTAGATACAAGTCCTCACTCTCAAAAACAATGTAATATTCCAGCTCCGAGAGCATGGAGTTTCGAGTCTCAACATCCCAATCATCAGAATGTAACCCGGGTACAATAACATCACTCATAGAAACCCTAAAAACATAAGGAATCTGCAGTATTTCTGTAGGGATAAAGATATCATAAGGTACTTAATCGCAAACAATAAAATCAGTTACTGGAACAGCTGAAATGTTCACAAGGGACAAGTCTCTTTTCAGCTTATGAAAAGATAAATGAGGTGTTAACACCCCGGCGACTAGTTCTGTAGCAGAGCGTTTTGGAAGGTATTGGCCATTAATCAACAAGTAGAAAACAGCCACAAATTCCATCCAAAGAAATAGAGAAACCAAGGAAGGTGTTGCCCAAACATATATCCATGGAGGGGCCAGATAAGTGTATTGCAGCCATGAAAAGAAAACACAGGCCCTTGTAGGTGGAGTGTCTAAAACAGAGGAACTGTCAAAAGAGGCGGATGAAAAATCATTAGCTCCCACATAATAACCAGAAGCAGTTAGTTGAAAAATAGGAGCCACAGGTGCAGCAAGAGAACTGGTAGAGTCCACAAGGGGTGGCTCAGTTTAAACGACTTCAGCTGCAGAAGACACAGTAGTAAGAACATTACTCACTTCAGTCGTGTGGCTTGAATTTGCAGTTCGTTCTCTGCCCCCCGATGGTGCTCACAAGCTGCAGGGGAATTTCCTCTATGGTAGCGAGAGTTAGGGAACTACCAAATACTCCTTGTAGCCTACTATTTAGAATCAGTAACTTGGTGTGATCAATTGAGACAAAACGATTGTCATTTGAACAGCAAGAGGTGGCAATATTACAGTTCCTGTACCTTGAATGCCAAGGACTGGCACCGGTGCACGGTATGATGGGCCAAATTCCTTCTTTACCACAATCCTTTATCGAATGAGATCCCCAACTTGTAAAATCCAGCCAGAAGGTGCTGGCTGCTCATTGATTTCTGCAGAGGCAGACGTCTTCAACTGCTTGTTGTATTGGCCATTGCAGAAGTTTTATAAATCCTGTAAGACAGTACAACGATCATTTATGTCAAAGGGAGAGGCTGATGCCACTATGTCTGGACCGTCAAGGTCTGGAACGTACATTTTGATGCCAAAAAGTACCTGGTATGGGGTCCGGCTACCCAGAGATCTTTTAGGGAGATTATTAAGTGCTCTTTGTACCCAGTACAGGTGGTGGATCCAAATATGCCCCGTACCTAATACTCTAGTTGTTAAGGATTGCTTTAAGTCCCGGTTCATCATCTCCACAACAGAATTGCCCTCGGGCCTATATGGAGAAGAGTAATGCATATCTACACCCAAGGAAGCCATAGAATCCCTGTTAGCCTTAGATACGAAAGCAGGGCCCTGATCCGAGTGGAATGTAGTGCATGCATATGTTCTGATAAAGACTTGCAAATCTTTAATATCAGTGAGAGGGTCAGCCGAACGATGTTGCCAAACCTAGAGAAATCAGGAGCAAGAATCAACTGCAGGTAGGATATATTTGAAATCTCCATTCGAATTAAGAGGACCACAATGGTCCAAATAAATGCAGCCAAAAGGTTTGTTGGAAATCAACAGCTGTGTCTGCGGTGGACGAGCCACGGTAGAAGTTTTAATTTGTTGACAAATGTCACAACAAGCATATACTTTTTGGCCTGTTTGTTTAAGCCATGCCACTAATAACGTTGCTGTAGCAATAACATTGTGTCCACCACACCTGCATTTGCAGAAGCAACACCTTCATGCGCAGCTATCACTAAGGCTAGCCTGCAATCTTGGTTGGGAATCCAATGATCACCAACTTCTGGAATTGTAACAAAGGGAACATTTTGTTCACTTAAATGATATGTATATTTAGCCAGAAAGCCCTTAGGCAAAGGGGTGTCATCACGTGTAGCATGAACTGCAGCTAATATATCAATGTCTAAACTCATAGAATAATGAGTAATCACAGCAACTGTTGCAGTTGCAGATTTGGCTCCTTCATCTTCCAAAGAATTCCCTACGTGTGGTTCCACACGTTGATGACTCAATGTATGAATAACATGAGTTTGTGGCAACCTATCTTTAAGGTCCGCCACCTTCACCCAAAACGTTATATGCTTTATTTCGTTGCCTTTAGAATCTTTGAACCAATTGTGGCGCCAATAATGCAAACTGTTGTTAAAAGACTGGGCACAATAATACGAATCACACACTATAAGTAGGGGAATTCTGGATCCATATGTTCCAGTACAAGTAACAAGGCTTTCAGTTCAGCTAACAGCGCAGTACAAGTCCCCTAAGGACTGCGTGCAAGTTTTTTGTGGTTGGAATTTTCTGTCCAACATCACACCAAGAACAGTGGCGCATGCCACTGAGTATTGGTGCTTGGTACCTGTAACAGGTTGGACCGAATCATCTATATAAAAACGAATTTATACCGCTCAAGAGGCAAAATATGGATGGGAATGGGATAAACATGCTCATATTGAAGAAATTCTTGTGTCTGTAAAGACGGGTCAAAGTATACATCAACAGCTGTTAAGTATGTAGCCCATTGTATCCATCTAGGATGGAAAGCTTTAGCATTAGGAACGCTTGCCTTGGTGACAGCCTCTAAGGCGGGAACGGGAGTAACGACAATAATGCATTTCCCTTGTGCCATCTGCTCCACAGTCAGTATTTTTTCGGTGGATGCAAAATGCATTTCCACACTGAAATTTAAATGCATTTTATATGCAATAGGCACTGTTTCACCTTCATTAAAGGTGACATAGATAAAGCCAATGGCACCAACAACTATACAGATGATCAGGTTTGTGGTATTCACACATGTATGTAAGTGACGTGTTGCAAGGAAGTCAGATTGTAGTGATCGGAGTATGTCCCTATGTTCTGATGTCCAATGAGAACTGGAAAAATCAGGATGAATTAATTCATATAATGATTTAATGCATTGTGCATGATCAGGGATGTATGTTCTGCCAAAATTAAGGAATCCTAACAAGGATTACAGTTTCCATAGAGTGTTTGGAGGCTGCAGCAGAGCACACGTCTCTACGAAGTGTGGTACAAGGCATTATCCTTCATGTGTAATTTCGTAAACTAAAAATAGGACACTTAGGATGCTATATTAGATTTCTTAAAGTTGAACATGTAGTCAGATTCGGTGAATCCCAAAATTATGCGATCCACCCTGGCCAAATGTGTGTTTAACTTATCATCCGTCAAGTACATATCATCAACATAGGACAATGCGTCCAGTTCAATATCTTGTAGGACTGACACTATGCCGGTAGCAAACAGTCCAGGACTGTTTTTATACCCCATAGCGAGTTGGGAAAGCAATGCTGAAAAGCTAGCTCTGAGACGGCAGTCCAATCTCTCTTTCCAGCGCTATATTTTGATAGAAAAAAACATTGGAAATGTTCAAGGTTGTTTTATATTTTTTCCTGACTATATTATTTATAAGTGCTGTATTGTGTGTATTTTGAATTGCAAATGTGCGTGTACGACTGTTTAAATGTCTGTAGTCTAAGACTACGCGATATTAATGATCCGGTTTCAAAACAAGAAAAAGGGTATTATTCATTTGAGAGACACAGTGTTCAATTACTCCCTGGTATTCCAACTGGGAGAGTATTTCTCTAACAGGTGCCTTAGCAACCTGTTTTATGAAATATTGTGGTTGCACTTGAGAACTGTACTATATGGGTGTTATATGATAAGGGGAGTCCTTATCCCAGCCAACACGATTGCGATCTAAAGCTGGGGCTAGTGCAAGAGCCCATTCTGCCACATATGCTTGTTTGACTTCGTCAGGGATAAGCGCGGAAAAAGATGGAAGTATTAAATCCTCATCCTGTGGGTATGTTTGGACAAACTGCGGGGGCCAATCGACCTCCGCTAAAAGAATGTTGCATGATAACGTTAAATATTTCAAGAATATTACTCTAATGGTGCGCGATATGTCACCCTCAGTTTGTATATCTTAATTATATAATCTACCTGGAGGGGCTATGCGCCTGTCTGAGGTTTCAACTGTAACATAGCTATCAGTTGCTGTCGCTACCAGAAACTCCTGGAAATTCCAGTGTACTATAGTGACTTCTGCCACGCTGTCGAGGAGAGTCACCGCCCAACTCCTGTTCAGGAGGAGAGTTGTCAGTGTTTGTGACATATTTTGCGGTTATAGCCGCAACTTTCTTTTTCTAAAATTGGGGCTTAAATCGAGGGGGTTTCTCCTCCTTCTTTATCTTCACTTCAGACAAGCGTTTTGAGTACCTCTTCGGTTTCACCTACTCTTCCTGTATGCACTCAGAACGCCCTCTTCTCTCATATTGTTTGTCAGATGAGTCCTGAAAGGAACGAGACGGACAAGTATCAGAAAGCTGATATCTTTCAGGTGCTTTTAACTGTGTGCGACCACATAAATTATAGCATCTGTTAGAGGACTCCAGAGGAGGAGATCCCCCTCGAGATTTAGCTTTTTCTTTGTTTAGGTTTGCCCCATTGTTTTTTTTACAAACTCCCGGTTGTGCTTGGTATTATCCTTGTCGGAACTAGGTTTGCCAAGTTGTGGTTTACTGGGTCTAGTTTCCAAATTATTGCATCCTATAGAAGTATATACTTCAGCAATAATTATAGGTAGCTCGTGTTCTTGGTTGAGTGGTGCAACCTGCGCAAGCCGCTGGCATATAGCCAGAGAAGCTGAGTCACCTTTAATATTAGAATCATTGCGGAGACTACAGCAAAGTTTCCCATTAATTTTATACCCAAATTCAGGGCAGCAGCTGGCCCATGTACGCTCAGTATTTGTTTTAACACCTCCGGCAAGACTGACATAGACAGAATACCATGTGTGATAGTATGGACTGCAACAAAGACTTGTGCCCCAAGTGGCGCAGTCACCTATTACGGGAACCACTCCATAGAGTAAGCACATAGTCAATATTCTGTGCTTCTCTTGTGTTCCCGTAAGGGCAAACACAGATTCTATTTGATGGATTTTTTGGGTGATCCAAAAAGGAATGTCCTGGCAAGTTGTGGGAATTTTTCCCATAACTGAATGAACAATCACAGTACTTATGGTTGGCAATGCATGCAACTGAGCTTACCCTGCCAGGCTGGCCCTTGCAGGGACAGCCAGCAAGGTGTGCGAAACATACTGAGTTAAGCGTCTATATAGTCTAACTAGACCAGTGTATAATTGTTGTAGCTCATTAACATTGAGATTCTGTAAATTAGGGAATGGTGTAAAACCAGCTAACGCCAGCCAGGTCGCCCCCTCATTACTAAGGAGACCCATGCGTACAAGAGGAAGTACGTGTATAAGGACACCTCAAAACCAATTTTGATGTTCCCAATGTGAAAGTGGAATTTCTAAGAGCACATAAGTCCTGTACTGTTGCAGTGGATTGACAGTAGTGTTTTCCTGAAATGTCTGTGTATTAGCATCCACAGCCGGAAAATTGACCCAAGAATAAAAGACTTCTAAGCGATAGGCATCGTGGGCTGCGATCATTAAAACTATGTTGCCCTATGCATTGCTAAGGCCATGTAAATTTAAATGTGCGTAGACTGCAGGTCTGCAATTGTCAGCAATTGGTATAGGCTGTGGCTGCACCATTATTAAAACAGTAATGGAAACAAAGTGCAAACACAAATATGGGTAATCATTTTAAAGGTTCAAGCTTGAACAACCAAGAGAAAAAATTAGGTGCTTCTTAAAATACTGTAGAGGAAATATCCCCTACACGACGGATGTCTCCAGTGACAGGTGTACATGGGCACACACAAGTACTACTCAGGAGACCCGCTGAATAGGTACCAGACCATCATTGGTGGCGCCATGCTGCAGGGATTCTGCTGGGAAGCAGAACTGTGCCTTGGGATAACTGGAGATCAGAATGTAGGGACTGAGCCTCTCTACCATGCCAGTACATGTAGGCCCAAATACGACATGCTCACAGTGCCTCACCTGAACTCCTAACCTTTCCAGAGTAGCAGGTGATTTTGGGAAACCTAGAAAATTAATCTCTACTCCCCAAGGGAGCCATGGAAACAGATCATTATCTTTCATTTCTCACTCATGAATGTCCATAGTAAAGACACAAAGGAAGTTGCCAATATATTTATTGAAACAATCGTAGTCTATTTTGAAGCAAGTGTGCTGCGATTCGTAAACAAATACAACTGAGCAATGAAATCAGCATTACTAGCAGGCTGTATACACACATACTTCACTCTACGGCAGCCCTAGATACAGAAAAAGCCTTCAACACTGTGAGATAGGACTATATGTTTGAAACGCTACGGAGCACGGACCTGGGCGCGCGCTTTAGTGGTGGGTCGGACTGTTATACACAATGCACACAGCAAGGGTGCGGATGGGGGCACAGTGTCTGAGGCCTTGAACGTGGAAAGAGGGACCCGACAGGGGAGCCCTCTGTTAACCTTGCTGTTTGCACTGGCCGCCACCTCACTTACGATGCACATGCAATAAGATTCTGGCCAATTGGGGGACAGAGATTGGTAGCATGAATCATATTGTCTCTCTGTATAGTGGCGACATGCTGATTTACATGAGGGACCCGCATGTCACGATGCCCATGCTGCTAAATGAATTAGAGCAGTTTGGTGGGGCTATGCATTAATACTGCAAAGTCATTCACCTTCCCGCTCCTGTGGTCGGTCTACTGAATATAGGCCTGCGATGGGAAATGCTGCAATTTAGATAACTGGGAGTAATGGTGTTGCATCAGAGGGAGAGGCAATATGTGCTTAAAATGGGCAGGTCCGAAGAGGGGCTGAAAAAATCCATAGCCTTCTGGAATACTGTACCACTGTCGCTGATCAGAAGAGCGGCTCTGGCAAAGTTGCGGTGCCTTACCATCACCAGAACACACTCTGTGAGATCTCCGGAGCCACTATCCAAGAACTGGCGTCCATGTTGGTAATGTTGGTTCGGGCTTGTAGACGCAGCAGAGTAACACTAACAACTCTAAAGCTGGACAGGGAAGAGGGGGGCCTTGGCCCTCCTGACTTAGAATTATATTAGTATGCGGCATACCTAGAGCATGCCATTAGTTGGTGCACCCCGACGGACGACTTGGAGAACGGCTGCTTAATGGATGCTAAGGTAACCATGTACTACAAACAGTATTGATGATGGGTAAAGAAGCACTCCCAGACCTCCCATACATTATGCGGCAGACAACAAAGATGTGGGAAGAGGTGACGCGGCGAGTGCTCAAGTGCTGCCCCTTTTCTAGGGTACTGGAGCTGAAATGGCTACAGCCTTTCTGGAAGATAGCGAGGGACATGACTATGGTCCATTGGCATGCAGGGGGCTGTACAACACTGGGGGACTTGTTCCTGGGAGAACACCTTCTGACATTGGCTGAGGTGCAGGACCAGTTTGGGGTGTGACCGGGACAATTTTTACAGTATGCAAGGATGACCAAGGGAATGAGTGAGATCTGGTCGGGATTCCCTGCCGCCCCCTAGTTTCTGGGACCTTAACAACCCTCCTGGAGTCGGGTATGGGCACTCATTGGATGTCTGGATTATACAGGGCACTAAAGGCTAAGAGACAGAAGCTGACAGATGCAGAGTGGAGGCGAGCTTGTGCACACGTCATGACAATCTCTAGTAATGTCAGATTCCACCTAACACATTTTCACTTTTTGCACCAAGCTTACTATACACCACTGAGACTGGCCAGGATCTACCCAACCAGACACTCGGACTGCCCCAGATGCGTACAGGAATATGCTGATTTCTTACATATGACGTGGGCTTGCGGACGATTACAGGGCTACTGGGCAGATGTAGTGTGAACTTTCACAGGATTACTGAACTGTCCATCGATTGATCCCCCAGCACTGCTTTGCTGGGCACTATAGCGCTACCCAAGGGAAGAGAATACAATACAGGTTCGCACTGTTGGGACTGGTGCGGGCGAAAAGGCGCATAGTAATCAGATGGCTGAGTGAAACAGGCCCAGATTTTAAACCCTCTGCGAGAGACATGATGGAATGGGCCGATGCAAAGGAAATACGGATGAAAATGGTCCGCACGGAAGAGTATTTAGCTGATGATTTGGAGGACTGGCCATCAATGACCAGAGATTTGATGGTGGGAGTTGGGGGAAGGGACTGAGGAGGCTACTGAAAACACATATGAGTAGCAACTGTGCGGTGTATACGAGTCATGGAGGTTCATGCGAAGTAATATATCATGATGTATGTTGCAATATGTTTTGTGTCAAAAGCATGAATAAAAACATTAAAAAAATATATCAAATACAAATGGAAGGGCTAAATAAGGAATGCCTAAAATGTAATGATTCTACACTGGAGTAATATCACAAGAGCTCTTAACCTGTTATGCGGGTGAGTTCTTCTTTGATAAGATGGAGACAGGCCACTGCCCTATTTTTCAGGAAATAATTTTAATGACAGGGGCCCAGTCTACTTCATAAGCCTTAAGTCTATGGTCGAGAGATAGTGTGATCATTTCAATAGCAAGGGTGTCCCACAACCTGAGTAATCAGTCCCCTAATGTCTAGACTGTGCTATTTCCCCAAAGCATTAGATCACCAGTGTAGCCACTAAAAGGGATATTGTGAACTACGTCCCTCTAAGTGAGGGGCCCGCAAATGGTAGGCCCAATAGAACCACTCCAGATGTCTAAGCGTAGGCTCAAACGCCAGGTCTATTTCTTTGATGACCTTCTCCCAGTATTTATATAACTTGGGTCAGTTCCACACCAGATTCATTTCAGGTGCTTTACAGCTTCACACCCGCTCAACAATGTTCTGGGGTTTAAATTGTCGTACCTACATATTTTGTCACAGGTATGATACCAATACATGAGCATCATGTAATGGGTCTCTCCTACATTTCCACTCCTGTTAGAGCTGCAGGCTGTTTCGTATAGTCGCTCCCAGCTTTTGTAAGGGATGGCCCTGCCAAAGTCCCCTTATCACCGCCTCTGCCTGGGTGTTTTATCCATGGAAACAGGGCCCAGTAATTGCTCATACAGTCTAGTAATTACCTGGCGGTCATGTATTCCATCTTCCAGCCAGTTTTTAAAGGTCAAGAGTAGTTGAGAAGCTCTTTCTTTGATTGAAGGATGAAGTACACAGTAACTAACTTGTATAGATGAATATATATTTCTTTC
This sequence comes from Calotriton arnoldi, assembly GCA_963921515.1. Taxonomy (NCBI): domain Eukaryota; kingdom Metazoa; phylum Chordata; class Amphibia; order Caudata; family Salamandridae; genus Calotriton; species Calotriton arnoldi. The sequence continues at coordinate 851,994 of CAWUFW010006614.1, forward strand.
CTGGAGGCCATATTTTCTTTTAATCTCTTCAAATGGTTTTATTAGGTCATTATGAAACAGTGAATCTACCATGACACACTTGTTGTCCATCAATCTCTCGAAGCTTTGTTTTCCTATTGGTGGTGAGAAAACAGGTGGGAGTGGATGGGAATGATGCCACGCCCATGTGATCTCCCATCTTGTCCCATATATACAAGTTTACTCAGGTCACCGGAGAAGAGTATAGTCCTCAACTTCTCTGATGGTGACACATCCACAGAACCCATAAAATTGGAGAGGCAGCTATGAGATAGTCTACATAGCACCACTGCTTGGATGTCTCTACTTTTTCCCATTCAACCAGACACAGTAGCAGGGCAGCTTGATAGCAAGTGCGTACGAACGTAAATGCCAGTCAGCCCCGTGCAAGTAGTCGGTATAGTGTTTTGTTTGCTGTTGTCAGGGATGTCCCCTTCCATTTGAAGTTACTCGTTAACACATGAAGCTGCTTGAACATTGTGCCTGGTACTGCCAGAGGAATCATTTGGAATAAATGCAAGCTTTCAGGTAGCATAGTTACTTTAGGGATGTTCTAGGATATGCGAGCTGGAGCATTATGTTCCTCTTCTCTTTCCGGTAAGGATTTTCGGGATCGTGGCAAATTAGCCTCCTTTTCTCCTTAACTCCCTTTGGCTGCCAGCATTTCTTTAATGGTGCTATGCCTTTGCCCTCTGTTAGATGCCATATTTGAGTTTGCTAGAGTTCAATATGGAATTGTTGCACAGTGTCCCAGAAAAATTCCCCCCCTCCCCTTGTGGCTGCTTATGATGATCGGCCAGGAATTGTCCTGAAAACAAATGTATCATCTGTCCCTCCATTCCTTATGAGCCCACTGCTGAGGCCTCTCAAGTCCCTGCTGGGCACCTCTCTTCACTGTAAGGTGATTGTGAGGCCCCTGTGCTGGTGGGGTTTTATCTGTTTATGGTGACCAGTTATCGGACCTGCGCCAAGCTTTCATCATGCCCCGATCAATGACCATATCCAGAGGCCGTGCCCCCCCACCACCCCCAACAGTGTGGCTGCAGGTTCTATGTGCAGCAAAAAATATGTCCACCACATCAAATGACTGTCAGCCAGAGCGAGGGCAGCTTCAGGTGCCAACTCAGAGAGGGCTAGAGTATTCTACTTAACGTGTGATCCTTTTAGACTCATTAGAAAGTGTCTGTCAACCTTCTTTTTCACAAAATAATTCTTCTTGTGGGCTATTGTTGCCATTATTCTGGTAGACCTTACACCCCCATTTCAGCCATGTCTCTCAACTATTGGGTCACTATTGTGGGGCCAGCCGCTCTGCTGTCCCCGAGGGAATCGTCTATGGCATAGGTACTCATAAACATTTTCCCAGGGGCCAAAAGGTGTGATCTGTGATGTGAAACTGCAGTCAATCGAGAGGGCCCCCCTGCAATCCAAAGGGACAGAGCACCAAACAAGACTTGTAAAGTATAGCAAATATGCCTTTGGGACTCAATAGAGATTACATCAATTCAAACACTCATCCACAACCATTCTCAATGTTCCACATTCAATCGTACCTCACGTTTTACCACAAATCAGTGTTACATGATATAAAATTTATTAAACATTTAATATCACATATATCAATCTCATATCTTGATTAAAAATCATATATCTATGGTGGCCAGGCAACATGGCCGACAGGACGTGAGCCTCCTCAGCTCTCCGTCCATCTGCCCCAAAATCCTGCGTATATCCTGAATAACCCCCGGAATCCTGCCGCCCCCCCCCCCCCGACTGGGGTAATATTGCTGGGAACCCACTGAGGCTGGGGGTCTGACTTGGGACGAGCTGCGACACCGTGTTCCGGGGTGCAAAACACACAAGATGATGGACGGAATGCTGCACATTGGCAAACATTCACCCCCAGTCACAGATCTGGGTTTAATCCATCGTTATTTTGCTTCACCACGCCACCCCAGTTCAGACATAGCCATATGCAAATCAGTCTTGACCCTGTGCCTCATGGGAACAGTCCAGACCGAACTGCCAAGCCATGTCTTCCCTGGACCAGAATCAAGCATCCTAGGACCGGTTTCAGGCTATCAGCCTTCATCAGCCAGGATAGCTTGACTCTAGTGGCGTAGTGAGCACGGGACCCACGTCTGGGCATACCCTTCCCACTTAGGGCGAAATGCAAAACACACAAAAGGATGGACGGAATGCTGCACATTGGCAAACATTCACCCCAGTCACAGATCTGGGTTTAATCCATCGTTATTTTGCTTCACCACGCCACCCCAGTTCAGACATAGCCATATGCAAATCAGTCTTGACCCTGTGCCTCATGGGAACAGTCCAGACCGAACTGCCAAGCCATGTCTTCCCTGGACCAGAATCAAGCATCCTAGGACCGGTTTCAGGCTATCAGCCTTCATCAGCCAGGATAGCTTGACTCTAGTGGCGTAGTGAGCACGGGACCCACGTCTGGGCATACCCTTCCCACTTAGGGCGAAATGCAAAACACACAAGATGATGGACGGAATGCTGCACATTGGCAAACATTCACCCCCAGTCACAGATCTGGGTTTAATCCATCGTTATTTTGCTTCACCACGCCACCCCAGTTCAGACATAGCCATATGCAAATCAGTCTTGACCCTGTGCCTCATGGGAACAGTGTTCCGGGGGTCATGAAAGTGCGTGTTGATTGCTGGATCTGCAGGCAAACGCCCTATCTGTATCGGAGCTTTGTCGTAGCTCCCGGGCTGCCGCACCTGACTGTGGTGCCTCGCCCTGCGCCCTTGATTGTCGGGCATTCTTGAGTGGCCGGCGATGCCTGGCTACGCTCAACCACCTGGGCGGGGTTGTCGATCCCCTCTGTGGGGATCGTGTGCGGTGACGGGCCGTTGAGTTGCAGCCTGATGCGGGACCCCCGGATATTGGTGCTGTGGTCCTGGGACGCACTGTGGAATCGGCGCCCAGGAGTGAAGTGCGGCGGGGCACGCCTTGGAGGCCGGCGCGCCCGAAGACCTGCGACAAGTGAGCCTGAGGCCGGTGCGGTTCCCTCTGCTGGGGCCTGGCCTTGCTTGGCCTCGCCTGTGACTGTTGGCTCCCCCCCCGGGCGACTGCACGTGAGTTAGCATACAGCTTTGGGGGCTGGATGTGAGTGGGGGGTCGTTGATTGCGGGCCCCCCTCCTCTGTCCCTGCTCTTTAAGCCTGAGACACTGGCCCGATTGGATTGAAGGGGGCAGAGGTGCATATACATGTGCCCTGTTGAGCTGTGGCGCTTCTGGTGAGAGCGTGGGGGCCCTTGTGAATTTGCTTGTGGACCTCTGAGGGATCATTAATATAGTCACAAATAAGAAGACTCCCTGGGACTGAACTGCTGCTTGAATGCACGGGCTAGGTGTGCAGGTCGTCTCGATTGGGGGCCGGTTGACCTGGGATCGCTGCTTCTGAGACCCCCCTTGGGATAGGTTGGCCCTAGTATTTACTTGCTATATTGGGTCAAAGGAACAGTAGCTGTGGTCCTGTTATATTGAGGCTAATTGACTTTTGAGTGAGCCCCTATGCATGGACACACCTGCGGGCCGGCTCTAATAGTGTTCGCTTTTTAAGGAGGTCTTCTGGCCACGCAGATTACACAGGTCTATGCGTGGCGAACAACTGACGGAGGTCACAATGGGCAAAGAGAAAGCCCAGAATCCGTCTGGTTCCAACACCATCACACAGTATACTACCCCTAAGCACCCCCCCATGCGGCTCACAAGGCAGACTGGAGGGGCGGAGAAGGACTCCTCGGGGGGGGCCCAGAGCCCACCAGGGAGGCTCTTAAGGCAGCCATACAGGGGTCTAGGAAGGCTCTTGAGGACAGAATAGACACTGTTTCTGTGGATGTGAACCTACTACGTGTGGATCTCAGAAAGGTAGCGGATAAAGGCACGAGTGCTGAGGGGGATATAGCAGGCCTGAAAGGAGAAGTGGCCACCCTAAAGCAGCAGGTGGCGCAGATGACTGTGGTCACGAAGGCATTGGAGAGTCATGCCGAGGAGGTGGAGGGGAGGGCGAGACGAAGCAATATGAGAGTACTGGGTATACCGGAGAGGGCGGAACAGGGTGCACCTGAGCAGTTTTTGGAGCGCTGGATTCGCACCCAACTGTGCCCCGAGGGACTGTCAGACGTATTTGTGATAGAGAGAGCGCACAGGGCCCTCGTCCCCCCTACCCCCCGTCAGGGGGCGCCACCTCGAACTATTATAGCTAAAATTCTCAACTATCGAGACAGAGACTGCATCTTGAGGGCGGCAAGGGAACATCAGAACCTCCAGTATGACAGTAATAAAGTGGCTATATACCCGGACTATACTAAACAAGTTCAAGACATCCGTAAGTCCTTCCTCAGAATGAAGCGCAAGCTGCGGGAGTTGAATATGCAGTACATGCTCGGGTACCCTGCCAAGCTGAAGGTGATCTCAGGGGGCAAGGCGCAATTCTTCGATTCCCCGGAGGATGGTCTGGGAGTGGCTGGAGATCCGCGGAGATGGTCTGCCGCCTGGAGAAGCGAGGGGCCAGAAGCAACGATGGGGGACACGCCCAGATGGGGCCCGCCGGCAGCAGAAAAAACTAGCGGAATCACAGAGCGCTCCGGAGATATCGCAACGGAGGATAACACCGGGTGAGGATGGAACATTCCAGCCTGATCCTCTTGTGGAGGGCACTGTGGATATTGACTTGTTGGGAGCTGCCTCTGCTGTCCCTGAAGCGCAGGATCAGGCGCTGCAACTGTTGATGGATACTGTGCCTGAGACCTTGCTGGAAGATCTGCCTGGGAGAGACAGTGATTAAACGCTCAATGCAGGGCCTTGCCTTAGCTTGGTGCCCCCGGGACTACCTCACGGAACTGCGGTAACGCTGAATGGTGTTGTTTGTTGCTGTGGAGATTGCGGGTGGTCTGAATGCAGGGGGGATAGCGGGGACACCTGTACGCTGGTATGGACTTTGGGGGGGGGAACTTATCCCTGGCATATGTGTATGCGGATTTTATGCATACCGGAATGATAGTGGGTTTCTGATCAGTAGAGGGTGGGCGGATTGGGTAAGAACCTTTTCTTGTTGCTCCTGTTGGGCTTAGTGGGATGCTGTGTACGTCCTGGCACGAGCGGTGGGTGGGCAGAATCGTCTGTGATGTTAGTCGAGTATTGTCTGTGGGTGGGGGGGTTGTTGGTTCAGTTGTTATTGTGTGAACATACGTTGTGTTATGCAAAAGAGCGTGTCGTTGCAGAAGAGTGCTGAGTCCTGGCGCGTTGCCAGACAGGGAGTGCAAATGTATGACCATGGCAGGTGTGGTAAAGTTTCTTAGCTGGAACGTTAGGGGTTTAGGCACCTGCGCCAAATGGCATAGGGTCCTTTCATTCCTTAAGCGGCATAACATAATGTTTGCGTGCTTGCAAGAGACACATCTGGATGATGCTGGGACGGGGCATCTGGCAAAAAAGTGGAGGGGGCAGGTGTTCCACTCGGCTTATTCTACCTATGCTAGGGGGGCGTTGATTTGGGTGGCACCTCGGGCTCCGTTTACGCGACAGTACGCCGAAGCGGACGTAGAAGATCGCTACGTGTTATTGCAGGGCAAGCTAGATGGCAAAGATATCAGTATACTAAATACCTATGCCCCTAATATTGATGAGCCAAATTTCTTTGTGGCTTTGCAGGACTTGATTACTGTAGACTTGGACACTCCCCTGCTATGATTGGGAGACTTTAATTGTGTGTTGGACCCTGAGATGGATAGATGCCCGCCTAGAAGGGGCACCAAGCCGCGTATGACTAAGCAGTTGCAGAAGCTAATGAGTGACCTGGGCGTCCGGGTTGTTTGGAGGGAGCACCACCCGACTCAGAAAATAATCACCTGTTTTACACACTCATAACACGCATAGTCGCCTAGATAGGGTACTAGCGACAGAGCACCCAGCATTTATGGCATAGCATCGCATTTGGCGATGCAGTGCTCACAACGAAATTCGTTTTATTTATTTACATGTTTACTTACCTGTATTCGGCCGTAATCCGTGGTTTACTACACCCCACCCTGCCCCTCCCCCACCCCACGTCACCGCCTGGCCGGCACTCCTACCACCGACCGCTACTGCAACTAGGTATTACCTAAATCATGAGTCTTATGCCCCTGGTCTGTTTCCTTGTTGTGAGTCTAATATATGGAAGTACACCACAGTGTGTAGAAAATAAGCACTTCAATGATTAATGCCGGCTTCCCCACTTTAACAAATTTTGTGATCCTAGGCAATAGTTTTATTTCACTTTCCCTCCTTTTTCTTCATTATCACATATACGAGGGCCCAGGGGCGGCTGGTCCATAGGGGCGTCGGGGCAGCGCCCCACAAAAGAATCGGGCAACAGGTGAACAGGAATGTAAGCAGACGAATTGACAGCTTACAATTCGTCTGTTTACATTTCCGGGCCGGCCTGTGCTTCACGGGTGAAAGTGCGCATGTCAACGCACAGCGCACGCAGGCGAGAGGCGAGCAGGAGTCCAGAAGATGGTCTGCGCATGTGAGAGAGGAGCGTTGCTCCTCACTCACATTCACAAACCATTAGGTATGCTGCGCATGCCCAGTGTAGTGCAGGCGTCTGAAGATAGGCTCCTGCTCGGGCGGTGATGTGTTTTGCGCAGAGTCGCCCCATGCCCTATCAAATGCCAGGACAGAGTAAACAAGGGTCAGCCGCCCGGCCCCCCGTCGCATCCAGTCTCCTAATTGGCAGTTAGTATTTCCTGTTGCGGCAAAAGAAAAGAGCGGGGAGAAGTTACTTCCACCACCACGTTGCAGAGGAGACGTGATGCGACGCGGGACCGGAGGAGATGCCTGGTAAGTTTTATTCATTAAATTAACCCCCACCCCCCCTCCACGCGTGTACCCCCCGAGTCATGCCGGCCGCCCGCGACTGGCCACAAGGTGCACAAGAAGCAGCCTCTGATATCTACTGTACAGTGTATGGTACAGAGTACAGCTGAGCTACTGCTTTTACTGTTCTTTGGAAGCAGGAGGGCACGTAAACAGGTTTACGGAATGGGAGTGTATGTTAAGACTCCCGACTCCATGCTCTTTTACACTGGAAACACTGAGAGCGTTTTAAAACCACTCATCATTAGGTGCGTGTACTCCATAGTTGGTGCTGTCTGAGGGTGCCTCATTAATATCTCGTGATTTCAGCAGTAACTTTGGACGGACTTCATGTGCGTCCTGATGATGGAAAAGGCCACGTCTTTGAAAATAGACTTCTAACCCACTTTTGCTGCTGGGTTACCTCATATACCATGATCTTACACCTGGAAAACATAAAAACAACATTGACAGGTCTGCCCTGGCAGACTTCAGATGAAGGGAGCATTGTCCCGTGTGGGAGAGTAAAAGCAATGGACATTTTATAAAGAAATATGAAGCATGTTTGATAGAAAGTGTGATGCACCTTTAATAAATAAGCGAACAAATGTTTAGTGAAGAGGAGTGGAATGTTCCGCAGGAAACTGCTTGCACTTTCTGGTGTACATTTACCAAAGCTTCATACAGATGTGGTGAATGGCCTGGTATTCATTTAGGAAAAGGATTTGTGCATTTATTTACGTTGTTGGGCTGGCCATTCAGGCATTCTGGCATACTGATGCATATGTGAGGGGCTATCCAAAGGGGTGCAACCTCAGGCATGTTTGAGGGGCATTCTTATATATTTTGCATGCTTTTGAGGAAGACACGTTTATTTTATGACCTATTTCATAAGCTAGTTTGTGATGCACAAGGTGAATTTCAGACGTGATATTTTTGACATGTGTAGACCATTCTGCGTTACAGGCACAACAATCTAATTTCTTTTGTCCCAAAACTGTAAGAATATTTCATATTTCAGAGGCTGGATGTGTGACACCCCTGACAAATCTGTCTTTTATGCCAACACAATTTACATGCCTGGACTGGGAGCCAATGCTTTAAAGGGGAAAACAAACGTACATGGTATAATGTAAACAGCTGTTGTCAGAACAAGTCAGGATTGCCTGCTGTCACATAGGCCAGGAATCACTTGGTAGATATAGATTGGCTGCAGGGTACCGATTCTACTTGTAGTTCAGTAGTACATTAATAGATTTAATGTCATGATATACAATATGACAGGGTAGCTCAGATGTTTCAGCTCCTGCTGCATAGAGCAGTTAATAATTTTGAGGTCACAGTTTAGATCCTGATACTCTGCCTTCCATCTGTCTGACCTGAAGAAAATGAGTGTCAATATTAAACAGCTGCCTAATGATGTCTTTGTGAGATGGATGGACCAGTACTAAGCATTCATTTAACATCTATAGCATTCTGGGTATTGCAGATTTGTTTAATTCAAATTGGCCTATTATCTTGATGCTTGGAGGTCGGACATTTTGCAGTGGCCTTCTTAGAAATGTTTGGACCCCGGCACGTAATTTCTATGTACCAATTAAGCACTGGTACAAGCCCGTCAGTGAATATTTTGATGAGTGCCCTTAAGGAGTGTGGTAAAACCTGTGGCTTTTTAACAAATGTATCTGCAAACTGTATTGTAAAAAGTACAATTTGACTCACTTTTTCAAAACATTCTTGAAAAGAACATCTGCAGAAAGCCTGGAGGAAAATTAGTCTCTCGTTAGGCTCAGCTACTTCAGTTCAGATCACCAATTTAAGCCACACCAGTTTAAAAATTCACTGGCCGCCACTGCCAGGAGAGCAATTTATGGCACACTTGTTGCTCTCTTCCTTCATTAACTTGAGTTCGGAACGACAGGTAGTCCTCCTGGCATACATTACCTGTCATCGACAATAGACCTCATGATCCATCCATTCAGAACCCGTGGCAGGTAATACAAGTGATGCTCCAACCATACCTGACGTAGCATAGAGAGTACAGGTGATTTTCCAAGCATGCGGGCAGTGCTAGTGACGCTCCATGCATACATGATCTGGGAAGAAAGTCATGCCACCCCAGTTTAGACCCATCCATAGGCAAATCAGTCTTGACCCTGTCTGATTTGCTTGAAAATGCACCATTTGTCCACTCTTTTTTTCAAAATTTTCGCCGGGGAGAACCCCCCCGAGCCCCCCTTAAGTTGTTCGGGCTCGCTCGCTACGCTCGCTCGCCATAGTCCAGTACGGCAATAATTTTACGCCTCACCACTTTCAAATGTCACCAGCCGCCACTGCGAGGGCCTCAAAATACATGACTTCAGGATGCGCACTGTACAAAACCTTCTCCTGAGTTTGATTTAATAAACTTTAATGTTTTACTTGTATAATAGGAACCCAGGTCCACTAACTTGCTTCTTTAGTTCACTATTGGCATGGTGGTCGGGAGGGGTGGGAGAATTAATGTTTGTAAATAATACTTTTCAATGCACTGATATTAAATACACTTTTTGGATTTTTCAGAGACTTTATCATATTTTTACATTTTTGCTGCAAGATGGCTTTAAAAATGAAAGTGCTCCTAAAGTTAAGTGGAGCAGGACAATGTGTGAAGCTGGCCTGGTATATGATGTCCACTAATGTAAGTGGGCACCTTGCACCAGTCCAGACAAACCTTATAGTGATTTAAGAGGTCTTAGACAACCTTAGAAAGCTCTCTAAGTGGAAGCTGTGGAGAGCAACCTTCAGACTTAGTCCAGTAGGAGTGTAAAGCAGCTTGTTTTACCAGAATGCAATCTTATAGTATAGATTAAGTGAAGAAGAACCAACCTAGGTATATATAAAAATATGTATTTATTATATAATACTCTCCAATAAGTTTAGATATCTCCTACCCGGAGATAATCACAATGCATACAATACTTTGCAAAGAAACACAATAAATAGCACAGAATACACAGTGGGCCCTGAGGGGACCAAACCATATACTAAGAAAGTGGTAAAAGAACCACGACTCGGGTCAAGATAGTGTCGAGAGGACGTAGAAGTGCTGGGGACACAAGGAACCACCCAAGGTGAGTGACTAGGAACATCACTGAGAGCGTGTAAAGTGTGAGAACACGACCACGTGCTCCATACAACTCTACGGGTAAGTCGCGGCTGGATTTTTAAAGATTAAGGGCCCTTCCCAGTTGACCCTGAAGAAACCCTGTGGAAGACAGAAGGTTGGAGAGCCACCCCACCCGTCGATACCCTAGTACCCACATTACCTACACCAGGGAAGCCAGGTGTATACGTGTGAAGTGGTGTCGGAAACCGCCGTCGAACCCAATGGAGGACTTCAGGTAAGTGGCGCTGCTGAAAAAGAAGAAAGTGTCCGGTGGAATCCGAAGGTGGATTCTAGATGAGAGGTACCTGCAAGCAGAGGGGACAGAGTCTACGTCACTCAGGAGTGACCAGGAGACTTGGAAGACGAATGCCATCCGATGTCGAGTGTTGCAAAATGGGTGACGATGGCCATGACTCTGCAGCTGTGAGGACCAGACGACGCTGAGGAAGACCAGGAACCATGCACGAGCTGTCCCACGAAGGATGTCGAGTGCTGAGGGGTCGGTGTCCGGCGGGAGCACCAACAAGCCTTTGCAAATGCAATCCATGCAGGATTTGAAGAAGAAGCAACGTTGGGACCAGCAAGGTCCAGTGGACTCACCACAAGCAGGGGAGTCAGGGCAGGCCCCAAGCAATCAGGGGAGCCCAAAAGTAACAAAGGTGACCCTCAAATGGAGCCACAGGCTGGAGGCTCTGGAGTCGCGAGATGACCTCGAGCAGCTCACCAAAAAATGCAGGCCACGGTGCACACAATGGGGTGTGGCTGAAGATTCTGGTCACTGGAGGTGCTTGAGGTTGGGGCTACTTGGAGCCTTCTTGGAAGGAAGCCAACAAGCCTTTGCAACTGCAACTTGACGCAGTGCAGAGGGGTTTGGTTATTGCAACCCCCATGAGGGATATTGGCCTCAAACTTGGTGAGAGGGCAGGGCAGGCCTCGGGAGCTGTGGAAAACTGCCATCTGTGTTGCAGAACCTTACGGAGTCCGGAGGAGCTCAGGATCAGCAGACCGGTCGACTTAGTTGCGGTGCCTGCAAATGCAGCGGAGTGACTCCTTCACTCCAGAGGAGATTCCTTCAGGTGTCTTTGATGCCCACAGACCTTGGAAGGTTCCTGTATGGTGCACAGGCACAGACGATGCAGCAGACTGAAAGGGAGACAAAGTCGAGCCCAAACGAAATCCAGCAAAGTCGAGAGTGCCCAGACGGTAGAAGAAGAAGTGGTGTCTGATCTGAATCTTGTCCCACGCTAAATCTAGAGACCTACACCCAGGTAAGCCCTTAAGTACCCTAAGGAAAGGGTTGGGACGATTCAACCCTCCCAGGGGAGGGTCTTGACAGGGGGGAGGTTACTCCCATGTCCTTTGTCCAGTTTCGATCCAGAGCGGGAGCCAACGGCTCCCAGGACTGGTTTGAACTGGACTATGCACGGGGACACCAAATGTGCCCCTCATGCAGACTGAGTGGCGCTGACAAGCGCACCCACCCTACCCCAAAACAATAAATCCTGTCTGGGAGGGGGTCACACTTCCCTGTGACAGGATACCTATTGTTCTGCCTTCCCCTGATTGAGCTTGGCTCAGCAGCAGGAGGGCAGAATCGTGTCTCTGGTCGGCAGCAACCATTTTGTGCTGTCTGGGTCAAGAAGGCTGGTACGGGGAACACTGAGAGCCTAACGGAGGGCTCTTCCAGTGTTTGGAATCATACCCCCACACCGTTTATGGTGTGGGGGTATGATTCCAACATGTTTGATACCAAACATGATAGGATTCGTTGCATCCAGTTTCGAGATGGTCATCGCGTAATTATGCGGTTCCCCTCTATATAGTATGTGGCTGCTTCACTGACAACCCGGGAGAATGGACTCCGTAGGCTGTAGGGGTGTCCTGCTCATGCAGGGGCACACTCTCACTTACAACCAAGCACCCTGCCTTCAGGATTGCAAAGGCCTGCTGGAGGGGTGACTTATAGGTTTTAAGTGCAGTGACCCTAGATATAGGAAACCTATAGCTTGAGTAAGTGGTGATAGCGCCAGCTTACACAGGCTGCAATGGCAGGCCTGTAGTTCTATTTTGAATGGTCTCCCATGGGTGGCATAATGCATGCTTCAGCCCATGGGGGACCTCTGGGGTACCTATGCCCTGGGTACCTGAGTACCATATACTAGGGATTTATAAGGGTACCCCAGTATCCAATCTGGGATGTACCTAAGTACTGAACATAACAATTTAGGGAGAAAGCAGATAGACTGGGGTCCTGATTAGCAGGATCCCAGTCAGACTAGTCAATAACAGTTTAGCACCAGGCAAAATGTGGGTGTAACCATAGAAGCAGATCCTACTTCCCTACACAACCCCCACTCCCAAACGTAAGGAGATAAGACTAACCTTGCCCAGTTGAGTCTTCATTTTCTAAGCGGAAATATCTGGAGAGTCCATCTGCATTGGCATGGTTACTCCCAGGTCTATGTTCCACTGTATAGTCCATCCCCTGTATGGACTACCTCAAAAGTTTGGGGTTTTCACCCTTCATCTGTTTAAGCCATAAGAGGGGCTTATGGTCTGTCTGAACAATGAAGTGAGTGCCAAACAAGTATGGCCTCAACTTCTTCAGGGCCCAGACCACAGCAAAGGCCTCCCTCTCTATAGCTGACCAACGTTTCTCTCTGGGGGTCAACCTTCTGCTGATAAAAGCTACTGGTTGATCCTGGCCCTCTGCATTAAGTTGTGAAAACACAGCCCCTACCCCCAACTCAGATGCATCTGTTTGGACAATGATTGTTTTAGAGGAGTCAGGACTTTGCAGAATGGGAGCAGTGCACATGGCCTGCTCAAGGTCATCAAATGCCTTCTGACAGCTGACTGTCCCCTGAACATTCTTGGGCATTTTCTTTGATGTAAGATCATTCAAGGGAGTCACTATGGACCCATATCCTTTTACAAATCTTCTGTAGTACCCAGTCAGGCCCAAGAAAGCTCTGACCTGAGTCTGGGTAGTTGGAGCAACCCATTCTATTAGGGTCTGGATCTTACTCTGTAGTGGTTGAACCTGGCCTTCACCTACCAGGTGGCCCAAGTACACAACCTTACTCTGCCCTATCTGGCACTTAGTAGCCTTGATAGTGAGGCCTGCTTTCAGCAGAGCCTCCAAAACATTCTTCAGGTGGACCAGGTGATCCTCCCAGGTGGAGCTAAAGACAGCTACATCATCCAGATATGCTGCACTATATGCTTTCAGACCTGTGAGAACTTTGTTCATCAACCTTTGGAATGTAGCAGGTGCATTCTTCAAGCCAAAGGGCATTACAATAAATTGATAATGCCCACTAGGGGTTGAAAATGCTGTTTTTGGTTTGGCATCCTCAGCTAGTCTGAATTGCCAATTACCAGCAGTAAGGTCAAATGTACTTCAGAACTTGGCTGAGGCCAAAGTGTCAATAGGCTCATCTGCCCTAGGAATTGGGTGAGCATCAGTCCTGGTGACTGCATTGAGTCCCCTGTAGTCTACACAAAACCTCATCTCTCTTTGTCCACCCTTGGTGTGAGGTTTAGATACTAGGACTACTGGGCTAGCCCAAAGGCTATCTGAGGGCTCAATCACTCCCAACTCCAGCATCTCCTGGACCTCTGTCCTGATGCAATCTCTGACATGGTCATGCTGCCTGTAGATTTTATTCCTAACAGGTAGAATCTCACCTGTGTCCACTTCATGGGTATACCAGGATGTTTGACTGGGAGTCAGACAAAACATATGCCTTAATTGACTGAGGACCTTCCTGCAATCAATCTGCTACTGATCAGTGAGGCTGCCTGCCAAGGCTACTCCATCAACTGATCCATCATCAGGGTTCTGAGAGAGGAGATCAGGGAGAGGGTCACTCTCTTCCTCCTTTCCCTCATCAGTTGCCATGAGCATGGCCATGTCAGATCTGTCAACAAAAGGTTTTAGCCTGTTCACATGAAGTACCCTATGGGGACTTCTGGGAGTGCCAAGGTCTACCAAATAGGTGACCTCACCCTTTTGTTCAAAGTATGGTATGGGGTCCACTCCATTTATCCTGGAGAGCTGCTGGGGCCACAGGCTCCAAAACCCACACCTTGCGACCTGGCTGGTCAACAGTCAGGACAGCCTTTTGGTCATGCCAAGCTTTTTGAAGTTCTTGGCTGGCCTCCAGGTTTTTGCTTGCCTTCTTAATGTACTCAGCCATGCGGTAGTGCAGACCAAGTACATAGTCCACTATGTCCTGTTTGGGAGGTTTGAGAGGTAACTCCCATCCCTCCTTCACCAGACACAAGGGACCCCTAACTGGATCCCCATACAGAAGTTCAAAAGGGCTGTAGCCAACCCCCTTCTGAGGGACCTCTCTGTAGGCAAAGATAAGGCAGGGTTGTAGTACATCCCATTTCGCCTAAGCTTTTCTGGGAGGCCCATGATCATACCCTTTAGGGTCTTGTTCAATCTTTCAACTAGCCCATTGCATTGAGGATGTTAGGGTGTGGTGAAATTGTAATTCAATCCACACTCTTTCCACATTGCAGTTATATAACTTGACATGAGGTTTGTACCTCTGTCACTTAAGATCTCCTTAGGGAAGCCCACTCTGGAAAAAATTCCTAAGAGCGCCCTTGCCACCACAGGAGCTGTAGTGGTCCTAAGGGGAATAGCTTCTGGGTATCTAGTGACATGGTCCATCAGCACTAGAATATAACTGTGTGTGCCCAGATGCTGTTGGAGGGTTCATGGGACCAATAATATAAATTCCAACCCTATCAAAGGGAACCCCAACCACTGGAAGTGGAATTAAGGGGGCCTTTGTGATGCCACCTGACTTGCCACTGGCTTGGCAAGTGGCACAGGAGCGACAAAACTCCTTAGTGTCCTCAGACATATGGGGCCAGTGAAAGTGAGGGACAAGCCTGTCCCAATTCTAGCTTTGCCCTAAGTGTCCTGCCAGGAGAATGTCGTGTGCAAGGGTGAGTAGAAACCCTCTTAACTTCTGGGGTATAACCAACCTCCTGGTGGCACCAGGCTTGGGGTCTCTACCCTCTAAGCAAAGAAGTCCCTCATCCCAGTAGATCCTATAGGACCCACTGATATTCCCAGCAGCCTCAGCAACAGCTTGCTGTCTGAGGAGTTCAAGAGAGGGGCAGGTTTGCTGCTCCAAACTCAAATCTGCTCTGGAAGGGCCCCCTGCCCCCAAGAACCCACCCTGATCAGGGTCAAGTTCACATGGGGCAGTACCTTCACAGAGGCTAAGATCATCTTCTCAAGAGATTGATCCTCACTCTGAGTCTGGGGGGAAGGCACAGCCTTACCCCTCCTGCTCCTTCTCTTGGAAGACACCTGGTCCATTGTTCCAGGATCCAGTGCCTGTTCAATGGAAAGCTGTTTGGCTTGTGACCTGGTCACAGCAAACACACTTGCAGAGTTGCCCAACATTTCTGCATGAGTCCTGAACTCTACTTCAGCCCAGGCGGAGGTTTCCAAATCATTGCCCAACAATCTACAGGTAGGTCTGAAGATACCACAACATTTAGGTCCAGTTACCCCTCCCCAGCTGAGATTCAGAACAGCCAAGGAATGGTCAGTCCTGACATTGCTAGCATTGGTCACTTGGTACACTTGTCCAAGTATGATTTGGTCAGGAGACACAAGTTTCTCTGTTACCATTGGGACACTGGCTCCTGTAGGTCATCGCCTCTTTTCCATTTATCAAAGGCTGTTGTCTGTACTTGCCCAAGTTAGGGGGACTTACCAGTTAGGTGGCAAGATCTATGCCACCATCACAGACTAAAACAGTCTGAGCTGGAGTTCTGACTAAGTCAGAACCCACCTCAGAACCCAAGGTTAACTCTACTAATCCCTTGGTTGCTGTACTACCACTTGAACTGGAGCTAGGGGGTGCAGTTGCCTTAGGGGCAGTGGTAGTAGAAGTCTCCTTGGCCTTTGGACAATCAGCATCTTTTGTCCAATGGGTCTTTACCTTATAGATATAGCACCAAGGTTTTTTTTTGCCTTTCTTGGATAATTGTGCCCTCCCCCCCACCACTGATGCAGGTTTTTGGGGCCCTTGAGAAGACTCTTTCTTATCTTTGCCCTTGTCCCCGCCCTTATCCTGGGATTTTGAAGAATCCTGTTTCTTCTGGTCACAGCCATTGCTCTGATTTTTCTGCTTAACCCTGGTTCGGACCCATTTATCTGCTTTCTTTCCCAATTCTTGTGGAGAAGTCAGATCCGAGTCCACCAGGTTCTGATGCAAAAGCTGGTTCTGACAATTATTAAGGATCTGTTCCCTCATAATCAAACTGTACAATCCTTGGTAGTCATGCACTTTGCTGCCAAGTAGCCAACCTTCCAGAGCCCTAATGGCACTATCCACAAAGCCTACCCAGTCCTGGGTTTGTACTTTCTAGGAGTCTCTGAACTTAATCCTGTATTGCTCAGTGGTGAAGCCAAACTCATCAATGAGAGCACTCTTCAAAACTGAGTAATTATCAGTATCCTCTTCTCTAACAGTGAGGAGCTTAGCTCTACCTTTGTCAGCAAAGGAGAGCCACAAGATACCTGCCCACTGCTCTTGAGGGACCCTTTGAACTTTACAGGACCTCTCTAAAGCAGTTATCCATTTGAGGATGTCATCCCCAACATGGTAGGGAGGGACTATCCTGTTCAGGTTCCTATGTTCAAAAGAATGTTCTTTAACTCTAGGGACACTGTTGCTGCCACCATGGGACTCTAGTCCCAATTTCTTCCTAGCTCTCGGACTTCTAGAGACTCTCTGTCAAGGGCCAACTGCTCTTGCCTGAGCCTAAGCCTAGCTTTCTCAAGTTCAAGAAGTTGGTATTCCCTATCCAAAGAGTTTCCCCTCTTACTAGAGATGGAGGTCCCTACTGACTGTCCTGAGGCATTGGATTCTGCAGAGGAGGATCGAGACCTCCTTGGTCTACTCCGCACTTTTCCAGGAGGATCAAAGGGGGCATGCTCTTGGCCACCTGTAGTATCCTCTGGGAGGTCTGAGTTGTCCAGGTTGGAGTCATCAGGCTCCACCTGGTCAGGGTTAGATTCTAGGTCAAAGAGGGGTCCCCCTCCTGGCCTATCTTCAGTCCCCTGCCCACCCACTCTTTCCTGTTCATCTGACCCACTGGCTTTCCTTAGGTCATCTAACAGTAACACCTCTAGGAGATGTTGAGTGTTGGCACTTTTCCCTGCCTTCAGCTTCCTAGAGGCACACAGGGCTTTTAGTTCTTGAAACGAAAGCTCACTGTATCTAGTAGGCAGAAAGCCATTGGTATCTCCTTTAGAACACATACTAAGTGAGATGTGGTGTTGCACCTACCTAACCTAGTGGGAACTAAACTCTCTGAGGTTGGAGAAAGGGTGTGCTAGACCCTTGGCTTACCCAACCCTAACTTCAGTAGAACTTACTATTCTAAGCTTGTATTACATGTGCCTAGTATTAGTGATGGTTTTTCAATTAATCAACACAAAGATTTATCTGGTAAAACAATGCAGGCTTGAATCCCAACCGCTGCACACCAATGTGAGAAGCTGGCCTGGTATATGATGTCCACTAATGTGAGTGGACACCTTGCACCAGTCCAGACCACCCTTATGGTGATTTAAGAGGTCTTAGACAACCTTAGAAAGCTCTCTAAGTGGTAGCTGTGGAGAGCAGCCTTCAGGCTTAGTCCAGAATGAGTGTTAAGCAGCTTGTTTTACCAGTACTAATTATATAGTGTAGGTTAAGTGAAAAAGAACCACACAGTGTAGTTATAAAAATGTGTATTTATTATAAACACTCACTAACACGTTGCAATATCTCCTACCCGGATTTATAATCACAATACACACAATACTTTGATAATAGAACATGTAAGTAGCACAAATACACAGTGGTCGCCAGGGGGAGACCAAACCATATACTAATTAAGTGGAATGCGAAACACGACCTAAGTCAAGACTGGACCCAGAAGACGTAGAAGAGTTGGGGACCCACCCAAGGTAAGTACCCAGGAACCCCACGGAGGCCGTGTGCAGAGTGGGAACACGACCGCGTGCTCAATACAAGTCAATGGGTAAGTCGTTGTTGTAGTTTTTAAGAAGAAGGACCCTTCCCATAGGACCCTGAAGAAACCCAGCAGAAGATAGAAGGTTGGAGAGTCACCCCGACCGTGGATACCCCGGGAACCAGGATACCTACACCAGGGAAGCCGGGTGCATAGGTGTGAAGAGACGTCAGAAACCGCCGTAGACCACAATGGAGGACTTCAGTGAAGATGCCGCTGGTGAAGAAGGTGAAAGAGTCCGGTGGAACCCAAAGGTGGATTCAGGAAGAGAAAGAAGTACCTGCAAGCAGAGGGGACAGAGTCTATGCCACTCAGGAGTGACCAGGAGGCACGGAAAATGACGAATGCCCACCGATGTGGGGAGTGGGGAGATGACAGTGCCCTTGGCGCTGCAGCTGTGCGGACCAGGCGACGCTGTGGAAGACCAGGAGCCGTTCACGAGCTGTCCCACGTGGGATGTCAAGAGCAAAGGGGTCGGTGTCTGCAGGGATCACCAACAAGCCTTCGCAACGGCAACAAACGTAGCTGGTGAAAAAAGGTGCAGTGTCGGGACCAGCAAGGTCCAAGTGACTCACCATGCGCAGGTAAGTCAGAGCAGGTCTCGAGCAAGCAGGGGAGCCCACTGGAGCCAAAGAAGACCCTCAAGAGGACTCCCAGGCCGGAGGCACAGGAGTCGCAAGAGGACCTCGAGCAGCTCACCAATGATGAAGGCCCACGGTGCAGAGGATGGAATTAGGACGAAGATCTTGGCAGCAGGAGATGCTTGAGGCTAAAGCTTCTTGAGGCCCGAAGATCTCTGGGGAGAGAGTCAACAAGCCTTGGCAACGGCAAGTCGACACAGTGCACAGGGGTACTGCTACAGCTGTTCCGACGAGGGATACTGGCTTCAAACTTCCTGTTATGTTATGTTAATTTTATTTATATAGCACTTAATGCCCAGGGGCATCTAAGCGCTGATTGTTTCAGATTTCGAGTGTGATCACGACTGCCGGCCGAGTTACCATGATTTCAGCTTTCCTGAAATATAAAAGGTTGGGTTCATTATTAATGGTTAGGGGGAGTGTGTTCCATATTTTGGTTGCTTCCATCACAATGCTCTTTCCACCCCATCTAGTTTTCTTAAATCTGGGCTGTATCAGTAAATTAGCCGAGGTCGAACAAAGTTTCCTAGCTGGAACATACTGCCTGAAGCTATGGTTCAGAAAGGCTGGGCCCAGGTTGTGAATTGCCTTATAGGTTAGGCAGAGTACCTTAAAGGTTATTCTTTGTATAATGGGGAGCCAGTGTAGTTATTTTAGCCTTTGAGCCACTGAGCAATGTTTAGGGATTTTTAGTAGGAGTCTTGCTGTAGCATTCTGTAGTACCTGGAGTTTATTCAAATTGTATTTTGGGGTTGTCAGAAGCAAACTGTTGCAATAATCTATTTTAGAGAGGACTATTGCTGTAACTAGTGTCTTTTGCAGGCTGGCCGGTATAAAAGGTAGGACTTTCTTGATTATTCTGGGGATATTAAAAGTGGAGGAAGTCACAGCATTTACTTGTTTTGTGAAGTTGAGTTTTGAATCTATATTCACTTCTAAGTTTCGTGCGTTATCTACTGGGGCGGGGGAGGGGGTGGACTGGACCCATAGTGTTTGGCCATACATCAGGGCCCCAAAAATGTAATTCAGGCCCAAACAGCAGCACCTCGGTTTTTTCAGAGTTTAGCTTAAGGCAGTTTCTCTCCATCCAGCTATGGATGGCTATCATGCAGTTCTGGAATCTGTTTCCAGTACTCCCATCATTTTTCTCAATGGAGACGACAATTTGAGTGTCGTCAGCATAGGATGTGAGTGAAAAACCAAACTTCCTTATCAGTTCTGCTAGAGGAGAGACAAATATTAAAAAGGGTGGGGCTCAGTGAGGATCCCTGTGGGACTCCACAAGGCAGGGAGAAAGAGTGAGAAGTGAAGTTTTCTAATTTCACTACTTGTTCACAATCCGCCAAGTAGGATTTTAGCAGGCTCCATGCCTGTCCTGTGATTCCACACTTCTTTAGGCGGTTTAGTAGTAGTTGGTGGTTGACAGTGTCAAAAGCCGCCGAGAGATCAAGCAGGATCAGGGCAGCTCCTTTTCCCTGATCTAAAACCTGCCTGATCTCTTCAGTTGCCTTGAGCAATGCTGTCTCTGTGCTGTGGCCTGTCCGGAAGCCAAACTGTGTGTTATTTAAGAATTTGTTTGTCTCAACAAAGGAGACCAATTGTTCGTTCAAGAACTTTTCCGCTATTTTCGCAGGTAGTGGAAGACGGGAGATTGGTCTGTAATTGCCTGGATCCTTTTGATCAAGGGAAGCTTTCTTTAAGAGAGGGTTTACAACTGCTTTTTTCCAGATCTTAGGAAACGTTCCTGTTTTACACATATTTTGGAAAATAGACGTTAGTTTGGGTGCAGTGGTTTCTGCTGCTAATTTTATTATATTAGGCGGACATGGATCCTCTGGCGATCCAGAGGTCACACTTTTTAGTAACTTTATAGTGTATTCTGTTGACGGTGGACTAAATTTCATCAGAGGCTTGGTTAAATTAAGATCATAATCTCCCTCTGTTACAAGTGTTGGTTCTCTGCATGCTTGATCGTCTGGAAAGTTTTTGTTAATTTTTTCTACTTTCTCTAAGAAGAAATCTGCTAGCGCGCTACAGAAGGGCTGATTGGCATTTGTATTTTTGGTGTTTTCATTGGTTGTTAACTCAGCTACTGTGCGAAAAAGCTCTTTGGTTGAGTCTTTAGCGCTTTCAATCTTATTTGTAAAATAAGCTATTTTGGCTTTTGCAATCCTGTCCTTGTATACTGCTGTTAACTGTTTGTATTTTTCTTTTTCATTCTCCTTATATGAGACTCTCCATTTTCTTTCCTGTTTCCTACAGTCTTGCTCACATTTTCTTAGTTCTGGGGAGAACCAAGGGGCTAGTGGATTTTGCCGTTTGTGTCTTATCATTTTAATGGGTGCAACTTGGTTTGCAGCTGTTTCTAGCCATTCATTATATTGTTCGGCTGCTGTCCCATCTCTACCCTAATCTGTTTTAGAGTGTTATTGAAATGGTCCTCTTTCACATTTTGCCAGTTTCTTGACTGGTGGTAGGTGTTGTTTTTCGCTGTGTTCTGGTTGGGTTTTGAAAGTAGCAAATCAAAGAATATTGCTTTGTGATCGGTCCAGGTTACCTGGATAGTCTTTATATTGACTAGGTTGGAATTGTTTGTAAAAATCCCGTCTAGCATGTGTCCTGCTTGATGGGTTGGTTCAGGAACAATTTGCTCCAGGCCAAACGCAGAGAGAGTTTGTAGGAGTAAGGCGGTGTCAGAATCTGTCGCTGTCTCCAAGTGATAATTAAAATCACCCAGGATTGTACAATCGGTTCCTAACATAAGGTTTTCCACAATATCTGATATTTCTTGGGGAAAATCTTTCCTGGGTTTGGGGGTCTATAAAGCAATATGCCTTTAAATGTTGATTGTTTAGTGCTTTCTATCGAGAAAGTAATTGTTTCTCCAAAGGAGGATATAGATGGATGATAACTCGTTGTTAAGTCTTCCCTTAGAATGATTGCTCCTCCCCGTTTGTGTTTTCTGTCACATCTATACATGTTGAAACCCTTTGGGAGTGCTGTCTGTATGTCTATTTCGCAAGTTGTATCTGCCCAAGTTTCTGTGAGAAAGGCAATAGATGGATTATATGTCTCCATAAATAGGTTAAATCCATTACTGTGTTTTATTAGGGATCTTGTGTTTAATAATACACAAGATATCTTATTTGTCTTGGTTGTGTTTTTAGTACAGAAACCATTTTGAGTATTTGTTTTTAGTTTGGTGGTCTTCTTCTGTTTTTGGGTGTCCCTGTAAGCTTTAATATCTGGGTCTGTTTTTATATCTGAGAAAAGTTTACTAGGACTTGCTTTTATTTTGAGTCTGCAGTTTGAGCATCATTTGATTGACTTGATCTTTAACAGGGAGCAATCGATATTTGTACAGCCTTCCCTCTTAACTTTATTCAGTTTTAAAATTGTGTCTCGCGTCAGATGTCCTGGTTTGAAAAGGCCAGGGTTTCCGGCCCTGGGCCCGGTTCAGGCGTGGACGGGCGCAGACGGGCTTGCGTTTCGCGCGCCTTTGGCGTGCGCGCGGCGCGCATCCGCTGCGCGCTTGGCTTTCCATCTGTTTTATGCATCCACCCCAGAAATGACGCCCTCCCCGGAAGATACCTCCAAGCTGGAACGCTAAACTCAGTCCCAGATGGCAGCCTGACCCTGCACTCTATCCTCTCTCCGTTCAATCGGGAGCCCCGCGACAGACCATAGAGTTAGAGGCACCAGCTAGGTAAGTAAAATCAAGTTATCAGGTTTTAAGATCAAGTTAAAAATAGCAACCGGTAAAAATATCAATGAGGTTAAGTGTTTTAAAATGTATAATTAAGTTGTTAAAAAATGTTTCAGCAGAGGGCAGCGCGCAGCGTCTTACTTTCACTCGCCTCCGCTGCACGCTTGGCTTTCCATCTGTTTTATGCGTCCACCCTGGAAATGACGCCCTCCCCGGAAGATACCTCCAAGCTGGAACGCTAAACTCGGTCCCAGATGGCAGCCTGACCCTGAACTCTATCCTCTCTCCATTCAATCGGGAGCCCCCGCGACGGACCAGAGAGTTAGAGGCACCAGCTAGGTAAGTAAAATCAAGTTATCAGGTTTTAAGATCAAGTTAAAAATAGCAACCGGTAAAAATATCAATGAGGTTAAGTGTTTTAAAATGTATAATTAAGCCATTAAAAAATGTTTGAGCAGAGGGCAGCGCGCAGCGTCTTACTTTCACTCGCCTCCAGTGAAGGCAGGGCAGGCCTCGAGGGAGTTGCAGAACTACCACCTGTGTTGCTGAACCTTTCGGAGTCCGTGGGAGCTCAGGAACAGCAGACCGGTCAGCTTTGTTGGCGTGCCTGCAGATGCAGGGGAGTGACTCCTTCACTCCAAGGGAGATTCCTTCACGTGTCTGGGATGTCCACAGGCCTGTAGAAAAACCTGTATTGAACACAGGCACAGATGACGCAAACGACTGGCAGGACGAGGAGACCAGGAGCAGCAGGAGTCTTCCCAGTTGCAGTCTCAGTTCCCAAAGCGCAGTCCAACGAGGTGGCGTCGACAGCCACCGGGCCACGCCTTCGGTCAATGGAAGCCGGCGGTGTTCAACATCCAGAGGCACGAAGGCACCCAGCTGCACAGCTCTGCCAAGGGCCCACTGGGCTCCGCAAATATCCAAAGGGGAGGAGGTAAGGGAGGCGGCGCTCCTCACGTTCAGAAATAGACACTGGTAACGTCAGCATCGAGCATGTGGCCCACAGCCATGCACCGCCGGCACCCTCAGGATGATCCCAGCGAGGGTCGCCCAATCCCCGGTGGTGGGAAGGCAGGGGCCAGATGAGGGGGAGTTGGCGGGAGCGCTCAGCAAAGTTCGGTAGGCTCACCCGTGGTCCCTGTCACCGCAGGGCCTCCAAGGCTTGAGCTGGTCATCTCTCCACGTGGCCCCCATGCACGCCGGCTTCAATATTTAGCAGATGTGTGATTTTCTCATTGTTGTGGATTGTGCTGTGTCTCCGATGTCCGTAGATGGGTAATTGTGGCCAAAATCATCGATTTAGGGGCATCCAGGAGCCGGAGTTTCAAATCCGAGTGGCCATCATGGACGCCGGCGTGGTCACGCCCCTGTGATCATCCATCATTAATAAGACATTCATCAAGTCTGTCAGTCATCTTCATCAGCACCGTTCATTCGATCAGTAGTGATGCTTAAATTTTGAATTATTTTTAAATTATTTAATTAATTTCAATTCCGGGTTGTGGGGTTTACTGGGGAATCAGGTGGGTAGTATTTGATCAATTTGTGTATACATTGATATGAGTTGATTAATGCATTAACTTTCCAATTTTTTTATTTGGAAATTATATTTTATATGTTCAAATAATTGTAATTAATAAATTATTTTCTTATGTGCTTTCAAATTAGTATTGAATTTATTTGTTTGGATCATGGGGTGTATTGAGATTTGGGTGGGTAGGGTTATTTCTAAAGTTCATATCAATATTTTTTATTATTATCCTAAATTTGTAATGAGTAACATTTTTATTGTTTACTTGTCTTATTATTGTTTTCATTTTTTTGGGATGTGGGGTATATTGGGGAATGGGTGGGTAGTGTGTTGTTTTTAAATATTAACATACAGAATATTTCACTAAGTTTCTTTTATGCTTGTGTGTTTTGTGGTGTGCTGAGCGATAATGTTAATTTTAAATATGATTTATGTTATCAATTGAAAAAATGCTGTTTTGATATATTTCTTAATTTTTCAATTATTGTAATTTATTGTATTGTAAATCTGACCTCCCAATATATCACTGTCCCCAAGGTTTGATAGACTGGAGTTAGTATAGTAAATCTGAGCTCCCAATGTATGCACTTTCCTCAGTATTTGGACTGGGATTAAAATAGTAATCCTGCCACCTCCTATGTATGTACTTTCCCCAATGTTTTTTAGACTGTCAATCTGACACCCTAATGTATGCACTTTTCCCAATGCTTGTTAGATTGGAGTTAGAATTGTAAATCTGACCTATACCCGCAATTTATGTAGTTCCTCAATGTTTGTAGTTACAATCGTGTATTTCAGGTATTTTTTATTAATTTAGTTTTCAATGGTTTTGGACGGGAGTTAGGTTAGTACATGTTGCTTACATTTTAAGAGTTTTAGAGCCCATTTAATTTAAAAGTAAGTATTTTATAATTGATCTAATTTCTTTTTTTTACATTTCTATTGTAAATTATGTTCAGTTTTTTTTGTGTTTCAGTATTTTAAGAATATTACATTTTATTACATATTTTCCAAAATAATTTATAATGGTTTAATTAATGTTAATGTTTTATATTTTTTATTGTTTAGTAGTTATATTTATTTATATTAATATGTTTTATTACAATACATTTACAAATTAATAACATATTTTAATCAAAAACTAATTTGTGTAATACATGTATTGTGATGTATAATTTAGCATTAATGTATGTACTACTTTATAAAATTATTTTAGTTATATGTATTTTTAATATTTTCATTTGTAAATAAATCAATGTTTATATTATTATGTTAAATGTTTTAATTTAAGTAAATTCTTTAAAAAACACTTATTTTAAGTTATAATAATGGAAGTTACAATTAAATACATATACTTACCGGTATAATGTCAAAAGTTTGTACCATAGTATTTTGGTATTCAATATTTTTGTAGTTTAAATTAAAAGTATATTTTTGTTATCAATATTTTGACAATATTTTTGTGCCACAATGTTTTTGTGTTAG
Source organism: Calotriton arnoldi (assembly GCA_963921515.1). Taxonomy (NCBI): domain Eukaryota; kingdom Metazoa; phylum Chordata; class Amphibia; order Caudata; family Salamandridae; genus Calotriton; species Calotriton arnoldi. The sequence continues at coordinate 877,466 of CAWUFW010006614.1, forward strand.
TTATTCTATCATACAGCCATCCACCCCTCAGAAAGTTTCCATTATGGAACATGTACTTTTTTGGTATACATTATAAAGGCAGACCTACAAGTACCAGAATTAAAACACAAGGTTTGGGCGAGCTATATGGGACAACTCATTTGATACAAAGTCAAATGGTAGTTATGTACATTACTCTGTAATTTTGTCCCCCTCACATTGAAAGAGAAAGACCACATTCAGAAACCCCAGTTGCTTCAGACTTGATCAAGTAGGCATGTGCAATCAAACCTGCACAGGCCCTGATCGCAACTGGGCTGTAAACTTCAGACTCCTGTAAAAAACGATACATGCCCAGGGGTGTGAATTATGGGTTACAAAGAGTTTATCACATCGGGTACAAGATGCGGTGGAGTGTGCAACTCTAGGATAAATTTTGACAGGCCAATCCTGCCAAAATGTAATGCAGCAAAGGGCTTGGTAAATACTGGGACATGGCTCAAAAAGCATAAAAATCCACGTTTTATGCACTATTTTTGAGGACTAACCTTTCAATAGGAGGTATTTATAGCACAAGTTATATTCCAATCAGTAAGGTATTGGATTTTAAAGAGTGTGATAACTATTGCATCAGCTACCGGGACATTTGTAATCAGGGCCTAAGTGTTACTGAGTGTACAAAGCTACCAACCACAACAAAATGAAGAGAGGCTTGTCCTGTTCATGCCTCCATCATCCTTATGTTCTGCAGGGCCCCATACAATGCATAGTTTCATGGAACAGAGAGAGCACGTTCGGCATGATTGTGGGGGTCAACAGCAAGGTTGTAGATACACCACAGATTAACAAACATTGGTACAAATGCACACAGAGCAACAGACAAACAGCCATGCCTTTGTAAAAACATAACTTCAACATAACTCTACACACACACACACCCACAAACATTCAGATTCTCATCCATGCACACGCATGTTCACATACAAAAGCAGAACAAACCACCTACAGTCACCCATACAGAGCCTGACCTACATAAAAGCACACTAAGACTAAGAGACATACGAGCACACATGCACAAGGAGCCGCCCAGAAACACAAGAACAAATCTACCATCACTCAGGCACACACAAACCAACTCGCACACCCACTAGTTTACAGACCAGCAAAACATACATGGAGACAAATACAAAAAGAACAACATGCAGTCACCCTTAAATGCATACAGGTACACTTGCACAAACACAGTTGGAGGGATAATGCATGACTATGTGGGTGTATGATCAGCAGGGAAGCCGGGTGCATACGTGTGAAGTGGTGTCAGAAACCGCCGTCGAACCCAATTGAGGTCTTCAGGAAACTGCCGCTGCTGAAGAAGGAAAAAGTGTCCGGTGGTATCCGAAGGTAGATTCTAGATGAGAGGTACCTGCAAGCAGAGGGGACAGAGTCTATGTCACTCAGGAGTGACCAGAAGACTTGGAAGACGATTACCCTCCGATGTCGGGTGATGCAGGATGGGTAACGATGGCCTTGACCCTGCAGCTGTGAGGACCAGGCGACGCTGAGGAAGACCAGGAACTGTGCACGAGCTGTCCCACGAAGGATGTCAAGTGCTGAGGGGTCGGTGTCTGGCGGGAGCACCAACAAGCCTTGGCAAATGCAACCAATGCAGGATTTGAAGAAGGAGCAACTTTGGGACCAGCAAGGTCCAGGGGACTCAACACAAGCAGGGGAGTCAGGGCAGGCACTGAGCAGTCAGGGGAGCCCAAAAGTAACAAAGGTGACCCTCAAATGAACCCACAGGCCGGAGGCTCTGAAGTCGCGAGAGGGCCTTGAGCAGCTCACCAAAAAATGCAGGCCACGGTGCACACGATGCGGTGTGGCTGAAGATTCTGGTCACTGGAGGTGCTTGAGGTTGGGGCTACTTGGAGCCCGAAGATCTTCTTGGAAGGAAGCCAACAAGCCTTTGCAACTGCAAGTTGACGCGGTGTACAGGGGTTCGAATATTGCAACCCCCACGAGGGATACTGTCCTCAAACTTGGTGGGAGGGCAGGGCAGGCCTTGGGAGCTTTGGAAAACCACCACCTGTGTTGCAGAACCTTACAGAGTCCGGAGGAGCTCAGGATCAGCAGACCGGGCGACTTAGTTGTGGTACCTGCAAATGCAGGGGAGTGACTCCTTCACTCCCAGGGAGATTCCTTCAGGTGTCTTTGATGCCCACAGGTCTTGGAAGGTTCCTGTAGGGTGCACAGGCACAGACGATGCAGCAGACTGAAAGGGAGACGAAGTCGAGCCCAAACGAAGTCCAGCAAAGTCCAGAGTGCCCAGACGGAAGAAGAAAAAGTGGTGTCTGATCTAAATCTTGTCCCATGACGAATCTAGAGACCTACACCCAGGTAAGCCCTTAAGTACCCTAAGGAAAGGGTTGGGACGATTAAGGGGACCCTCCAAAGGGAGAGTCTTGACAGTGGGGAGGTTACTCCCATGTCCTTTGTCCAGTTTCGCGCCAGAGCGGGAGCCAACGGCTCCCAGGACTGGTTTGAACTGGACTATGCACTGGGACACCAAATGTGCCCTCATGCTGACTGAGTGGCGCTGGCAAGCGCACCCACCCTACCCCAATACAATAAATTCTGTCTGGGAGGTGGTCACACCTCCCTGTGACAGAATGCCTATTGTTTTGCCTTCCCCTGCTCAAGCTTGGCTCAGCGGCAGGAGGGCAGAATCGTGTCTCTGGTCGGCAGCAATCATTTTGTGCTGTCCGGGTCAAAAAGGCTGGTACTGGGAACCCTGAGAGCCTAACGGAGGGCTCTTCCAGTGCTTGGAATTATACCTCGCACACCGTTTACGGTGTGGGAGTATGATTCCAACATGTTTTATGCCAAACATGACAGGATTCGTTGCAGCCAGTTTCGAGATAGTCATCACGTAATTACGCAGTGCCCTCTATATAGTATGTGGCTGCTTCACTGACAACCCAGGAGAATGGACTCTGTAGGCTGTAGGGGTGTCCTGCTCATGCAGGGGCACCCTCTCACTTAGAACCAAACACTCTGCCTTCAGGATTGCAAAGGGCTGCTGGAGGGGGTGACTTATAGGTTTTAAGTGCAGTGACCCTAGATATAGGAAACCTATATCTTTAGTAAGTGGTGCTAGCACCAGCTTACACAGGCTACAATGGCAGGCCTGTCGTTCAATTTTGAATGGTCTCTCATGGGTGGCATAATGCATGCTTCAGCCCATGGGGGACGCCTGGGGTACCTATGCCCTGGGTACCTGAGTACCATATACTATGGACTTACAAGGGAACACCAGTAGCCAATCTGGGGGGTACTTAAGTACTCACCATGGTCCAATTTAGGGAAGAAGCACAGAGACTGGGGTCCTGATTAGCAGGATCCCAGTCAGACTAGTCAGAAAAACATAGGGACACCAGCAAAAAGTGGGGGTAACCATGAAAGCAGATCCTACTTTCCTACACTGACCATAAGCACTTTACCTTTGCAGTGGTGCATGCCCACTGCTCTCTGGGTTCGCGGCCACCCCATGGCACCGCAACTTACCCCATCATTGCTCGTCTCTTAAATTTTAGGGACTGTGACACTGCACTCCGATTGGTGCATGAGACTGGACAGGTGCAGTACAAGGGCGCCAGGCTCTCCTTCTTTTCTGACTTTACGTTAGTGGCCCAGGAAACATGGCACAAGTACACGGACGCCAAACCCATGCTCAGGAAACTGGGCCTGAAGTATGGCATGCTCTACCCGGCCCGCCTGCGGGTCGAGGTCAACAGAAAGGCGCACTTCTTCGACACCCCTTCAGAAGCTAAGGCGATTTGCAAATAATACGCCAGAGACCTCCAGTCGCTGCGCCAAGCCAGACCGCTCCCCACCGGATCTGCATGCTACCAACAGCTCTGATCTATTACCCCGACGGACCGGTCGCAGGGGGCCGCAGCGTCGCCCTGATATGGGAGTCTGCAAGCTAACTATGCCTCTACAGTGCTCTTCATGTCTTCCAGCCTTTTCTCTTTCTCTCATTCCCTGTCTCCGATAGCTGTCTCTTCCTTCATTTCAATAAGTCTTGGCCTTAATCTGCCTTCCAATATTTCAATCCCCTGTCATGGTAGTGCACCAGTTGCCGCAGTGTCGCTCAAACCCTTGGTGTACACCGCGTTACGATTTGAATGTTATTTGTTGTAGTGTTGATGCTTTGTATTATGGGAATTCGCTGGGCAGTTCTGGGCCTGGTGTGGGTGGGGACTGGGTAAGCTCTATTTGTTGGTTTTTGTTTGATCACTTGGCCTCTAATTGGAAATCGTGTTCCCTGATGCTGCACACTACACTTACAGTATCTCTTTTTCAATGTACCAATGTCACGTAGTACCACTGACCCAGGGGTCGAATTACCTTTGCATCCTTGGAACATCAGAGGCATCAACAACTCTCGTAAGGGCAAGCTGGTGTTGCAATATCCGATCCACCATGGTATTAAGATAGCATTTTTACAGGAGACTCATCTCCCCCCCCCTGGCAAGTCACACACTTCCGCATCTTCATGAGGCTCACATAAGTTTTTTTCCACCTGTAGTACATATTTATGCGGTGTCTGCATTTTAATAAACCACTCAGTCCCCTTTACCCATAGAGCTCATTTTGTTGACGTCGACGGCGGTTACATGCAGTGGCTGGGATGCTAGCGGGTCACAGTGTACTGTTTCTCAATGTATATGCCCCTAATGTCGACACTCCAGAATTCTTTCATGATTTGCACTCCCTCCTGGGATGAGTCGATGCCCACCATGTCATACTGGGTGGGTGACCTTAATATGTTCCTGGACCCTTTTCTAGATTCCACTGTCACAGGACCTTACGGTAAATTGAAATCCTTCAAAGTCCTCAGTGAGGTCTGTGACACTTACTCTCACCGAGACGCATGGCGCTGCCAAAATGCTGCGCTCCCGGGATACACCTTTTACTCGCGCCCCATAACACATGGCCCCCATCGATTATTGGCTATCTTCCACTGTGCTTCCCTGGCTAGGAGACATTTCCCATCTTCCATGCACACTCTCGGACCATTCCCCAGTTCGAATGGTACTGGCTGTGCTATTTGGCGGTCACAGGGATCGCAGCTGACGCTTTCCCTGCAATGCTCTCCATCATGACGTTTTCAGTGAGGAACTGTGCCCTGCCATAGTTGATTACTTTGAACTGAATGTGGGGTCGGTTGCGAAACAAGTTGCCTTCATAGTTTATATATGTGGGATTTGTATCCCAAAGCACCCAGGTGTACTCCGCGGCATCCAACACACCTAATCTAGAGTCGAGGCTGCCCTACATGACTTAGATGATGCAGTGGTGCAGAGACCTAATGACCCGCAGAGGTTTGAGAGTTGGCCGACTGTGAGGTGGCGCATAGCACGCTAGGGCCCGGCGTTATGGTGAGGGCGAACATCCAGGGCGGAGGATGCATCCTTATATTGCTGCTTGAAGATGGGACGCGCACGAAAGATAACAGAGAGGTGCTAGCGGAGCGCCGACATTATTACACTCATCATTTTTACACCTTCCGATATGTGGGCGATGGGAGAGATGTCGCTGAATATATCTCAGAGATCGCTATGGTCTAGCTCACGAACGCGCAATAGCAGTTCCTCAGTGAACTCATTTCTACGGAGGAAATCACTACCACTATAGAATCTCTAGATGGCTCCAAGGCCCCCGGCCTGGACGGCCTCGAGGGACTTTTCTATAAGGCCTATAACCACCTCCTAGCACCACACCTACTCGCCATGTTTGCTGAATCACTGGATGTCGGGGTCCTGCACCCTACCCTGTAGGATGCTGTGATTACGCTCCTTTTGAAACCTGGCAAAGACCCCCTTAACTGCACATCTTACAGACCACTGTCCCTTCTCAATTTTGGCAATAAAATACTGGCCAAAATTATCGCAACACTGCTGTCACTTTTACTTGAGACCATTATCTTGCCCTTACAGTCAAGATTTGTCCCTCACCGCTCCAAATCGCTCAACTTGCGTGATCTCTTTTCAGTGTTGAATAGAATTTCACCTGATATTCTGGCAGCGGTGGCACTCCTTGAGTGGCCTTTCTTGCATGCTATGCTACAACAATTGGGGTTACCAAGCAGATTTACCTCCCTACTTAAACTTCTCTATTCCGGACCGCTGGCCAGCATACGTGCCAATGGCTCCCTTACCGCCCCATTTGCAGTTGCCAGGGGGACGAGACATGGCTGTCCATTTTCCCCATTACTATTCATAATCACTGTGGACCCACTAGTTTGGCATCTTCAAGCAAAATATCTCCATCATGGCCTGCAATTTAGATCTGGTCCTGTCACTATGCGCTGACAATATCTTACTTTTCCTTCGCCATCCAGCTAATAATTTAGCTATCATTGTGCGTGAGATTTTGCAATACGGCCTACTCTCCAAATAAATATTGAGAAATCCGAACTATTCCCCCTCACAATAGCTACGACGCCGGTGCGGTGCGAACTTCCACTGAAGTGGTGCGCTGATTCGAGCAAAATACTTGGGCATCCACGCCCATCGCAATAAGGAGCACGCTCTCTGATTAAACTATGGTCCAATAGTGGATAGACTGATGATGCAGATTGAAGGGTGGATACGCCCCCTGCTATCACTGGCAGGTCGTGTCGATATTATAAGAAGGGTGTTTCTCCCTCATTTTTTTGTATCTTTTTCTTAATATACCTATCCCTCTCATCAATGCCTTCTTTGCCACACTACAGAGTCTGCTCCTACGATTGATTTGGGTAGGCCGTAGGCCCCAAGAGGGTGGGGCACTTTGGTGCTCCCCTATGAACGGGAGGGTTCAGCGTGCCAAATCTGCAGCTCTACTACCTAGTGACGCAATGTCAGTATGCCCATCACTGGTACCACAGCAAAGCCCGGCTCCCTTATGATAGGCCTGAGCGTAACCAAGCAGAAGGGGCGCCACTGCACACCATCCTCCCTCGCCGGATCCTTCTGGTCCCCACAGATATCCAGACACTTTCTACTACTTGATGGGCATGGCATAAGCTCTTCAGAGTCTTAAGTGGAGACCTTTTATATTCTCCCTCTTTACCCACAGCAGATAATCCATGGTTGCCTCCCCGCGTCAGAGACTCTTGTTAAATATACCTTGGTGCGACATGCGCTGCACACATTTGATATCTCTTTCCAGATGGTCACGTTCTTTCTCATGAGGATGATGTGTGTTTTGCAGCAGCCACCAATATGAACCATTTTGTGTTGCGACGCGTGCATAGTGCGATACTCGCACAGATCCCCTCTTATCCACTCGCCCCTGCGGAATTTGCTTCTCTGACTGTAGTGATCAATGATGCTGATGAAGGGCACCTAGTTTGCAAACTCTATTACACCAGTCTGGCACTTCCCCCAATCCGGGACGAGTGTCTTTGGGAACACGGGGAGCACGAATTGCATGGGCCCCTGCCCAATCAAATTTGGTATTATTGCTGTCAGCAAAGCTTATACATTTTAAATTCCTTAGGCCTGCTTAAACTACACCTCGCTCCCCGGCTAAAATTGATCCTACAAGGTCTTCTTGCTGCCCTAAATGCCGATTTTGTGCACCTTGCCTGGACATGCTTCCACATAGGGAGGTACTGGACGGAGGTTTTCAAACCGCTCCCTTTAATGGTAGGATCCAAGCTAATGCCCGACCCCCTCCTGGCACCGTTAGGATATGTTCGGGATCTCCCTAAGGGGGTTCGCAAATTTACTGCATTGGCACAATTGTTAGCGAAGCGAGAAATTGCGCTGCACTGGGGAAGCGGTCACTGTTCAACAGTTAAGGGTTGGATAAACAGCCTTTCCTTTTGTGACACCACCAGCTAAATCAATTCTTTGTTACAGCCACCCTCAGCCAGGCCCACAAATATATGGCAACCACTACGTGATTATTTGCTACAGTAGTACCAGAGAGCCTCAAGAGGGCGAACCTAATGTACAATAATGGATAGTCAGGGGATTATATGGTGCTTTCGAGCTTTAGATACTAACATGCCTATTATGATGCTTACATATTCACTAACTGAGGTTCATTTTTTATTCCTTTTTCTCTAAATCTTCCTATCATGACTCAAATGCTTTGTAAGGTGTTGTACTTTTGGTAAATGCATCACCATCCGGAATGGGCAGTTCGTTCTTCCAATGATGTTGCCTTCAATATCGTATATGCCTATTTTCCCAAATTATGGGGTGTTGTATGTATGTTTTGTGTATAATCAAAAAATGATAAAGAAAAAAAAGTTGGATGATCACTGAACTAAGTTCATTAATTTTAACACAACCTTTGGCTTAGGGTGGGGGCTACCATTTTGCCATTCTTTCTGTTTAGATAGCATAAGCTTTTGCAAACCTAAAGTTATATCTAGCCGGACAAAGTATGCCCATTTATACGAAGAAAAATTCGCATGTGAATGAAAATTTGTCTTCAGATTTGAGGCAGGTCATGCGCTGTTTCCTCTCATGCACAGACCACAGAAAATGATGCTATTACAAGTCAGCATATGTATACCTGGAAATGCCCAAATCTTTCCAGAAAGTATAGAATGGGTATCTACCTAGCCAATCTGGTTCATTACTGTGGTGCAGTCCTGCATTTGTAATAAGAAAAAAAAACTACAAGTACCAAAAGGCAAAAGAAAAACTTTATGAACTACCTGCACCTTCCATGGGGCAAATAGAAATGTGAAAAGAACAGCAACGAACAGCAACCTACCTTCCTTCCCCTATGTTAAGCAAGAATTATTTTGTTCTGCATGTAACTGGAAGTCAAATAAAAATCTTCAGGCTATTTCTAGTATAACTGGTGGAGCCCCTGTTATAGCCTTATGCATCGACAACTTATCTCTTTTATATCCTGCGTGCTATCAACAAAAACTAGATCTACCTCAATAAAATCTGCACAGCTGACACAGGCCTCATAACGAATGATCAGAAGTGATATCTGGGGCAGGAGACTATAGCTACAATCCATTCTGAGCAGCCCGATGTTTCTGGCCCAGAATTATCATGTATGTAAATAGCAGTTTCGTAATCCCAGGCCTGAAAACGCCATGCCTGGATGTGGAGTGTAGAGCATCTGCTGAGCCTTGGCCCCACCCACCCTTTTCCTGCACAATGCAGAGAGGTGCAGACGCTCTCCCCTGGCCTATGGCAGCCTCTCAGGGCCTGGACAGCCCCATGTCACAAATTGAAGCTAAAAAGGGCCTGGCACTGGTCCTGCATTCAGGAAAATATGCAGAATAGGACCCAGTAAAACAGGGTCTGCAGGTTACTCCCCATTCCAGGCTCACTGTCTTGGAATGGACAGAGTTGGTGCTGGTTGATGGGTAGAGTTGGTGCTGGGTGCGGGGTACCGCACGAAAATCTGTATTACTTGTCCTGGGCTCCATAGACTGCTACAGAGACCACAACATCTCTTTATCCTAAGTGCATGTTATGCAGCCTGCAATATATTAGTAACGAGGGAAGGGTCTTTAGTCTGCATTAAGGATCTAAATCACCTGGGCAAACTTGCTCATGTTTTCATAAGAGGACTTACTACGAACTGTGGCCCTTGGTTTTGGCCCCCTTACTCCGCTTTTGAATTTTGTGGTAGATTCTTTTGGTGAAGTGGACACTTCTTGAGTGATGGGCCTGTAGAAGGGAGGAGGGTGTGGGGGACGATTTGTTTCCCCCAGGGCACAACTCCTAAAAACAAGCATTTGCAATGCAATAGGTCTTGCATTTGTGCGAGTTTAAGCTATTGGCATTGTAAATGACAATGCCTTTTATTTATGTTTTGATAATTAACACCTAAATATAAGGCATTGTCATTTACAATGCCAATAGCTCAAACTCTTGCAAATACAAAACCTATTTCATTTCAAAGAAGCGGCCGCCATTGTCCCGGGCTGCTTGGAAAGTGAAAGTGCTGAATGTTGCAGGAAAGAAAGCATGTCGTGCCTGCAGTAGGAGAAACTCATTAAAGAAAATAGTTCTTACAGACTAAAATAAGACATACTGTGTAACAACAAATGTAAAAGGGCCAGTCCTTATGGGAAGTTCCAAATAAAGACAAGGCGGTACTAAGAAGGGACTAACAAGCCTATTAACGAATCAGAAGCCAGCATTTACAAAGGACAATGACAAGCCAATGAAAAGTATGGGCGGAGAGTGGGCAGAGCTTCACGTCCTTACTCAAATATAGCATGTCTCGCAGAGGTTGAACTCGCAAGGATCTCAGTGTTCGAACACTGGGAATCTTGCGAGTTGATCTTCATCATTTGGAAACCTCCTGATGAAGGACCTTCATGGTTCTGAAACCCTTGGGGATGTTGAACCTCTGGATGTATTTACAATGAATACAAGGAAATAAAGATGTAGAATAACATTAGATAACTCAGTTAACTCATTCAATGATAAAAACAAAATGTGAAACTCTCATACTTTATGATAAACGAGTTTTGAACCAAGTATTAGAAAAGAAACCCCTCGGGGACAACGGGTGGTGCCAAAGGGGGAGACACTATTCTTGCTTTAGGATTAGTGCAATGAGGACATCCAACCTTGGTAATGCCAGACTCATGGCAAAGCTTATGCCTTGGGACAGCTAAATATTTGGTTGAGCAGCTTCAGGTCATGCAAAAAACCCTGTTGGGTTTGCAGTCAGAGCCCTCCGATTAGCGGTGTGTCTACTATCTTGAAGTAGCAACATTGGCTTCCTGTCCAGGACAGGGTTTCCTTTAAGGTTCCCAAAGCTTTATTTTGGGACATCGCCTGGGTTCCTGAAGAGCAGGCACAAATAGCACTCTTACCTTCAGACTATTACACTCTTCTGTTTCTCCACTCTAGAGGAATCCTCGTTTCAGGACTCAGAAGTGTGGGTAAAGGCTTTCTCTTACTTAGCTCCCTTACGCTCTGTTACACCTTACTTATCCCTGGAGTTAAGGCAATTCCACATCTCCTTACTTTGGGAAATAACTTAAAACATGTTTGCCAATCTATGGACCCTCTGAAGGTGATTGCTGAACTTGTCTACTGTGCTTTGCTAGCGCTTAAAAACCTCTCGAGTGTACAAGCACTGTATAAAAGCTATATAACATAACATGGTGTTGTTTGGTGTTAGGTCTCTACCGTTGGATGAGGGCTCCTATAATTGGTGCTAGTACCAATCTGAGCAGGGTTTCCATGATTGTGTCGAAATATGGCTGGAATGTGTTTGTAATGGGGTCTACAACCCTAAAAGGACCCTCACTTGTAAAATTCCATCCCTCATTTACATTAAAAATGTCCAGTGTTCTGCTACAACACACCACCTATTCTAATACATTTTAAAAGGAAGCAGTATTGGATATCATAGGAGCCTTGGTACAACACTCACAGGGGGGGGGGACTGCGGACCGGCATGTAGTTTCCTGGGCAAAGAGGTGCTATCTCTGGACAGTTGTGAAACATGTTAGCTGTTCTGCGTTTTGTCAGAAAATAATGAGAAGCAAAATATATTTAATTTAATTTATTTGGGGTTGTTGAAAGCTTCCAACCACTCTGCGGTGGCATCAGAGAGGTTTCTGTAGAGCACATGTAAGAGTGTGTGGGGCAATTTACAATACAGTACATTTACAAGTAACCAGTGATGGAGAACTGGTCAATAACCCAGCAGGGATGGAGAGTGCCTGGCGATACCCGAGGTCAAATATGTCCCCAAAATGATGCCTTCCAGAAGAAGAACTAGAGTCCTGCAAGCCTGAGTGAGGAGGGCGAAGCTGCTTTTAGGTGTCTGAGCAGGGAGTGCTCAGGTACAGCTGGAAACGTCCACTGAGGAGAAGATCAGATTATCTAAATGGCAAGGAAAGGAGGTGGGTCTTTCAGGAACTTCTCAATTTTGCGTAGTTATTTTCCTGTGTCGAATGCAAGCGCGCTGTCTTCCATAGGGGGGAGCCCTGGACATAGAGCAATTGCCCACCATCTCTGAATGGTCGGGTCAACAATAGGCCTGATGGGTGGACCTGGAGCTCCTAGTCAAGTGTTGTGGGACAAGCAGTTCTGTGAGCGGCATGGAGAGCCTTGTATACAACACAAAGGGCTTTAAAGCGTCACTTTTTCTTTAACTGTGAGCCAGTAGAGGAATTTCAAGGCTAGTGGATGCTACTGTATCATTTCAGACCAAACAAAATGCGAGCTGCATGGTTTTGCAGTCTCTCTAGCTGTGACAGAGATATACAGTGGAGACCAGGGTATAAATCCACACTTCACATAGCCACAGAGAGAATTAATGCGATTTTCTGAAAGTAACAGAGTAGCAGCTGTACAACTTCTAGCAGGCAAAGATGGCGGAATGCTGATTTGAAAAACGACCTTATCTGGGGGAAATGTTGAGCCCCTGTTTGAGTGCCATCCCCACTTGCAGACTTCATCCCCAGAGACAGGGGGCAGAGGGAGCAGTGCCCAATTCCTCTGGCCAAAGTAAGAGCTCCGAAGTTTCCCAGGCCATGCACGGGTAACTCACCCAGTCAGGTTTTCCCCCATTGCATTGTGGAACTTGTAGTTCTGTTTACCATTATAAAATAGGATCTAGAAGTCCCAGAAAGAAAAGCAGATACCTGGACAAGTTGAACTATTCACGCACTGACATGGGAGACTTGAAAGGTCTATCGGAGTAGAGGAACGAGTAGCTGGACTGTCAGAGTCCGGAAGCAGGATCTAAGGAAGATTATTACCAAAAAAATGGTACTCGAACCAATAATTTAAATCAAATACGTTTTCCAAGGAGATACGCATTTGCATGGATGTCATTTTAAAAAATCTAATTTGGTAGTGTTCTTTCTGGGGGAGAAGGGGCTGGTTCTCCTTTGGTTGAGATTGGGAGGAGGGGTGTCTCGCTATGGATGGTCACTGAGTTGAAGCAAGTTGGGGAATCTGTTTAAAAATTGCTCAGGTTTGTGTGGGCTTTCTGTGCCTCACCTGCTCATAGTAGAGGGTCTCTCGGACGGTCTCTCGCTGTGAATGGCATTATGGAAAGTGGCGTTCAGTGCTGGTTTGAAATATGATTAAGAGTGTTGGTGCATTTATTAAAAAGATAGCTATAAAAGATCTAAAACATTCTTCAGAAACTACACACAACCAAGCTTTTGTGCAAGGCAAAAGTGACTTTCAAAACTAATGCTCCAAGTTAGACTTTACATTACGTCAGGCCCCTAGCTAATTCAACAAGCATTTGCAATGCAATAGGTCTCGCATTTACGCGAGTTTAAGCTATTGGCTTTGTAAATGACGATGCGTTTTATTTATGTTTCAAAAACTAAAACATAAATAAAAGGCATTGTCATTTACAATGCCATAGCTCAAACTCGTGTAAATGCGAGACCTGTTGCATTGCATAATGCTTGTTTATGTCTAGTGGGAGGATGGAGGGATATTTCATGGATGCAATCATTCCATTGACCATTTCTAATTATCACTTTATTTCCCGAATACATTTAATTGTAAAGTGTATGCAAATCTAATAGTTAAGAGAGGATCTGGTGTTATGAAGTAAATACTCTATCCAAGTCAAACAGGATATCTCACTGGTCGTAGGCCGTATTATTTCAAATTGTCACACTTACAAAGTCCTGTGTGGCCTCTGGACATAAGATTCTAAGGTGGCCTCTGTCCTCGTATCTTGGCCTCTAAATTAATATCGACGAGTTTAGCCGAAAGTCATCTTTTGTCTTGTGTATGTTAAAGTCTTTTGTAAGGCGCATCTTACGCCGGCACCGTTTTCTTGGCGCTGAAGAGACCTTGCCTGTCCTCCGAAAGATCACCTAAGCTGCTGAAGCCAGTGGTTTTTCATCCAGCGTCTGTCTGGGCCTTTGAGTCCAGGGGTTGCGAATTCCACCCAGATCTAAAAGACACGAGAGGCCAATCGTATCCAGTGCTTTAAATGGGCAGGTACTCTCATGATCTGGGTACGTGCACCTTCTATAATTTAAAAGCGAGAGTGCCTGCACTTCTCAGCACAAATGCAATACTAGTAATGGGAGAGTACCTGCACTTCTCAGCAGCACCCAGGCACTGTTGGGTAGTAAGTACCTGCACTTCTCAGTAGCACCCAGACACTGTAGGGTAGTAGGTACTCAAATTTTGGTTGCAGAGCAGTATTTCGCGCTATACCTGAGGCTCCAACCAACTAACTGGCCTGTATCAAATGATAGACGAGATGTACCAGTTCCGCAGGGGCTGATTCGTCACTAAGTGAATGCGATACTCTCCACCTGAACTCAGCAACACCTAGGAGAAAAGACTTTTCCATTTAATTTTCCGACAGACTTGAGTACCAAGACTGAGACATCGAAAATGGTGTTCTCAAATCTACTATTAATTACGTGGAAGCTTCTGGCATGTAGAATCGCTAGAGAAACCACAGAACATGGCAAGTAAGCACACTTGCATACAACTAGCCGAACCTGAAGAAAAACACCGGACACTACTAGGCTTTCAGTTCACTCTTGAAACTGTCGAGTGTGTCCTAAACTTGCTTGTACACAAATCTTTAAGAAGGGACCCGACAATGGCGAAATGCTGCTGAACGACAGTAAATTTAACAGCCGACCATTGGAATCATGAAAGAAATTGCAATTTCATGTCTGCAATGTATTCGACAACCCTCGCAAACACTCTGCTTTCGCTGACATATTGTGAGGTGTGTGTATATAATACCGCATTCCCTTTGCCAAATCTAACAACTTCTTGTACTCGAAGTTTATTTATGTACGCACTGCCGAGACATGACCTATCCTTAATGGAACCGCTGACTTGAAAATAAAATATAGCGAACCAACAAGTCTAATCTTTTCCTGGCCTGTTTTTTAGTGAAGGTGAAGGTGCCTTTATGCAGGACTGGTACTTCAGTTGTTGGCTGTGAACCCGAACCAATGCATTTCTTAATGTCTGTGTCACCACATGTCCGCAGTCATCATGGTAAAGTCTGGTTATTACCTGATGCCTTAGTTCATTTGTCGGCTAGCATTGCTGTTAGACAGGCGGCGTTGTGTGTGAATAGTGAGAATTTACAATTTCTGACTTGTACAGAACCCATCAATGTTCAGCATTTTAAGCCACGCTAAATTCAGTCTAAAGATATCTGCCGTCATCCATACTATTTCCGACCCCAAGTAGACGTCATTGCATTTAATGCCGACATATGTTCAGGACATCACTTACTTTGTGAGTTGCTGACCCACCGACCCTTGAGGCTTGTGGGTTTCCTGCTTCTACCACAGCTGTCGGCAATTCAGCGTTGGAAACAGTAAAATCTGAAAACAAGCGCGCGCGGCAGCAGGGGGAGGGGAGAGAGGAGGGGGCCTGCGCGATTCCCTTGCGGGAGCGAGCAGCAAGGCGCGATAATTGCTAACATATGGCGCCGCTGCTCGCTCCCGCAAGGGAATCGCCAAACGTGCACGCGTTGCCATTGAAAGCAATGCAACGCGTGCACGTTTTTGGCCTCAAAACCGACTCGATGGCTAAAGGTCTTTTTCCTATTCAGCGCATGCGCGCTGCGTAGGCGAGACCTAAAAATGCAAACGGGAAAGCACATAATGCGATTTGCCAAAAGTAGCATGATATTGGATTTAACATCATGAAATAACGGCGTGCCATTCAGTCTTTTGAGGTCTTGAATGAGTGGCCAAGTTAGGGCTGTATCATTAAAAAGAGTGCAGAGATCTGGCTACAAACAGGACGCCCACTGACTTTGACAGACGTAAGCAGCCTAAAGATAAGGTGTTCTCAAAGTCTACGATAATAACAAGCACAGTGAGGCTACAAGAAAATCTTCTGCACCCATACTACCCAAAAAATATATATGTTCATGAATTACTACATTATCATCGTTAGGTCCGAGCTTGGCAGGTATTTAACGGTGAATGTTTTTCTTTTCACACTGCCTTGTTAGTAATAAAGGATCCCCGGTGCTAGAAGCATTACATTCTGCCACTGGAACTCTCCGAAAAAGAGTAAGGCACGACGAGCGCAATTCTAACAGTTTGCTTAGTAAGTTTGTTTCAGTTAATTAAAACCATTTCGTTTTTCCGAAATAAAATATAGAAATATAGAAAACCATAGCAACTTAGAGAAGTTCCATACGCCATTATTAAAACTGAATTAATAAACAATATAAAATACAGCGTTCTAACAGCAGGGGCTGAATAGCGTTGGATTGTCATTTAACTAATCTCCGGTGGAAAGCTAAAATCGTACAAGACCTCGCTCCAATACGTTAAAATACTTGCAGCCAGACTCTGGATAATACTTAATTATAAGGCAACTCCTTAAAGCTTAAATAAATGATATGGCTTATTGATCTCGGTGTCAGTTCCTGTTGCAGAAAATGTCAGAGAAAGAGGTAGATGTATACAAGGCCCTCTACTGTTACTTAATATTGAAGAATGTGGCTTAGTTTTCCTTGTGTGGGCCGATTGTAACACTTTAAGCCAAGGTTAAAGAGAGATGCGTACTATAGCATTTTTTCGGCAACATCCTACACGGGACGTGTGATCGACCGACCATTCGCAACGAGAACAATTTATGTGTCGAGCCAATGTACGAGATAAGCGTCTCAGCTGCTCGCAGCACTTCGGGACGGATAGCACACTGAAGATAGTGATCCAAATGAGAATAAAAGGGGCGGGGCGAGCCACGGGAGTGGCTACGATGTGCCCCATGAATCAGGGCCGTTTCTACGACTAGGCAGGACTAGGCGGCTGCCTAGGGCGGCAAAAGGTGGAGGGCAGCCGGCGGCCGTGGCAAAAGTTAAAAACACGAGTTCTTTACTCTCTTTTGACTTCACTATTGAATGAATCCGAATCTGCCATGTAGCGTAGCGCGGGCGCGGCTCGTCTTCAATTAGACCGTCGACGTGACCAGGGTGACGTGACGTCACGTTCGGCGCCACGGCGGCCGCAGGGGCTGTACCTGTGTGTGCACGGCCGGCAAGAAGAGGCAGAGAGAGTTACCGCGGCGCTGCGGCCCGCCTGCAGGCCTATCAGGTACCCGGGGGGTGGGGTGGGTCGGCTGGCAGGCAGGCAGGCAGGCAAAAATTAATTTAAAGCCCGTATCCCTTGAAGGTAAATTGATGTTATGCCTAGTACATGTCCCCGCTCTCAGGGCCCATTACAACCTGATCTGTGCAATATGGTCTCAACTCGTCTCGACTCCACGCACCATGGCCTTCAAGTTGAAGCACCTCCTGCTCCAATAAAAATGTTCTCCATAAAGCGCTGCGCGGCGCTTCTTGGAATTAGATTGCTATACATAGCTATACATAGTACGGCAAAAAAGAGTTCGTAACTTGCTTCCCAGGGTTGGCTTTTCAAGGAACTTTGGGTGCTGGGGACTGACACCACTGCCCATCACCCACTGCCTTAGGTGCTGCCAGCGCTGTTTGCAGCCCCATCCTCCCTGCAAGGGGGGGAGGGGGTGGCGACTGCCACCACTGTCCATATGTCACCTCTACATTGAGTGGCACTGCCACCCACAGCTGGCTACCCCGGGCACTGCCGCAGCTACTAACAACCTTCCCTCGCCCTGGGTGATTGCACTGCTCATTATGCCGAACATGTTCCCTGGGTGCAGACACCACTGTCCATCTTCTAGCCATTGCACATAATGCCATCAGCTGTCCCCGCTCTAACAACTACCATGAGCGCTGCGATCGTTATATCCTACCCCTCACCTGGATACTATCCCCACTGCCCAGCTCCTGTCCAACAACCCCTGGGTGCGGTAAATCGCTGTGCATCACCTGCACCCTGCCTTGGGAGCTGCCATCCCTCCCCAACTCCCGCCCAGGCCCCAGCCCTCACTGAGTGCACAGCCTCCGCTTCGGCCTTTTGACCCTGCACTTCGCGCGTTTTCACTGCTACCTTGACTGCTGACGTCTGTACTTGCCCCTGATGGCCAGTCCTTACCCCTGCGTGTGGGCTGCCACTATTGCCCGTTGTCTACACCGGCCCTGGGTAGTCACATTAGCCATACTCCTAGCCCCTTTTTATCCCCGGGTCCAGCCTCCATTCCCCATCTCCCACCTGGGTGCCGCCACCCTTGCTCACCCCGTCCTCTCACCTCCCTACCCTGAGCGCATCCACCAGTGCCCATCTTCTGACCCTGCTGTCAGGAACGTCCTGCTGCCGCCACTGCGCGCGTGCTGCCACCGCGTCCTGCCCTTGTCCGCCCCCCCCCCCTCATATTTCCCCTCACGGAGGTACAAAAACCTATACCAGTTATTTGTATTTCAACGTACGAAACGTGCTTCCATGATTTCCTGTGAAGTCATACGGCGGTGAAAAAGTGTCCACGTTAGGAAAAATAATGCATTAATAAAGAAATTATGGTTACTGTTTTAGTTTTTGCGACATCTGTGTAACTGCTGGAGGTTTGTCGTTTACTTTGGACTCAAATTCGATGGCAACTGGGATAAACAGCCATATCGTCCCTGCCAGATTAGAGCAAACATGCAACCTTAAAAAATATAACACAAATCTGCGTCGAGCCACTGATCAAACCTTCCATACCAGATAGGATAGGGTTGGTACCCAAGTAACAAAACCTATGTTACCCAGATCACACTTATTTCGTCAGCACGTTTACAGATTCTGGGTCGATTTTGGATGAGGTTTACAGGGAGATCTGGGGCAATTCGAATGTTGTTTTAATGTTTATTTACAGTGTAAGTTATAGCCAAACCACAGCTGTTTAGCCAATATTGATAAGTATATATGCAGGTAAAACATAAACTTACGTAAGGGTCAAGTATCAATGCAAGCAGCTACGGCAGAGGGATAAACATGGCTTGATGCAGCTCGAGGATACTTAAGAACAATCTTTGCATTGGGGAATCCCCATTGAGCTCCGCAAGACTCAGGTTCCCTGCATGCGGGGCCGTTTCTACCATTAGGCAAGACTAGGCGGCCGCCTAGGTGGCAAAAGGGGGAAAGAAAAATCAATTTGATGTTGAATGCAACTTCTTTTATATCTAATGCATTAATTCTTCTAGCCTGGATGACCGGGGGAGAGAGTGATGGTAGTAAAAGGGAGGGGGCGGCATTTTTCAATTCTCGCCTAGGGCGGCAAAACACCTAGAAACGGCCCTGCCATGAATACTTTCTTTCACTTGTTGATGGTGTGTAGTTTTGTGACGGAGCAGTGGCACAGACTGACAACTACCACTGCAGGGTGCAGGTGGGGGGTATTCTTCTTCCGTGGCCTGTGGTGGGAGCGAAGATACATGTGACAGCCCGACGGCTTCAGGACAGGAGTTAGAAAGGGGACGAGAAAAGCTGCATTCGGCTTGTAGTTTAGTTACGTGGTCAAACTGACAGCAAGTGGCTGCTGGTGACATTTGAAAGTGGTGAGGCGTAAAATAATAGTTGTACTGCACCGTGGCGAGCGAGCGTAGCTAGCGAGCCCGAACAACCTAAGGGGGGAACGGGGCGGTTCTCCCCCAAGAAATTTTTGAAAAAAGTGTGGACAAATGGTGCATTTTCAAGCAAATGTGAGAAAGCAGGAAGGTTAATAAAGCAATTGTGAATCAGTTCTAACAAAGACAGTGACTGGCAAAACTGTGAGACCACCCCATACCAACCCTAGAGCAGTGCGTACAGGGACAGTGGGCCAGAAGACTCCACCACAGCATACCTTGGGATGCGAAATCACTGAGTCAGTGGAGACTCCCCGTCACCCTCCAAGGGTAGCCTCCTGCTCCCTCTTCTCACTCCTCCATGGGATGGCATACGTCACAACTCGCCATCTCTCGCATCTCTCGAACAGCACCAAAAGACTATATATAGTGTTATCATGTATAGGTAGCTGTACATTCTCATTCCCTGGTGAGAGTTACAGTCTTGCCCTTATCGCCGAACTTTGATGTGAACTTTAAGACTTTGGCACCGGAGCTGCAGCTCTGCATAGAGGTGAATACTGTGTGTTAGAACCAGATGCTAAAACTGTTGCCACATTTTATTCCTAAGGGCATGTGGGAAAACGTCTAATTGGGTGCAAAAAACAGACCAATACCATGCAATGACTATATTTCATTGAAATGTTTGTGCACCCGAGTTTTGCATGATGGTCAAAAAAGCCGTTATGTGGCTAAACAGAAAAATACTTCAGTCTGATTTAGATTTTGGTGGATGCAGGGCATTCGCCAAAAAAGTAGCACTCCAGACAAGCGTGCAGGGCCCAATCAGCCAACAACCAAGAGATTACATAAGGTCCTCTCAGGACACTTGGCGGTGAAATGGCGAGAACGAATCCGACCAGCGCGCGCTTAAAGACGAAAACAATGTTTGTGATACATATGCAGGGGAGGAGAGTTTGAAAGTGGGCAGATTAATGTACTGTCGCAGTGCACTACAAGAAAGAGACTGGGAAAGCGACCAGAGCGAAGGACTCGTCCTTCACCTGCAGCAGCTCGGGGTAGTAATTTCAGCAGAAAAACACTATATTGAAATCAATACATTCGCCAGCCATTCCAAATTAGAGTCTTCGCCAAATGAGCGCGCGCGGTGGAAATCAATGAGGCCGTGCTCATTTATTTCATAGTGCTGAGCAGCCTGTTAGGAGATCAACTGTAGGGCATCCTACACCTCTGTGTATATCATCGTTCCCCTGAGAATGAACTGAGGGTCTCTCTAGACCCCGTGTGTATTGAGTCCCTCCCGGACTCTGTACTGCCGATGCGACCCTGTGTAGTGTATGTGTGTGTACCAGAGCTCCCCTGTGGTCTGTGCATGACTGACTACTGTGCACGAGAGCTGGGGTGCTCGCAAAGCCAGGGGAGACTTCGAGTGCACAAACAGGTACCTCGGAGCACGCTTGTAATAAAGAGCCCCAGAGGGACGTGATGCGCACAGGGCAGAGAGGCGAGGTGTGTTTGTGTACACCGATACATACACGGGGGAGGGACTCCTGTGCGCACACACAGGCATATATACTAGGCTCACTTTCTGTGTGCTGAAGTAGTCAGTCACAATAGTGTCAGTCACAGTAGGTCTACACGTTTGCAAGGTTAGTAATGCTGGGAGAGACATGCTTCTGTCGTATTGGTGATGCACTCATTATATATAAAGAAATATTAAATTATATTAACCACTTATACAGGCGCATACAGACAGTACAAAGTCAACGGGGGCGCTCGTGCACCCCAGCTTTCCCCTCCCCCCCGGTTGGGTACTCTCTGGGCTCCGAGTCTCCCATGTGCAGTGTGTGCGCGCCAATCAGGGCACCTTACGCCTATGTGTATATCAATGCTCCCCTGTGAGTGAACTGAGGGTCTCTCTAGACCTCTGTGTGTGTAAAGAGCCCTCTCCATTTACTGGACACTGTACAGCCGATGCGCTGTGTAGTGTGTTTGTGCGCACCAGAGCTCCCCTGTGTGTCAGCTGCAGGGCTCCCTAAGTATATGTGTGCATCAGCGCTCCCCTGAGTGCAATGGGCCCTCTCCGTTCCTCGACCTCTGCACCGTTTGTGGGCTCCAAGTGTCCGCTCTGGAGTGGGTGCGCACGCACCTCTGGGCTCCCCAGGGTGTGCTCTACAGGGCTCCCTAGGTTTCGTGTGCATTGGGCCTCTCCCTTCCCCGGACTCTGGACTGTCTGGTGGCTCCGATGCACCCCGTGTAGTGTTTGTCAGAGCTCGTGTGTGTGCGCGCTACAGGGGTTGACACGTGCTCCGAGGTTCTTAGTGTGCACTTCATAGATCCCCTGTGTGTTAGCTCGTCAGAGATCCCCTGTGCAGTTACGGCCGGCAAAATGGGCGGGTGGGTTCGCGGGGTGCAGAAACATAAAATGGTAGTTTTACCATTTTATGTTTCTGCCTTCTCGCACTGCGAGAAAGCAGTGGGGCGACGCCCCCACGCCCCAATGAAGGAGCCGTCACTGCTGACAGCCTTAGGATTTTGAGAGATGAGAGCACTCGCATAGCCTTGGTTTACCAATACTCACCTGTGTGCCTTCCTTCGGCATGTCGGTGCCGGCGGCTGACGGCTCCTCGGGAACCTGCGGTGCTGTGGTCTCCATGGGCACCTCGGACTCCCCCGGGGCTCTTGATCGTCCATCCCGAGGTTGCAGAACAAGATGAGAGCGGTGATGGGCTCCTGCGCGGACAAGATGCGGCACGAGATTCTCCAAGCACTAAGTAGGGGGCGGGGGAAGCAAAAGAAAAGAGCAGCAGATTGATCTCCATGCGCTGCTGGAGGAGGAAGACCAGGGACTGAAGCCGGCTGCTGCAATTCTCGCAAGGGCCTAGGGAGCGCTTTCGCCAAAACGCACAAAAAACAAAGAAGCTTCGCCTGCGTGCACTCTCTACTAGGACTCTTACAATGAGAGCAGTAAACATAAAAGATAGACAACACGAGGAAGTAATTACAACCAGCGCTTTCCTTTGTGAATATAGATCCACCGCAAAAAAAAAAAAACAAGCATTTGCATTGGAAACGGGAGTGCGGGCAGAGGAGAAGGCACGAACGGGAGTGGAATTATTAATATAGTATCACACTTTTAAATTGAAAATGTTTTACCAAACATAAGCGCCCTCTGGATATACTTATCCTTATTATGGCGTCTATGTTCGGCTTTTTGAGTGCCGGGAGATGCAGAACCGAGTAGGTTATTCTGCGGGGTTAGGGTCCTTGATGACTGTTTGACTAGAGGACTGCCCCATTAAGTCTGCACTCGTGAGACGTAGTTTGTCCTCCAAATTTGAGTTGGACGGACCTGTGAACATAGACGCCATAATAAGAATAAGTATATCCAGAGGGCGCTTATGTTTGGTAAAACATTTTCAATTTAAAAGTGTGATACTATATTAATAATTCCAGGGAGGGATTTATTACGAAGTTTTGCCCTGAAGAAAGCCGTGGACCCATAGGGTCATTCACTGGCTGAAACATGTTGGCATATTCTTAGGGTCATAGGACCATTATATCCTTGGAACACCCTACTCCTGTTATTTTAATATCCACCATATCTCCATATTAAAGGGATACCTGGAGTGTATGGTGGGTTTTTAATCTTTAACCCCCTGGCCTTTTCTCCAAAGAGCTCCCTGAAACACGGTTGAGCCCACCCTGGCTTTTAGGAGCCAGGGTGAACCCGATGATGAAGCATGACACTATTAGAGTGTGTGAGGGTTACTATACAAAGAGGTATTGCTCCCAATAGTGGTAGAAGCATACCATCACTCCTCTGATTGAGAATTGTGCCCATACCTTATATTCTAGTTCTTTCTGGACAGGATACTTTTTGTTGACGGGCACAAGTCAGCGCCATGGCCAAAGATAAAGATCCGAAGCTTCCAAGACAGGGAAAGATGGACAAATATACCAAGGTGCTCCCGACGCAAGCCGAGGCGGCGGAGGCAGCGCAACCGCCAACAGATACGGCACTGCTCCTCCAAGCCATACAAAGCTCCAGAGAAGCCTTGGAGGGAAGATTGGAGGGGTCTGCTCAGAGATGCCGTTGCTCCGACAAGACCTCTGTAAGGTGTCCGAGAGAGTAACGGAGGCCGAGACCCGAGTATCGTAGGTGGAGGACGCCGTCAAGGACCTCCAAAAGGGGATGAGAGACATGCATAGGGCCGCAGCAGACACGCTATGGAGAATCAACGATGCGGAAAATTGAGCCTGAAGGAACAACTTCCGCTTCGTGGGATTTCCGGAAGAAGCATAGGGTACCAATGCAGCGGCGTTCCTGTCAACCTGGCTGACAGATCTCATACCGGCGGCGCAGTTCTCTCAATGCTTCGTCATAGAACACGCACATCGCGCACTGAGCGCCAAACCCCCTCCCAGGGCCCCACCTAGGCCCATCATCGCAAAAATATTGAACTTTATGGACAGAGACATGATACTCCGTGAAATGCGTCGCAAGGGGGAAGTCCGCTATGAAAACCTAAAGATCATGACATTCCCAGACTATAGCCGAGAAGTTCAGAAACAACGCCGGACGTTTGACTCTGTCAAGGTCAAGCTACGGGCCCTTCAACTTCAATATATGCTCCTGTTCCCGCGAAATTGAAGGTCATCTTCCAGGGGAAAGCCTTCTTCTTCCAGACCCCAGAGGAGGCCTGGGCATGGGTGGAGGAAAGATCAGTGCTTCGACCCCCAGGAGGATCACAAATGGACAACCGCATGCCATGGAGCAGAACTAACGGAGAGGTGTCTCCCCGACGGAGACGTCGCATAACTGCGGGCCGGCCGTGGAGACTAGGCAAAGGAACTCCATATGCCCTGCGAAAACTCACGCACGATAAGGGACGTCAGGATCAGCAAAAAGGCGAGCGCTCCCAATCCGAAACCGACACAGCTCAAAGGACCGAATCCCCCAACCAGCAGACGGATTCCGAAGATAACAACATGTCCTCCGGACCAGAATCAATACACCCACTGGAGGAGGCAATCCAGGCACTCGAGCAAAGTGAGGAGACTGAGAGTACCCGCAGATGGAACTCCACCTGCGGAGATCGACCCAAATGAACTGGGTACTGCAACTTGAATGCCGGCAGGAAGGTATCGTGAACCAGTATCAACCCCCTTCTGAAGCACCCAGAGCTTCGAACTGTGAATATTTTGGACAGCTGAGCAGCAAACTGTAAGAGTTGGGGTTTTGGGGTATATAATCGGGTGGGGGGGGCGACAGACCGACCTGCTCTCTCCTGCCAAGGGCCACTTCCTGAGATGGGGGGGCAGAAGGCTGAGGGAGGGAGGTGGGGTGGGGGGATGGGTGGGGGATTGCACAGTTGGGGATTAATTGTTTGCACATTGGTTTATTGATCGCAAGGGCCGCCACAACGAGACACTCCTACAGATTGAGGGACACCGGGGAGTTTCACTCTCCCCTACCCCTAGACCCCGGTGCTACAAGCACTTTGCCGCCAGATGTACCATGACCCGGCAACCCAACTTAACGGTTATGACCTGGAACGTTAATGGGTTGGGAAACAAGATTAAAAGAGGGCTAGTAACACAGCACATTAAGAGGTTTCACCCAGACATCGCAATGCTATAAGAAACGCACCTTAAGGGTACACAGTGTGGTTTTATAGGTCGCGGGCCCTAAAAGGTCCTGGCACATTCAGGATTCACATCCGGGGCAAGGGGGGTGGCTATCCTGATTAAGAAGTACATTCCCTTTCAAACCTCATGCCTCTGGTACGACCCCCTGGGTAGATATGTGGGAGTCTCGGGCTATGGGGAAGGACTGAGGTCACGCTGATCTCCGTGTATGCACCACCTAGACTAGAAGCGCCCACCATGACCAAGATAATTGACATCTTGATCGAGACACCCTCTGCCCTGCACATAGTGGGCGGTGACTTCAACGATGTTATGGACCCAGCACTGGACCGCACGGGGGGGAGACAGAGCCATACAAACCACACCTCTGAGAAGATTCTCCACAACGATGGTTCTGACAGACGCTTGGAGTGATAAACACCCCCAGACCAGACAGTTTTCTTTTCACTCCGGGGCCCACGACACACATCCAGACTGGATTACATATTTATCCCCAAGGGGGAACTACATGACGTAGGACGCGATACTACATAGCTAGAGGCCTCTCTGACCACTCCCCGCTCCTGGTGGAGATGGGACTGAGGGAACGCGACAGGGCCCATAACTGGAGATTGACCCCGTGGGACTTGAGCAACGCCAAAATAGCAAGTGGGATTAGGGCAGATACAGAGGTTTACTTCATGGAAAACAAAGACTGGGTCCCCTCCGGGGTGACGGTCTGGGAAGCATATAAGACCGTGTTGCGGGATAGAGCCCAAAACCGTTTAGCCTGGGAGAAAAAGGAGAAAGACAAATGCCTGGTCGCGTTGGAACACAAAATAAGTGAGCTTGATACACAAGTCGCAGAGAAGGGACCCCGAAATTACTTGTAGGCTGACCACCCTGCGACTAGAATACAAGGAACTGGCCATGGACAACACTAAAAAACAGCACTTAGCGACATTGCACCGCCTCTACGAGGTGGGGGACAAGGCCGTAAAGCTCCTAGCCTGGATTAGCAGATGGGAGGTCCAAGACAGATGGGTGAGGGAGGTGGTAGACCTCCAGGGCATCAACCAATCCACGGATGAGGGTGTGGCAAAAGCATTTGCAGAATATTACAGGGATCTGTACCGGGCTCGAACACCTAAATCACAGGCCGAGATAAGGGACTACTTGGCGGCAATCCCCACCCCAGTGTTAGGAGAAGTGGAAGCTCAGGGCCTAGAAGAAGATCTATCCTTGACAGAAATTCAGGAGGCGGTGGCGAAACTCCGCCCTGGGAAGACCCCCGGCACCAATGGATTGCCAGCAGAATTTTATAGGCGTACACTGATATCCTGAGCCCCCACCTCCTTCGGCTTTTCATGGACTCCCATAAAGAGGGTGTCCCCAGCGACCAATGTGGCTCCTACAGACCCATTTCGCGGCTCAACTCAGAAGTTAAAATCTTGGCCACCATTTTGGCGACCCACCTCCTAGAAGTGATCACGGCCCTGGTCCATGAAGACCAGTCGGGATTCATGCCAGGCAGATCTACCCGTCTAAACCTTAGGCGAGCCCACAACTGGCTCATGAAGGTGAGGAACCGGACAAGCCCGCAGGTGTTCTTATCACTAGACGCCGAAAAGGCGTTCGACGCCATAAACTGGTTGTTCCTCGATGCCACTCTGGCTAAATTCGGGTTTGGGCCGAAATTCCGCAGCTGGGTGGCACTCCTATTTAACTAACCGGTGGACACGGTGCGCGTCAATGGTAAGTGCTCGGCGTCCTTCCCCACTGAGAGGGGGACGCGGCAGGGCTGTCCCCTCTTACCTCTCCTCTTCGCTCTAACCCTTGAGTCTCTGTCCTGCGCCATCAGGATACACCCCTCCATCTGAGGTTTTCGTAGTACTCCTGCAGACACCGGAGAGGAACAAAATGTCTCTATATGCCGATGACATTTTGTTGTACATCACCAACCCCGTCACAACCATATCGGCCCTGTTCGACACGATAACTGACTACGGATGCCACTCGGGCTACAAAATCAACTGGAATAAGTCCACGCTCAACTGCCCGACTAAAGCCCAAATAGACTGGCCCCTGCTCAGAGAACTGCGAGTACTGCAAGGGGGCTTCAAATACCTGGGAATTTTCGTTACTCCACATCCAGGGCTATGTAGGAATGAAAACCTGGGGACAGTCCTGAATAACTTTAAGTCAGACGTGGAGAGATGGAGGGACCTCCCCCTCACCCTGCTCGGACGGGCGGCCATTTTTAAAATGATTACCCTGCCCCAACTGCTATACTCCCTTCAAAACTTGTACCATCCACTACCCAAAGTCACCTCTATGGAAATAGCTAGCAAAATTTGATCACTATTGTGGCAGGGGGGACACCCTAGAATAGCGCTCAAGACACTGCAACGCAATCCATACAATGGGGGGATAGCACTTCCCGACATAGAGGCCTATTACTGGGCGTCCCACCTGATACCCATAAACGGGTGGATACACAAAAATAGAGAACACCCTACGTACCACTTCGAGAGGGAAGAAATGCTACCGCATACCTACCTACACTATCTCTATTGGGGGAAGGGTGGTTCCCGCCTGCTGCCCGCGACTCAAGTGACTCTGATGGCATGGGTGAGGGTGACAAAGACAATGGGCTGGACGGGTCGGGTCACTAAGAGCACACCGCTTTGGGAAGGGGCTTGGTTTAAGGAGCTGCATAAGCTCACAGGGTTTGGGACCTGGGATCTCCTGGGGATCTCCACAATAGGAGACATCTTTGAAAAAGGGGAGCTTAAAACATGGGCAAATCTCAAGCAGGAATACGACATGAATAACTCCCAATTCCTCAAATACGCACAACTGCGTCATGCATGCCAGACGGAGAATATCCAAAGCGAGCAACTCCCGGAATACGCACCTTTAGAGGGCAGGCTCCTGCAAGAAGAATTAACACATAAGGAGGTCTCCTTCACCTCTAAAACTATCAACAATAACATCCCGGATGAGCTGGTAGGGCTCCGAACACGGTGGGAGAAGGAGGTGGGGTCCATGGAGGACATAGACTGGGAAGCGGCGTTAATGCACCCCAGAGAAGTTGCCATAAAAGCGAGGCTTCGGCTCATTCAATTTAAGATACTACATAGAATATATTACGACAGGAACAGGCTGCATAAAATGGGAAGGGTAGAATTATCATTCTGTCTGACTTGCACCACGGCTAAAAGCGACTTTTTTCACACAGTCTGGGCATGTCCCGAGCTTCAGACATACTGGGCGCAGGTAATCGAGTTACTAGGAACGGTTCTGGGGGTGACGTTGCCGATGGAGCCACGGTTTGTGATATTGGGGATACCGAGTGAGGTAGATGTCACCAGAACACAGTTAATTTTCACCTCCCTGGGGCTGATAGTCGCCAAGAGAGATATAGCCAGGAGATGGGGTGTGGCCGACAAGCCTACCATTCAGGAGTGGACGAGGGGAATGGACATATATATGATGGCGGAGCAAACCACGTACAGTAGCAGGGGGTGTCCAAAAAATTTCACAAGATCTGGGACCCGTGGAGATGACACTTTGGGCTGGACATGGGGGATTACACACAACAGTCCATAAGGCACACAACACAGGGGACTCCTGCAAGGGGGCCCGAGAGAGTACCGCCCTAAAGAACATCCTTGGCGACTATCCATTACTGTTTCCTGGTCCAAACAAAACTGCAAAACCACCACGTGATGGCACTGGTGGCGAATATAAGTATAGACAAATCAAAAGGGGGGGAGGTGGCTTTGTTGATGACGACCATGTTTCTAACTGTATGCGATCGATTATTGCAGATGCACTATGTAAGAACTGTATTGCGCTAATAGTTCAATTGGAAAAAATAAATAAAATAGTGGTATTTACATTATTTGAGTAAAATACTGGAACACACCAACACATCTGGCATTCCTACAGTGCATGCATATCTCTTACATACAGGGATTGAACAAAATCAAAAGCATGCCTCTCTTAACTACCTATGAAGTGATGAGTTGTGTCTTTGTTGCTTCTCCATTACATTTAGGTGTGAGGCTCCTGATAGCTCCCAGCTAGGATACTTGTGGTAAAGGAAGATACACAGTCAAGCTGTATAAGTAGAATCCTTTATTGTAGCTTGGTTCCAGGATAGGTGAATAGGAGAAGATAGGAGGTACAGATGCAGCCCCACCAGGAGCAAGCTCCTAGCTGCTCAGCCTGAGTAGACCAACTGACACTCTAAACACAGAGAGGCACTCAGACATTCTATGATGTCATGATACATTCCAATAGAGCAGTGCAGTGGGGAAAAGCAGAGTAGTAGTTTACTACACATCCTCCTTCCTTGGGGAACGACAACAAGAATAAGGAGGAAAAACCAGTAAGATACCTCAGAAATGGCATCAGCATTAAAGAAGCACATTGAAATGCAAATATACAAAGGTGTAGTACATGAGGTATCAAGAATACAACTGGCGGAGGAGCCAAGTGTCGGACCAAGATGGCCGCTTGAGCTCTCGGCTCCGCCGCTACTATCTCCCCAGACCCAACATCCTGCCGATATCCTGTCCCTAATGGTCGGCGATTGCAGCAGAAAGTGAGCGGTGACGATCGACGTTGTCCCGACTCTCTGACACCGCCCGGGGCTGAAGATACCAGTGCCGGTCATTTGGGCCTGTTCGCTGGTGCTCGACCGGGGACTAAGGTGAAGAGGAGGCGGCCGTGACGCGCACGGGAATCGGATGCCCGGACCGGAAGTTGCCGGTCGAAGCGCAACTTCCTCACCCAGCGGAATCCCACCTTCTGAAGCAGCCCGTCTCCTCCTGAACCGAGTATAGAGGTAGCACCACAGGCAACGCAATAGGCAGCGGCGTGGGGGGGTCGGAACTTTGAGGACAGACAGGAGGGGTGAGAGCGACCTGAGTTCCATTTCCCCCCCCCCCTCTCAGCGGCATTTATTGGGGAGGTGCGACTGGGGCCACGATTGACCTGCTTCCTTGCCTGTGCTCTCGCGTCGGCCTGACGGCGGAAGGTGGCGCCGACCGGACCGGGGAATGGATCGACAGTAGAGGTGACATCTATCTGTGAGAAGGCCGAAACTCCACGCGAACCACGCGCCTCCGGTGCCTCCCGCCCCTGGCTGGGCGCCCGCGCTGATCTGAACCACGAGCGGGGACGAACCACGGTAGTGACCCCTCGGCGGCGATCTGGACCGGACACTACCTAAGCGACCTGTGATACAGAGGGACAATGGCGAGTAAGACGGACTCGGACAGGGGCCAGGCCAAGGGGTCCAGGGGATCAAGACAGATCCAATCGAACAAACTAGACCGCTATACCCTGCCCAGAGGCTCGCCGACGGATCCGCATCATGCCCTTAGGGTGGGGGAGATCTCTGCGAGCCCCACTCCGGAACTGACCCTGCAGGATGTCATGGCAGCCATAGAAGGGGTCAAATCATCCCTGGAACATAAAATGGACACCATTTCAATAGAAGTGAACCTAATCCGGGCCGACCTAACAAAGATGAACGAAAAAGTCAAATCCCTGGATATTAAGACGACCGGTCTAACGGACGACGTGTCGCAGCTCCAGCAAGAAGTACGCGATCTTAAATCCTTTTGTGAGACGGCCGAACGTAAACTTGACGACTGCGAAGGAAGGTCTAGGCGTAATAATATCCGCATTTTAGGGGTGCCCGAAAAATCAGAAGGGCCAGCCCCTGACCTGTTCGTTGAGGACCTTATCCTGAACCATCTTAAACCCAAGGGACTGGGAAATTTTTTTACCATAGAACGTGCCCACAGGATCCCGGGTGGGCGACCCAGGCCCGGGCGCCTCCGCGCCCTCTCATTGCACGGGTCCTCAACTTCAGAGACAGAGACGCTATCCTGCAATGCGCCCGAGCGACACCCCCCTAAGCTACGAAAATGCCGCCCTCTCATTCTTTCCGGACTTTACACAAATGGTGCAAAGGCAGCGTAGAACATTTCTGGCCGTCAAGAAGAAACTTAGGGACAAAGGACTGAGGTACGCCATGATGTTTCCCGCGCGTCTACGTGTCGAGGACGGTGGAAGGGTATGGTTCTTCGAAAATCCTGAGCTGGCCTCAGATTGGCTGGACAGTCGATCCGCTGGTGACCCCCGGGGAAGTAGTCGAGATGGAGATCAAGCGTCACAGGAACGGGAGTGAATACTGGCTAACAGGCGGGCGGCCTGTATGAACATAACCAGGTACCGGGGTTTTAAGGCCCCACAGTCGGACGACAGTTTCATGGAACAGTAGCTATTCAGCAAGGCACTCCATGACATTATGGGAACAATTTATCAGGGACGAATGGGTTTGGGAGAGTGGGAAGGGGCACCGACCTTTCTCCTCTTTACTACCTTTAGTTATTGTACGTTCTAGGGTATTGGGTGACAGGCACTCTGCCAGTTTGTAATGGGCAGTTTTAAGTCCAGAGAGCAGGGACGCAGGGAGGGGGTTGTTGGGAAAGGGAGTTGGGAGGGGTGGGTTGTTTTATTGGTATATGTATTCATCGATACATGATTTGTGTACAGATTGTTCTTTCGGCAAATTTTATAATCTGCATGACCAAGGCTATGGGAGACACATACGCTTATGACGCATACGCAGTGGGATAAAAGTGCGAAGATCCTGAGCTGGAATGTCAACGGGTTGGGGGACAAGGTTAAACGCAGTATAGTGCTCCAATATATTAGGAAGCAAGCTCCCGACATTGTCCTGCTTCAGGAGACACACTTGATAGGTAGCTCATGTAAGGCACTGTGTAGATCTGGCTATAAATTAGTGGCACACGCAGGATTCACCAAAGGCTCCAGAGGCGTGGGTGTAATGTTGAAAAATACCTTCCCGCTCACTATAGACCGTATTTGGGCAGACGACAGGGGCCGATACGTGGGTGTCACGGGGTCCTGGGAGGGGCGCACTACCACACTGGTCTCAATTTACGTTCCCCCGGCCTCCAAACCACCACATTCCAGGACCTGCGTGCCACTCTCATCTCACTACCTGAGGGGGTGTTGTTGCTGGGAGGGGACTTTAATTCTGTGGGATCGGGAGAGCTTGACCGCCATCCACCGCGGAAACTGGGGCCCTCGCATAACTGGTTGCCTGACTTTCTTGACACCATGGGACTAGTGGATGGCTGGCGCACATATTACCCTGACAGAATGCAATACACGTTTCACTCGGGGGCTCATGGCAGCTTCTCCAGACTAGATTACATCTTGATCCCAGCCCACCAAGTCTCGCATATCCATGAAATTAGACATCTGGCTAGGGGCATTTCGGATCACTCACCACTTTGGGTTCATATACTTCTTGACCAAGCCCGGGTGGGAAGGGTGGCCCCTATTAACCCCTGGCACCTTCGCAACCCTAAAATCCATCAAGAACTCACCAAGACAATTGATACATATTTTGCCGAAAACCTGGGCACTGTGGACTCCTCACAGGCGCTCTGGGAAGCATTTAAGACTGTGATTAGGGGAGAGGCCCTGTCCCTGATATCCGGACAAAAGAAAGAAAGATATAAAGCAATTACAAGAGTAGAGGATGAGATCTCTCACCTAGAGAGAGAGATGGAGATAACGGTCACACCTGCCACAGCTCACTTGTTGCGACTCAAACAGGATGAATATAAGGCACTATTGACTGAAAGAGCGAAAGTGCTGGGGAGAGAGACGCTCGGTAGACTCTATGATCTCGGGGATAAAGCCGGGAAACTAATAGCCTGGCTTGATAAACGCGAATGGGCAAACAGGTTAGTCCCAGTCCTTCACGAGGCTAATGACACTGAAGTAACGGATCCGCAGGACATAGTAAACTGCTTTGCCAGGCACTATAAATTAATATACTCCGCAGTGGCGTCTTATACTGAAGACGAATCTTTCGAACTACTGCGCGACATCAAACTTCCCACTCTTTCCTTAGACGATCAACGTCTTTTAGATAGCCCCCTGACTAAAGAGGAAATAGCGGCAGCAATCAGGTCACTGCGGTCAGGAAAAGCTCTTGGCCCTAACGGCATCCCAATTGAATTGTATAAACTCAGCCCTGACAAATTGTCCATTCATCTCAAGAACATGTTTGAGGAAAGTAGAGACATAGGAGTGCTCCCTATTGATCAACGTATAGCTAACATAGTAACCATACACAAGGAAGGTAAGCCCAAAACGGACTGCGCCTCCTATAGGCCGATATCCCTCCTCAATGCCGAACCCAAGATCCTTGCTAAAGTCCTCGCCACTCGTCTCATAAACGTAATTCCGGAATTGGTACACCCGGACCAGTCCGGCTTCATTCCGCATAGGAACACGGCGTTGAACCTACGCCGTGCTCACGGTGTTTTGGGCAGAGTGGACACGATTCTTGAGCCAGCTGTCCTCGTGTCTTTAGATGCCACTATGGCATTCGACACTATAGAATGGCCCTATCTTAGGGCGGTCCTCCGAAAGTTAGGGTTCGGCCAGGAATTCATGCGATGGATCCAACTTCTATATTCGGAACCCATGGCGCAAGTCGTGGTGAATAACAAAAAGTCAGACCCCTTTGCCCTGAGCCGGGGCACCCGTCAGGGGTGTCCACTCTCTCCCCTTCTTTTTGCACTGGCGCTGGAGCCACTGGCCGCGTGGATCCGCCAAAACCCAGTTATACAGGGAATGCGGTGGTCACCCGACTGGGAGGACCGCATTTCGCTCTATGCGGACGATATATTACTCTATTTAACAGAGCCCAAAAAATCTCTAATAGCAGTCCTTGACATCTTAGCCACGTTCGGTAAATACTCCGGTTTCCGGATCAACTGGTCTAAATCCCATCTCTATGTTCTTCGAGGGGACCCCCTGTGTTACCCCGCAATTGTCCCATCCAAGTAAGCACCACCGGGTTCAAATACCTGGGTATATTTCTCTCCCGGGATCCTATACTCCGCTATGAAAATAATCTTCTCCCTCCACTGCTCCGCTTACGGCGAGACATTGCCAGCTGGAAATCCCTTCCCCTTTCCCTACTGGGCAAAGCTGCTCTTTTTAAAATGATGTCCCTACCCCGTTTTCTATATGTTTTGCAGAATACACTTGATCCAGTCCCTCCGAAATATTTCACAGAAATTGAAGGCCTCCAGAGAGACCTGCTATGGAACGGGCCTCCCGTATAGCCCTGACTAAGCTAACGCTACAGTGGTACGATGGGGGCATCAGCCTTCCTGACATTAAAAAATATTACTGGGCGGCACACCTAGCTGCCATTAACCATAGCACTTATGGAGAACGTGACAATCCGGGCTATCAGATGGACAGGTGGCTCCTCCCGAGCGGGAGCTATAATCGACCCCTATACGCGAAATCTGGCAGATCCAAACTCACAGGGCCCACCGGCCACTCTGTCAAAGTGTGGCACGCAGCAAATAGATCTCTGGGGTGGGAGGGTAAATTAACATTGGCTACCCCCTGTGGGACTCCGCAAAGCTTGGTAACCTGTGGTCCTCGAAAGGATTTTCTAAATGGGACCTGATCGGTGTATCACGGATCGGAGATTTGTGGACACAGGGTGCAGTAAAACCCTTTGCCGCCCTTCAAACTCAGTACGAACTTGCGGATGCCGAACTTTTCCGATATAATCAGATTAGCCACGCACTATGCTCTCTCATCCCTAGAGGCACATCCCTTCCTGACGCGTCCCCTTTAGAGGACAGAATATTAGATGGTCATGTTCCCGATAGGACAATTTCATTAATTTACAACAAATTAATACACCACATGGACGATCCTCTCCTGGCTTTGAGGGGGAAATGGGTGGCTGATGGGATGGAATTGGACGATGAGGACTGGCAGGAAGCGGTCTCCTCGCCCCGGGTGGTAGCCATTTCGGCCCGACTACGACTTGTCCAACTTAAAATCCTACACAGAGTATATATGACCGGCCCTCGACTTGTGATGATGGGAAGAGCCGAGACAGGGGACTGTCGCAGGAAATGTGGCCTCACGGGCACATTCATGCATATTCTATGGGAGTGCACCCTAGTCCAAAGGTACTGGAGAGAGGTACATGAAACTATGAGTACAGTACTGAATGTTCGTATACGCCCGGAGGCACGTAGATGCCTACTAAACATATGGGAGCCAACTGATCTTAACACACACCAAACGCAGTGGGCAACTTTGGGCTTTATGCTGGCAAAAAGAAATATCGCTCAAGCCTGGGGGCGACGGCCCCTCCTACCTTAACTACCTGGGAAAACGACATGGACTGGTGCATGTTCAGAGAAAAGACAGTGTTTATTGCCCGAGGATGCCCCCGAAAATGGACCCACATCTGGTCACTGTGGAACGCTTATCGTGGCGATATCTGCACCCCCACAAACTGTAGATTCTGCTGATTGACTTCCCCATTGATTATCCCCACTGCATGTAAATTCGCTAATGTACTACCTTGATTGTCATGCATATTGTTATATTGTACCGATATTGATGCCGCTATGTTAATGATTGTTTAATAAAAAGTTTATAAAAAAAAAAGAATACAACTGGCATGAGAGGGCATGCATAAAGGAAGAAACATTCAAGGGCATACACAAATGAAAGTGGAAAGATCTTATGCCCCAAAACGACCATAAAGGCCCCATCCCCCTCCCTTGGGGAAGAACAACAACATTGCGAGGGCATGATTAGGGACAGCCACCACTAGATATACCAAAGAGTATGCAATACCGTAGAAAGAACATTAAATTGGAACATTAACTGGCTCCGCAACCTCCCCAATAAAGGGTACACCGTAGGGTAAAAACATCACCCTAGAGACTAAATTAGAGCGTTTGACTAGCCCCCAACCTCCCCCATGAGGGGTACACCGTAGGGTAAACATCACCCTAGGAAACAAAATTGGAGCATTTAACTGGCCCCACAACCTCCCCAATAAAGGGTACACCGTTGGGTATACGTCACCCTAGAAAACGGAATTGGAGCATTTGACTGGCCCCACAACCTCCCCGAAAAGGGTACACCGTAGGGTATACATCACCCTAGGAAACAAAATTGGAGCAATTAACTGGCCCCACAGCCTCCCCAATAAAGGGTACACCGTAGGCTATACAGCACCCTAGGAAACAAAATTGGAGCATTTAACTGGCCCCACAACCTCCCCTAAGAAGGGTACACCGTAGGGTAAAGCATCAGCCTAGGAAACAAAATTGGGCATGGACTGGCCCCACAACCTCCCCAATGAAGGGTACACCATAGGAATTGGGCATTGACTGGCCCAACAACCTCCCCAATGAAGGGTACACCATAGGGTAAGACAACACCCTAGGAAACAAAAATTGGGCATTGACTGGCCCAACAACCTCCCCAATGAAAGGTACACCGTAGGGTATACGTCACCCTAAAAAAAAACTGACCTCCCCATGGCAGGACACAACCTCCCCATACCAGGGTACACCAGTGGGTACTTCCCCTTGGAACAGCCCACACAACCTCCCCATGAAAGGGTACACCAGAGGGTAAATGTCACCCTAGAAAAAAACTGAATTGTGGCACTGAGTGCCCCCAGAACTTCCATAAGGAAGAGTACACACCATTTTGTTTGTTTGGATACATAAGCACATACAGTATACAGGCATAAGAACGAATCTGCATGGTACAGTTCCTAAACCACAGTCCATACTGAAGGAGACCTGGTGAGCGACGTCTCACCCGAACCCAGTGGTAATGAAGAACTGTAGTACCGTGTGGAGACTCCACGAAGCCGTTGCATCATCGCAGCAAAGAACCACCAGACGAAATATCTGTGAAGCAAGAGAACACTCCAGGCAGAATGGGAGACAGTCACCAAGAGCTCCGATAAAGTTGCAATG
This sequence comes from Calotriton arnoldi, assembly GCA_963921515.1. NCBI lineage: Eukaryota > Metazoa > Chordata > Amphibia > Caudata > Salamandridae > Calotriton > Calotriton arnoldi. The sequence continues at coordinate 914,404 of CAWUFW010006614.1, forward strand.
TCGCTGCAGTTGCCAGACAAGAACAAACGTGGGGAACATGGTTGGCATGCAGGGGCCTTGTACCAACTGATAGGATGAGCCACGGCTAACCACAAAATACTGGCACGTTTTTGACGTGGAGCCGGGTGGCTTATGGCACGTATGCACTGCAGAGCGTCCATGAGCAGCTGAAAAGATGTGGGAACGTCAGAAAAGTGTCACTATAGAACTTCAGGGATTTGTGACGGAGGTAAGAGCGCGCGTGCTGTTGCTTTCAATGAGCTCACGGCGCACATACAAATTTCAAAAATTGCACACAGCATGGCAAACGGCCAACCAACAACCTGTCTCACCTCAGAAATGGTATTTCACAGCAGAGCCATTTGGGGTACACACACAGCTTCAACGGATGGCAGTCAATTAAGTACGCTCTGCTTTGTGTTGCACACAGCTCCCAGTAAATTGAAACTAACACAGACACCGATCCAATGGCTTGTGCTGCGTTACTCCAAACAAACACAGTAACTGCCGATTTCCTCACTAGTTGAATAAAAGTTGCTCACCGCAAGATGCTCAGACTGTCACGATGCACCACACAGTAATTTACTAAAACGACAGTCCTCACATATGGCTGTTGGCTTCTAAGTTTGAAGGCTGTAAAACTTTGCTTCAAGAAACACAACTCGCTGTCAACACACGTCGCTGGTGCCAATTCCCAAACACCAGTTGCTGCTGGCAATCAAACTCAGAAGGGTGACACACGACTGTAGTAAGGCCAGCACGGTAAGAGTAACATTTCCCAGATAACAGGATGGCAGCAATAACCACAGTGCCTGCACGAATACCAGCAGTAGAAGGTGCTGGCATTCCAACACTCATAATAGGCTGAGCAACAGGGAAGACACAGCCAGAGACAGGAAAGACAGAAGTCACTTATAACATATGTCACCCTTCCTTAGGGAAACAAAATGCAGAAGTAAACGAAGTAAACACGAACATCAATACATACAATGCATTCAGAAAGAAAAGCATTTACATTGCAAGGAAAACATTTACATTGCATTCTTACAAATAAACACCTTGGTAATAACCCCATCCCCCTCCCTTAGGCAAAATTAAAACCAACAACCATTAACGCCACTCGTTGGCATACAACTCAAAACTCGACAATCTGGTAAACATCCAGAAAAGGGGCATTGAGCTCCCACGACCTCCAAGTGATAGGGAACACATCTCCCTATGATTCAGCACTGGGGCACTTATCTCCCAAAAACCTCTTAAAAACTGAACTGGGGCACTCGGCTCCCACAACTTCCACGTAATGGGGGGCACACCTCCCTATGATCCATAACTGGGCACTACACTCCCAAGACCTCTTAAAACTAAACTGGGGCACACTGCTCCCACAACCTCCACCCTCCCTATGATCCATAACTGGGCACTACACTCCCAAAACCTCTTAACACTAAACTGGGGCACACTGCTCCCACAACCTCCACATAATAGGGCAACATCACCCTATCATCCAATACTGGGGCACTAGCTCCCACAACGCCCACGTAATAGGGAAACACACCTCCCTATGATCCATAACTGGAGCACTTGGCTGCCAAAATGTCTGGAAACACACCTCCCTATGATCCCTGACTGGGGCACTGAGATCCCAAAACGTCTTAAAAGCTGAACTGGGGCACTCAGCTACACTATGCCACAACCTCTCACAAAACCTCACCAATAACAAAATACACCACCCTGCAACCACCCCCACAAAACAGTATGACAGTCATGAAATGAACGAAAAGAAAGACTCTTACTCCGGTGAGCGATTTCTCACCCGAGGTCCTCACCAAAAGTTCCAACACTGTGTATCGCAGTGACTTCCTCCTGGTAGCGTCTCACGTACAATGTGCAAAGTTATTAAGGATGTGCCAAAGTAATTAAGGATGTGCTGTATCCTTCAACACACTCCACACAAACTGCAATGGAGTGTGGTTAGTAAACGAAGATGTAGTGTGACCTGCAATTCAGCTCAAAATGGTTGACATACCATTTTTCCTTCAGCGGCAACATGCGTCTCCATAAAAAAAAACTGGATAGCTGCACCACGACTGTGCCGAAAGTAGAGACAAGAACAGGTCTATAAGCAAAAGGATACCTGTGCGCCAAGGGATGAAGACAATCCGGACATTCATATCCCACGACGACACAATAGCAGCCGACTGGAACATTGCGATGTTCACAACTTTATTGACAATGTGGTTGGCGAAGAGTGCACACCACATGGAGTATAAACGTAGAAACCACGTAGAATGTAAGCTTGCAGTGAAGCGCCAAACACAAGATGGCAGCACGCATCAACAACGCCGCACCGGATGGCTCACGGCACGACCATGCTGCAGGACGTCCCTCTGCAGCCCTGAGATGCGTAGAGTGCAACGTCACAAAGATCCCTGACGAGTAACGCGTGGACAGCAACAGGTAAGGCTGCTCGCGCTGCAAAGTCTCAGCAGGATGATTTTAAAAGGGCACGCGCGCTCCCAACCGCGCGCTCCCAACGGCCTGCACACCTGACCAGCGCCCAACTTCCAAAAATTAAACCACGGACAAAGTTAACTCACCGAGGACACTTGGGAACCTCAGAGTAGGCGCTCTCCAGACGGTCAGGGACAAAATACACAGTCACCGGCAGTAGCATCTCGAAGTCACTGCACAAATGTTGCATCAATGAAAACATGTAAAAGAGTCGTCAACAAAATCGACGCAGTTGCCAGTAGGATCATAAACGGCAAACACAGACTCCAAAACTGATGATGGCAGGCTCTACATGTAAGCTATTTGTAGAGCGGTAGTAGGAATGCGCTACACAGCAGTTTGTCCAGGTCCCACTCAATCCACAGGCACCACGAGGACATAGCCACAGAATGTGCACTGTTTAGTTCAGACAGTCCACACAACAAAGTGCCTGCGCTAACAATGTGCTTCAAAGGCACAGGCCGGTAGTAGAAGAGGATGGTGAAACGCCTTAGGCTGCAGGCTGTCCTGTTGATAACGGACACTGGTGGGGCTGACCAGGGCGTTTCCGTAGTAATACCTTTTTCTTGGGGTTCCAGTTCATCAGTTTCAATTTATTTAGTGAGACCCTTAGTTCCAGTTCATGTATCTTTAGCAAGATATCCACAGCCTTCCTTCCTCAACGCGTAGGTTCTCTTCAAATCGTCGCCAAAATGTGGTAAAGGACAGCCTAATGGCCCCTTAACTTCGGCCCTTCTAACTGGACCAGCAGGAATCTAATAAGCCCCCTCACCACTGGCACTGTGCTGCTCCTAATGGAAGCATACAGCGTGCAGGCTCTGCTGAACGTGTTGCAGTGTTTGAAAATGACACAGGGACGACTTCAGCATATTTCTGTGGAACCCAACTTTTTGGCAGGGTAGATGGCGTCCACTCTGTGAAAAGTGTGTAGACGCTGTCTACCCGCGTGTACCCTCGACTCGTGCCCTGGTTTGCACCCAAGGAAAATAGTCCCAGGCAGAGTATGCAGAGGAGCTTATAAAGCGAGAAATACCTAGCCAAATCTCTTTGTCGCTGCTCTAGTTTATCACTAACATGAAGGGCAATTACCTACTCACCCGTCCCTGAAATGTATTTGTATTAGAGTTGAATTAAGAACTCCGGAAGACATAGATGTTGGCCATGCTTATTGTCCTCCTGCCTGTTTTGATGTGGGATGGGGCTCGCTGAGGCAAAGGGTAACCTTCCAGCTCTACTCTGGGGTTGCTGACAAGCAACGTGGGTCTTCATCTGGCGAGAGGGTTGTAAATATGCAGATATGTAAAGAATTAATATCATAATGCAGAAAACGTGATCACTTACATGTTGTCATAATTTATATTATATGCCTTATCAATCACATGCCAAGTTATTGTGCTCAAGTTAAAGTTGGCAAATGTTTCAGTTTCACCATATATTTTTCATGATTGAATAATATAAGTGAGCTACGTCCACTTAATAGTAAACAGTCATCCGGTCTTATATTGTGTGGGAAGAATACCCAAGAGTGTAATGTATACTATAACTTATTTGTTGCACAGAGCGGGAGGTGAGGTTTCTAATCTCCTGGCTCTCTACTCCGTCCCCTTAAGCCCATGCTGAGAGTTGTCGTCTTGTGCCCCAGCACTGCAGCTGCTTTCATTTTCCAACGAAGTATGATATAAACCGGCCTCAGCCTGTTTGTAAACCTCCATCTCACTGGCAGCAGCCCTTTTATTTATGAGAATATAGGAAAGTGCACCCACCACATTTTGTTTACTCACTAAAGCAGTTTAAAAATGTAATTTCAAAAATATTATCATTTCATCCATACCCGAGCTAAATTACAAATTGATATGTGTAAAAAATACAGCCACCAAATGTTGTTTACTCACCAAAAGCAGTTTAAAAATGTAATTTCAAAAGTGTTGTCACTTTCATCCATTCCAGAGCTAAGTTACAAATTGATATGTGGGGAAAATACAAGTAATGTATAAAAAGTAAATTAAAAAACAAAACAAAACATCTTTTCACATTCCTCTGTGATTATGATGATGTGCTGTTTTCGAAACATTGGCCCTTGTCCTTTGAAGCAAAGATTATATTAAGGCCATATACCACTTCCAATGACATCATTTCCGTTGACTGCATTATGATTGTATACGGATATGAAAAATTGGGCCCTAACTATTTTCCTTAGGACTTGTGCCCTGTCCTGTCCACGAGTCATACATATTGAAGCCTCATAGGCTGCACCGGTCCTCATTCAACCAGAACGCACTTCAGCTCTGATGAAAGCCAACGCATTACCTTTCAGTGACCCCCGGTTCGACCCGACTTCTTTGCGACAAACCCACCCGGCAAGAATAATTACTTTTCACGTTCCTTAGCAACGGTAATCAAAACTCACCTCTTCGGGATTTCCTTGGATCCGCTCATCCGAACCCGAAACCTCTTGAAGCGATTTATTTCGCACAACTGCCCGACACGAGCCTGCACGATCATTAATTATTTCACTTGAGACCCAAGACAACCCGACCACTGGAAATTCTGGTCGAAAGACTCACGCATGCGGATGAGCACAGCAGTGAAAGCAAGGGGAGCGCGTGGACATTTGCTCCTGCGACTAAAGTCGGACCGTTGCAAGGGTCGGAGGGCAAACAGGACATTAGATACAGGAGCATCTGCTGGCCGTGTTACTTGTGTCACATAAAAACATTTTATGGACGGTACGCTGGGGAGGGTTGTAAGACGAGCTGGGCCAGCCTGGGGAAGGGGAAAACAGGTGTAGAGGGACTGAAAGTGAGGGGGCTTATGGGTATGTTTTGAAAGCGGCTACTAGGTCTCGTGTATTTTTTGTTGTTGCAGTTTCATATAGCGCGAACTCGACCCGAAGGTATTGGGGCGCTTTACACGAGCACCAGTTAACATTACACAAGGATACATTCATTTTTTTGTAGGCACAGGGAGATTAAGTGATTTGTCCAGAATCACAGGAACGTGAGCCATCGCCGAGACTAGTTTTTATTGCACGAGAGTATCTTTCAGAACGTCATGGTTTCAGCCATTCAGTCAGTCTTCCAATTCCAATATGTCTCGTGCTTTTCAGTGAAAATGTGAATGGCACTACATCAGTAGATGAAAATAAGAACGCCCCTATTGGGGGGGGAGGGGGTGTTTATATAAAAAAAATTGGCGTTTGCTAACGCCAGACATAAAATAGTACCTGTATGGATTAACGTAATTGGGTGGGCTTTTTGCCAGATATTTAACAAGCCTGAACAGAGGGATCTAAATTTGTCAAATGCCGACGTAGGTAATTCGCCAAAATCTCGTATTTCTTTGCATTCTGGCCTTGCGTTTCTAAGAAGAAAAGGAACCAGCCAGTATCCGAATTAGAAAGACAGGTCTGGGTGAGGTACTGTCATGTAAGACCTTGTGAGCTATGTGCTATTCCTGAAGGGGAAGTGGAAGCTCAACTGGGTCCTGCAATTAATTGTGAAGCTACGGATAAGGGGGTATTAGAATGCAGTGGTAGAACTGGGTGGGATCGGAGAGGCACGATTTGCCCATACTTTTTTAATTTATGAAAAACAGTTGCCTTACTTTTGTGAAAAGACAACCGTCCAGACGATTAATTCGATAATTAAAATGCTTCAGCTGAAGTGTCAGGCAGGGAGTCTCCTGTGCTGTGAAACCGAGGGAGAGGCAGACAGCTAAACAAGCCTTCTTGCCAGGGTTCCTGCTTGCCTGAAATAAATGCAAATGTGCTCAACTGGTTAATCTGCAAATGTAAAGGGTGCTTGAAGCTTTGTGATGACAGATTTATTCTTTTAGAGTAGTTGTGCAAGGGAGTTACCAGATGAGCTGTGAAGTGTGTACTTTTATATAAATAGCATTACGTACAGTCTGGATATTACAAAAATCTATATATTGGAAGCACCAGTTTATCCTAAACTTTTTTGCACATTTGTTAGCAGCCTGTCTGATACTGTGCTTAGCGCAGGTTTAAATAACTTATAATTATTAATAATTTTATAATTATTAACATATTCACAGTGCTTTCTGTCACAAGCTGGGACCTCCTAGCACTTAAAATACACAAGTCACTATTCTCCACTGCACCAAGATACAGTTCTTCAGCTCTCCGGTTACACACACACAGACATCTGCAGTGCATTAACTAATAGCTGTTCATAACGTACTTGCATACAAGGTCAGGCCCGTAGCCAGAAGTATATTTTTAGAGGGGCATGGCCCTCAACTATGACCTAACATTAAATCTGTGCTCTATATGTGCAATCTTTTCAAAATAGTGGTTGTACTACTAAATATCAACCCCCCAATAATATGGTAGTACAGGAATATCGAGGACTGAATATTGAAAGGTAACTGCATATAGTGGAAGGATAGGTTTACTACTCCCAAGTCCACATCAATATACCTTGAATATATATATATCGCATTGGTACATATATGTGGAGTAAGGTATAAAAAAACTGTATTTACTTGCCTGTTGATATTTTGGATTAGATATCCTGTCATTGATATTCTGGTTTTGATATTCAGGTGCACACCGTGTGATTCTATGTAAAGGAATACATGGATTTTTTTAACCCCTTCGGTGCGTCGGACGGCCGGAAGCCGTCCGACGCACCAGAGCTCATGTGCGTTGAACGGCTCCCGGCCGTCCGATCACATGACACTGGAAATCCCTCTGGTCCCCCTGAGTAAAATGATACCTCACTTGTGTGGGTGGGCCAAGGGCCTGTGACTGGGAAGGGCCAAAAACATAGGGATTAGGGGTACAGCACAGCGAATTCTAAGCGCTACATTAAAAAAAAAAAAAATCTTTAGCCGATTCTGCATTGGACAGCCACACAAGTGAGGTATCATTTTAGTCAGGAGACCAAGGGGAACGCTGGGTGGTAGGACATTTGTGCCGGCACAGTGATCTCACACAAAAATGTGTGGAACAAATGATTTTTTCAGCTAAATTGAGCTTTGCAGGGGATTCTGGGTAGGAAAACATTGGGGATCCACGCATGCCATACCTCCTTGGACTCCCCAGGGTGTCCAGTTTTCAGAAATGTGTGGGTTTGGTAGGTTTCCCTAGATGGCCGCCGAGCCCCGGGCAAAAAACCCAGGTGCCCCCCCCTTGCAAAGCCAGGTTGTTTTGTGATAGGTAAATTTGTTGTCTCCACAATACGTATCGGGCCCTTGCCAGTGGTGGGTACTTGGCCCACCCACATGAGTGAGGTACCATTTTTATCGGGAGACCTGGGGGAACGCTGGGTGGTAGGAAATTTGTGGCAGCCCGGTAATCCCACAACTTTCTCACACAAATTTGAGAAAAATTTGATTTTTTCACACAAATTTGAGGTATGCAGGGGATTCTGGGTAGGAAAACGTTGGGGGTCTGCACAAGCCATACCTCCCTGGACTCCCCCGGGTGTCTAGTTTTCTGAAATATGTTGGTTTGGTAGGTTTCCCTAGATGCACACTGAGCCCGGGTCCAAAAACCCAGCAAAACCAGGTCGTTTTGTGATAGGTAACTTTGATGTCGCCACAATACGTTTTTGGCCCTTCCCTGCCGCGGGCACTTGGCCCACCCAAAAAAGTGAGGTACAATTTTTATCAGACGACTCTGGAGAATGAGGGGTGGGTGGAAGTTTGTTGATCTACATAGATTCCAGAACTTTCCATCACAGAAATGTGAGGAAGATGTGTTTTTTTGACAGAGTTTGTGGTTTGCAAGGGATTCTGGGTAACAGAACCTGGTGAGAGCCACACAAGTCACCCCATCCTGAATTCCCCTTGGTGTCTGTTTTTCAAAAATGTATAGGTTTGCTAGATTTTCCTAGGTGGCAGTAGAGCTAGGGTTCAAAATCCACAGCTAAGGCACTTTCCAAAAAAAGGGTCAGTTTTCACTGTAAAAATGTGGTGTATCCACGTTGCATTTTGGCCTGTTTCCTGTCGCGGGCACTAGGCCTACCCACACAAGTGAGGTACCATTTATATCGGGAGACTTTGGGGAATGCAGGGAGGGTGGAATTTTGTGCATCCAGGCAGATTCCAGAACTTTCCATCACAGAAATGTGAAGGAAAGGTGTTTTCTTTTACAAAGTTTGAGGTTTGCAAGGGATTCTGGGTAACAAAAGCTGGTGAGAGCCACACAAGTCACCCCATCCTGAATTCCCCTTGGTGTCTGGTTTTCATAAATGTATAGGTTTGCTAGGTTTCCCTAGGTGCTGGCAGAGCTAGGGTTCAAAATCCACAGCTAGGCACTTTGCAAAAAAAAGGGTCAGTTTTCACTGTAAAAATGTGATGTATCCACATTGGGTTTTGGCCCGTTTCCTGTCGCGGGCACTAGGCCTACCCAGACAAGTGAGTTCCCATTTTTATCATGAGGCATTGGAGAATGTGGGGTGGGTGGAATTTTGTGGATCCACGCAGATTCTAGATCTTTCCATCACAGAAATGTGAGGAAAATGTGTTTTTTGGACAAAGTTTGAGGTTTGCAAGGGATTCTGGGTAACAGAATCTGGTGAGAGCCACACAAGTCACCCCAACCTGGATTCCCCTTGGGGTCTGTTTTTCAAAAATGTATAGGTTTGCTAGGTTTCCCTAGATGCCGGCAGAGCTAGGGTTCAAAATCCACACCTAGGCACTTTGCAAAAAAAGGGTTAGTTTTCACTGTAAAAATGTGGTGTATCCACGTTGCGTTTTGGCCCGTTTCCTGTCGCAGCACTAGGCCTACCCACACAAGTGAGGTACCATTTGTATCGGGAGACTTTGGGGAATGCGGGGTGGGTGAAATCTTTTGGATCCACACTGATTCTATTACTTTCCATCACAGAAATGTGAGGAAAGTGTGTTTTGTTTTTACACAGTTTGAGGTTTCCAAGGGATTCTGGGTAACAGAACCTGGTGAGAGCCACACAAGTCACCCCATCCTGGATTACCCTGGGTGTCTAGTTTTAAAAAATGTATAGGTTTGCTAGGTTTCCCTAGGTGCCGGCAGAGCTAGGGTTCAAAATCCACAGCTATGCACTTTGCAAAAAACTGGTCAGTTGTCACTGTAAAAATGTGGTGTGTCCACGTTGCGTTTTGGCCCGTTTCCTGCTGCGGGCACTAGGGTTACACACACAATTGAGGTACCATTTTTATCAGGAAACGTAGGGGAACACAGAATTGTAGAGGAACTATTATTACCTATTGACTTTCTATGCATTTCTGCCTTCCAAATGTAAGACAATGTGTAAAAAAGATGTCACTTTGAAAAATGTCCTATAATTCACATGCTAGTATGGGTACCCACAATTTCGGAGTACCAGTAAAATGCCAAAACTGTGTAGAAAATTTTGGTTTTCTGACAAAGTCTGCTTGTCCCTGAAAGCTGTGAGGATGGTGATTTCAACACCCACAACCCCTTTGTTGTTACCATTTGCAGGGACACAAACAGATGCTTTCTTCTGCAGCACCTTTTCCCCATTTATACAAAAAACAACCAAATGTAGCTGTATTTTGGCTAATTTCTGGGTCCCCTCCAGGGGAATCCACAAACCCTGGGTACCTTTAAAAACCCCATGATGTTGGAAGAAAAGCACACAAATTTGGCGTGGATACCTGATGTGGACAAAAAGTTACAGGGGCCTAAGCGCAAACTACCCCAAATAGCCAAAAAAAGGCTTAGCACAGGGGGGGGGGCTATATATTTCCCCCCGAAAGGCCTAGCAGAAAAAGGGTTGAAGATGCATATTAGAGCACACTTAATCAACTTTATACAGTCCAACTTTAAATTCTATCAGTTAGATGGGATTTAATGTAGAAGGGTGTAAAGTTGTAAAGTAGGCTAAGGTTGACTCTCAACGTTGTGTATTTTCTAAATTATTCAAGCTCGGTGCAATGCAAAACTGATCAAGTTCTTTTTTTTTTCCTACAAAAAATAAGCTGATCTCAGCTCAGAGCCCTTCGTCCCACACCTCTTGCCTCAGGTGGTGGATGTCCAGCCTCATACTCACATCAGGAAATCATTAAACTTGGAAGTCCTGAAAGGATAAACCTTACCTCACGTAAATTTAGGAAATTTAATCTGCTTCAAAAAGTGTCGAGTTTCCTAATCTCAACCAACTTCGTAAGTGATGTTTTCATTTAACTCGCCACTAATTTAAAATACCTTTAGAGAGAGCTTAGAGAATATCCTTCAAGAACATTTTGGGAAATTTACGACAAACAGTGTGTTTTGAACATTTTAGGGCTTCAACAAAGGTGAAAACTAAATAGAATTTAAATGTCACTTTACAGGGGAAGTTGGGGAGGTCCCACAATGAATTTCACTATAAGGGTGTGACAAAAGATGGATACCTCAATTATATTTGATCAAAAGCACTTATTAAAACTGCATGGACTTGAGGTAGGTTCCGACACTGGCATTGTGCAAAAGGTGTTGTACAAAAGGAGGCCTTAGTTAGACATTGCCCAGCAAAACAGGTAGACATGGAAAAGGATAGGTGATTGTGTGAGCCATTTTATGTCTGTAGTCTGGCTGAGGAAACTAGTTCCATCTCAGTTAGAGAAGCTGTAGATGGTCAGGCAGCAGCACGGTTTGCATCTAGTATCCTGCTCTGTGATAACATATCTTTTTGATGCTGCTTGCATGGCACCTCCCATTTGGATGCTATAGAGTTGTCCACCTCCAGAATTATGGAAATTGTCTACTCTTTTGCATGCAGTAGACTTCTTGCTTGGCTTCCTCCAGGTGGCACCAGCTATGTGGTTAACATTGCTTGGACGAGCATGCACTTTTCTGAGTGGTCAATGTAAAAAGCATGAAAGCCTGCCATGTGTACTAGAAATGGAAAATATTTACTTGTAGAGTTACTGTTTACCATTACTACAGGTGCAGATAAAAGTCATGCTTCGCGGTATGAAACAGTTAAGAGTCTACCATATTTAAATGTACACTAGAAAGCCAAATTACCTCCTTAGTAGAACTTGGACTTCTCAGCAGATAGGTTGTACTCTCTAGCGACTATACTGGCAAATGTTGACTTGGCTGATATGCATCAAAAGAGAAAGTGTCAGCACTTCTCACTAAAAGCATATAGTACAAATAACAAGGGGGTGCCATTGTTAAGCAATTTGCAAAAAGCAATGTGGATCAAGTAACAATGGTTAAACCTTATTAGGATTTTAAAGACTACTATGCAAGGTGATTTTTGGATTGTACACTAAGATCCCTTTTAGAAAATAAAGTGCAAAATTGTGCTTTGAAATTACATTGGGCCAGGTGTATTGGCACACACATGATGAGCTGTATATTCTGCTTAAAATCTCCAATCACCATTTCTCTATATGTTGCTAGCTCTCATTTTGCTCCAATAGGCTCTCTTACTTTCTATATTCTTTCCAAATCTCTATCCCTACTGGATCTCTCAACCTTTTTTCCACTATCTCTTTCTTTTTGCAGCTGCATCTATCTTCCCATTCCTGTCTCTCCTGCTCTCTCTCTTGCCTTCTCCATTTACTCTCCTTTCTTTCACTCAATCTTCTCTCCCTTACTAGAACCTATTCCCTTTATCTTCTCTTCTAGCTTCTTTGTACATCTTAATATTTTTTATTCTCTCCAAGCCCTCTTCTTCATAGACCATGTATGGCAACTGAAACTTTCTCTTGGCTCTGTATGGCCATTAGCAGCACCGGCTACCTTTCTTTAACCACTGTGCTTTTCGCTGTTCCTCAGTCCCAGAAGTCTACCATCCTGGGGGCCTCCTGGAACTGGAGAAGTCTCCTACGATCATGGAACAAAGAAGTTAGTATAACGTGGCCATCATATCCCTGCAGTTTTTTGTCAATTTGTGTTGGATAGGACATCAGGCTGCATAGATTTAATGGGGTTTAACTACTTTAGGGCAGAAGACGGCCCGTTGACGTCCACCACACTACCTTTGAACTTCAACGGCTCATCTACAGTACTGGAAAACTAAATGTTTCTGGTAACCCAGAAACATTTCTTTTCCAAAATCAAAGTCGACATGCAAGGGAATGCTTCCCACAAGCCCCGAGTATGATTTATTTTTGCTGTATCGCGTAGCACGCTGTGCGCACTAACATTAAACAGCAAAACAAAAGTGAAAGCAGAGCGCTCTATTCGAAACTGTGAGGATCCACAAATGTCTTACCCCATAACGTTCCTACACTTCCGATAATATTAGTACCCCACTTGAGTGACTAATCTATCGCCTGTGAAAGGAAAGGCTTCCTAAGACCCACTAAAACACAAGGAAACATCAAGATTTTGCCTTGAGTAATAACCAATTCTGGTGATGTGGATAGCTGTGGTATTTAGGTCAGGGCTCAGTCAGTACCTAGGGAAAACTGCCAGGCCCAGACATTTCTGAAAACAAAGTACCTACGGTAGTCTGGGTGGTATAGCTTGCATGGATCCCAATACCCTTTCTTACCCAGAGTTCTCTGAAAACACCAAACTTTGGCTAAATTACAGACATATTTCTGTGAAGGGAAATCCCTGAATCTGTGAGGATCCATAAAATTCCTACAACCCAGCGTTCCCACAATGAAAACACAAAACCAAATGTTCACCAAATATTATGCATTTAACACATTAATTACATAAATTACATAGGACACTATAACAGCAATTTATTTGCAATGGCCATAAATTTGATAAAGATTAAGCAGAATTTCAAAGGACTTAATACATTTCAAAAGGCAAATTCATACTATACAGTTCTTAAATTACAATATACAGAACTCAGAAAATGTTAGATGATGTTCTGCGGAGACGCCTGGAGAGGTCAGTTATAATACAAATGCTTACAGACTCAGATGTCCTGATTAAGGTTTCCACAATATTTAGTTCAAGGAGATGAATCTTTAGCATGTTGAGGCTAGCATGGTTATTTATATAATAAACCATTTTTAGAAGATAATCTGCTATAACAACCCTGGTGAAATGGCGGGCTATATTGGGCCACTTCAGATTCACACTACTGCTTGTTAGGGTATTTGCAAACCTCTGCAGCAGGCACATTAACCTAACAAACCATCTGCCTCCTGCAAACAAAATAACGCTTAGTAAAGCAGATACATTATCTCATCAGGCTATATTTCACAACAGGCCAGTGCAGGCTGGAGCAATGTCAGTCAAATGTAAGTCATGACTGACTTGTGATACTTCTGTCCCAGCACAATAGGCTAATCAAAGCACCATGCCATTTTGGAATCTGGAGTTTCCTGATTGGATGTTCCTTCTGAATGACTGATTGGTTTAGGTAGTAACAATCACTTATGTATCAGTAATAGGAAATGTTATTAAAAGTCTCTTGCATTAGAGCACTATGACTCAATGTCCTGTGCAATCTCTTTGCACAGCAAATTCTTGTTTCACATACCATATGTGAGAGGTGAGAAGGGAGTTCAGCTAATGCCAATTAAATTCTCGGCTTCTCAGCTGTGATAGTGAACTTATGTTGGCACCAATGTTTATTTCAGCTACTCACATACACCACTGTGGCATCCCACATGGGTCCATCATATCCCTGCAATTATTCTGAGGATTTGGGTGTATTGTATGGTATGGCTGTGTGGGCTTATCATGTGATACACTCGCAAAAACTAAAACTCTCTTTGGTTCAGTCAAGCTCATTTGTAAAACCTTAAGCTCAACCCCAGGTAGATATGGCTTTGAGCAGCAAGGCTTAAAGGAAGGAACAAGTGTAAAACATTTAACTACTAAGCAATGAAATAAGAAAGATACACAACACAAAAGAAATCCGATACCAATTTATAGAAAAAGATTGTATTTTTATGAATTTTTAGAGCCCAAGATGAGCAAAATCCAAAGGAGGGTTCTGAAGATACAGATTTTTAAAGAAAACGTAAATTTCAGTTCAACCGCAAACAAGCACTGGTAACCGTAAAGTTTGTAAACTTTTTGAAAAGTTTGTCAGAGTTGGGTTCGACTACTCTGGTCCAGCTTGGGTGACCATATCCAACAGGGAGATGGTTTGGGGGCTAAAAAGGTGTATTTGGACAGTTACCTGGCAACCAAAGTGTTATCCAGTTCCAAACTTTACAGCACAACCACTATAGACTTCAATGGAGTGGTCCTGTAGCTGCGGATGCAGGAGATGGAAAATGCTCAAAATGCTCTGGGAACTGTTCGGTTGAGGGGGGTGCCTTTGCGGTTATTCCTCGGTCCACAGGTCAGGTGAGGCAACTTCGGCCACAGAGGTCAGGGTTCCTTGAAGTCCTCTTTACGTTAGTAGAAGGACAGTTATGGTTGGGCTACCGGTCTCTGTAAGCAGCAGTCCTGATGATATCCTTTGGTGGAGGCTGGTGTCCCTCTTGGGTGACCAATCTGCACTAAGGCAACATCCCTAGTACCGTCTGGCTCAGGTGCAAATTTTGGCCGTGGAGGATTGGTCTCTTGGGGCACCCAGCGGCAGTCAGCAGTGATTCTTCTGAAGTGGCTACTGATTTTCTGAGTTGGGCTACTTCAGCTTTGTTGACCCTGGTGCTGGTTCCAAGGGGTCAGCCGACTGACCCCTAGGTCACTTCTTTGGTCTGGGACTTGGGAATGACTTTTCCCCAAGCCAGAGCCACCGGCACAGTCCTCTTTTCGCTAGACCAAGGTGCAGTGGGTGCAGTCTAGCAGGAGGTGCAGCCTCTTTGTGCGAGGTCCAGTGGCCAGCAGGACAGTCCTTCTTCGGTCCTTTCTCCTGTTCCAGTGTGAGCTGATGTTCAGGGTGCCAGGGGTGCCATATTTATCTACAGAAAGTGCCCTGTAGGGATGATGTGGTCACTAGCCAATGGGCTACCAGGTCACCTCCCTCTTAGTGACGACTTTCCACCTATGTGTGGCACCTAGCAGTCCCACAGTGCACTATTCTGCCCACTTTCAAGATGTTGGGGCTCTTCCTCAGATGTTAGGAGCTTGGTAGCCCACCCTAGAGGTGTGGCTCCTATTGGGCTACACGCCGATGGAAAGACGGGTTTGGGCACTAGTACCCCCTCTCTGTTCCAGCCGCTAGCCTGTCTACCTGAACAAAGGGCAGCCCCTCAAGAGTATGATCGCCATTTGCCCACCATAGGTGGCATCGCCTTTGAAGCTCGTCTTTTGGGCTAACACCCTGAGTGGCTTCCTGCAAAGGGGAGGTAACACTTTGCCCTGTAGCAGGCTGCTATTGTTCCTAAAACTGGGAATCTTTCACACTACTCCCCAGGAGGGCAGAAAGCTGTCTGGTGGCCAGAGACCGTGTGAGGCCACTAGGCAAACTGGGTCATAGAGTGGCATCTTTCTAAAAGTTGCATTTTGGTAATAGTGACATTACATTCGATTTGGTCATCAAGTTGGGTTTAATGCCACAATTAATTTGCTACCTTACAGTACCCATCTCAGTAGTCCCATTCAGAAGTTATCCGGGCTGAGTAGTCAGCCGGTAACCCTGTGTTAGCCAATGGGGCTACTAACTCTCCTAACTAACAACAAAAGAGCGAAGAAAATCTCTACGATAACACGAGGAGAAACCTCTTTCTTTAAAAGAACCCTCACTCACCAACCTAGTTGGTGACATGCTTCATCATTGGTTCCCACCAGAGGGACCGAGTGTCCCCCGGTGTGCTACGACGCCTGGAATTCCAGCGGAGCAGGTTTATTGGAAGGGTAGTGAAAGTGTGCAGGATGTGCAAATTAAAAGAACACTGGTTGCTTCCCAAAACAATTTTTAATGGTGGAGAACCAGTGGTCGATTAAAACTAGTGAGACGGACCCGAGCTGGCTAATTAAGTAAACCAGGAGAGTCCGATTTAAAAGTGAAACTTGGTCAACATGTTTCTGCTTATATATGCACCATTAGCTAAGCATTCTTCAGGACCTAACAACCCATGGCGGTATACGCACGCTAAGGCGTATCCTAACCTATGGGGAGGTGCGTAAGGCAAAACTCACGGTTTTACCAATGCAGCCTTGTGGAACTTCCAAAAGCCGCTGTACTCTGAAAGAAAGAGAACAAATATAAAACAACACACGACCACTATGTGACCACTGTGATACTCATCAACAGGTGCAACAGAGGATTAAAGTGCTATAACACCTCGTGCTTAAAAGAGCCTGGGTATATGACGCGGCCCAAAATACGTTTTAGCCCAAAACTCAGGCGAACGTGCCAATCGGACAACCAATTCGTCCACTTACATTGAAAGACAGGTCTTGACACATTGTGACTTTCGCTCATACAACCATATCAAGCAGGCTACTACTCCGTATCCGAGTATAGACGGAGGAGTCCTAAATCCGGGTCATTCACCGTAACACTTCGACTTTAATGTAATTCGAAATTGACACTTAATTCTAGATAAATCAAATTGCTCAGTGATAGTGCTCTAACACAGCGCCAGCGTTAACGCGCTGTGCAGAAAAACGTAAAGCATGGAGAAATCAGCGCTTACGTGAAGGTTAAATTGGCTTCACTTCATGGATTCCGGAAAAGGGTAGAGCTACCTATAAGAGCAATCTGGTTAGAATCAGGAAGTCACATATCTTTTGACAGACATCGGTGCGCGCCCTGACTGCCCAATTCACTTACTTATTACTCGGAGCTCACCCACTACAGACCTGCCTGTTGCCTGCCACGGACCCGAATATTACCGTTACGTCGCAGTAACGATCCAGAAATAGCGGAGCTCCATCACGTGACCCGGAAAGGATTGAAAATGTTCCGGTCACGTGATGGGAAACAACTAAACCGCTAACCTGCACCTCAACCAATAAAACTTTATTGAATTGGTCGATCCAAACACAGTACAGAGACCTCGAAACAGAGGGAAAGTGATGTCTAAAAACCTTCAAGTAAGTGAGTCAAAATGATAGATTCACAGCTAACAACAGGTTTCAAAAGGTGTAAGGCAAAAAGGGGGGCATTTCAGACACTGTTTTTACAGGGGAAAAATAACTAAATCCCATACTTAAATCCGAATGTTGATAAGAACCTAAACCCATGATCCCATCAGGCTCATTACATATCAAGTAACTATAATCAGTGCAGTAGAACCAGGAAAGAATTTTTTGGCGTTGGAATACAAGGGAAACTAACCCAAACGAAGTGGAGAGTGGTCAAAAAGGAGTGTACAAATATCAACGCTTCAACACTGTACCCCACGGAATATTATCATTCAGGCCTTGCTTGTGGGTGGACAGACGATAAATCCAACGTTGCTCTTTTTCAAACAGTAATTGTTGTGTATTAGGACCCAATTTCATTTGTTCAATAATAGTCCAGCTCAAGTCATTAGCAGTGTGCCCTATCTGCAAGAAATGTTCAGCGAGTTTCGTCACGTTCTTCTTACATCGGATATTACTGCGATGTTCGCAAATTCGCTGCTTCACCTTACGTGAAGTCATTCCAACATATCTGAGCCCACATGGGCAAGTAATCATATAAACCACGTTGGTAGAATTACAATTGGTGTGCGTCCTTTGTGTCCATAGTTTCCTGTTTCCAAACTTAATTGCTTTGTAGGAGTTGTAAGATGGCAAACACTACATGCTCCACATGGGAAGTGGCCTATTACTGGTGGAAGGCCCCAAGCATTAAGGACCGACTGATTGGGGTCCCTATTCATGTTCCTGGGTCGAGTGTGAACAACAGAATCCTTAATGCTCCTAGCTCGTTTAAAGGAAAAAGAGGTTTTTCCCAATTGTGATTGTTGCTCTCAAGTATTCTCCAATGTTTCCTAATGGATTTACTGACAGCGTTGGAAGCTACATTATACGTTGTTACGCACGTCAAAGGTATCTCATCTACAGGTTTCGAAATGTCTTCAAGCAGGGCTTCTCTATGCTGATTCCTAGCCCTCTTACAACTTTTATTGAGTATTTTTCTTGGATAGCCCCGTCTCTGGAGTTTATTTGTCAAATCCTTAGCCTGTGTTCGATAGTCCTGTAATTCACTACAATTCCGTCTAAGGCGCAAATATTGGCCGAAAGGGAGATTCTCCCGTAGTGGACGGGGGTGGAAACTAGAAAAGTGTAGCAAGTTGTTCTTTGCTATAGGTTTGTGGTGCGTTAGTGTCTGTAGATGACTCCCAACTTTCTTAATAACCACATCAAGAAATACCATCTCATCCTTGCTGTAGATATGGGTGAAACGTAAGTTAGGGTCACACATGTTGATCCAGTCACAGAAGGCTAGGAGTGTTTCCTCCGTACCTTGCCACACAATGAAAATATCATCTATGTACCTTTTCCAAAAGGATACATAGGGCGCATAGGGGTTGCGTGACGAGAGTATATATTTACACTCAAAATCGTACACATACAACCCGGCAACACTTGGGGCAAAAGTACTGCCCATCGAAGTCCCAGTGGTTTGTAGATACAGTTCGCCTTTATATTCAAAAAGTTTTTCTTCAAAGCGATGGTGGCACACTCCACCACAAACTCTTGAGGTGTAATAAAATCCCATTGCGCTTTTTCCAAGGTGTCCTTGACGACCTTAACGGTATCGTCTTGCGGAATACAGGTATAGAGGCTCTCTATATCTAACGAGACCAGAAAAATAGGTTCTCCTGGAAGTTCCAGTTCGTATAGTGAGGCTAAAAGACTCTTAGTATCCTTAAGATAAGTGCTGGTAGCTTGAACCAAAGGTCTAGTCTTGCCGTTGGGACAAATCCCAGACCCTAGGAATAGACGACAATATTACCAGCAACCTTGGCAACCTTTCCCACCAACAGGAGGTCCAGGTTATCCTATCCCCTTTCAACCACCTCATTTCCACCAGATGATGGGGTGGAATCCCAACATGATGCCCCAACCGCAGTTCCATCAGAACATGTATCGTCCGCCTTTTTTAGAGAGGGGTCGGAGAGGACGCGGCAAAAGAAGAGGATCGAACCAGGTACACTGGGAACACGAGGACGCAGTGGGGGACAATACACGGAGCAAGGCCCGGGAGCAACAAGCGGGCCCGAGCAATCAGAGAGTCTAGTCACCAATCTCTCATCGATTTTGCTCACGACGGACGAAATGGCAGTCCTGGAGAAGGGTCTGGGATTTGTCCCAACGGCAAGACTAGACCGTTTCAAACTTCATTGTGAACTTTCTGATTTTTTCCGGAAACTGAAATTGAAGAGTTTCTTTGAGAAACATACAACCGAGGGAATACCAATATCTGCCGGTGATTCCGGCTTGAGAGCAAAATCATCTTTCACCCCCCCTCCATACACAGTACCTCCGGAAATCACAGCTTTTGAGCAGGCTGTATTCAATGATATTGAAAAGTTTCAGGAGACGTCTACTTTTAAGAATATGAGTGCCACTGAGTTTCAGGCACTTCAATCCCTTCAGTCGAATACTGACATCATCATCAAGTCTGCTGACAAGGGGGTGGCATCGTGATACAGGATGCAGATGACTACGATAAGGAATGTAGGCGCCTTTTGAACAATCAGACTAACTACACACGCCTTGATTCTGATCCCTCTATGGAACTTCGATTGATGATTAAAGAACTAGTGGATCATGCAGAGACCAATGGATATATTTCGAAACATGAGGCGGATTTTCTGACCTCCAGCAAGGGCATTATTCCGTACTTCTATACTCTGCCCAAAACTCACAAAAATATAATGCCTCCGCCTGGAAGGCCCATTGTGTCGGGCATAGGTTCTTTGTTGGAACCTTTGTCTAAATATTGTGATTTCTTCCTGAAACCTTTGGTTCAAGCTACCAGCACTTATCTTAAGGATACTAAGAGTCTTTTAGCCTCACTATACGAACTGGAACTTCCAGGAGAACCTATTTTTCTGGTCTCGTTAGATATAGAGAGCCTCTATACCTGTATTCCGCAAGACGATACCGTTAAGGTCGTCAAGGACACCTTGGAAAAAGCGCAATGGGATTTTATTACACCTCAAGAGTTTGTGGTGGAGTGTGCCACCATCGCTTTGAAGAAAAACTTTTTGAATATAAAGGCGAACTGTATCTACAAACCACTGGGACTTCGATGGGCAGTACTTTTGCCCCAAGTGTTGCCGGGTTGTATGTGTACGATTTTGAGTGTAAATATATACTCGTCACGCAACCCCTATGCGCCCTATGTATCCTTTTGGAAAAGGTACATAGATGATATTTTCATTGTGTGGCAAGGTACGGAGGAAACACTCCTAGCCTTCTGTGACTGGATCAACATGTGTGACCCTAACTTACGTTTCACCCATATCTACAGCAAGGATGAGATGGTATTTCTTGATGTGGTTATTAAGAAAGTTGGGAGTCATCTACAGACACTAACGCACCACAAACCTATAGCAAAGAACAACTTGCTACACTTTTCTAGTTTCCACCCCCGTCCACTACGGGAGAATCTCCCTTTCGGCCAATATTTGCGCCTTAGACGGAATTGTAGTGAATTACAGGACTATCGAACACAGGCTAAGGATTTGACAAATAAACTCCAGAGACGGGGCTATCCAAGAAAAATACTCAATAAAAGTTGTAAGAGGGCTAGGAATCAGCATAGAGAAGCCCTGCTTGAAGACATTTCGAAACCTGTAGATGAGATACCTTTGACGTGCGTAACAACGTATAATGTAGCTTCCAACGCTGTCAGTAAATCCATTAGGAAACATTGGAGAATACTTGAGAGCAACAATCACAATTGGGAAAAACCTCTTTTTCCTTTAAACGAGCTAGGAGCATTAAGGATTCTGTTGTTCACACTCGACCCAGGAACATGAATAGGGACCCCAATCAGTCGGTCCTTAATGCTTGGGGCCTTCCACCAGTAATAGGCCACTTCCCATGTGGAGCATGTAGTGTTTGCCATCTTACAACTCCTACAAAGCAATTAAGTTTGGAAACAGGGAAACTATGGACACAAAGGACGCACACCAATTGTAATTCTACCAACGTGGTTTATATGATTACTTGCCCATGTGGGCTCAGATATGTTGGAATGACTTCACGTAAGGTGAAGCAGCGAATTTGCGAACATCGCAGTAATATCCGATGTAAGAAGAACGTGACGAAACTCGCTGAACATTTCTTGCAGATAGGGCACACTGCTAATGACTTGAGCTGGACTATTATTGAACAAATGAAATTGGGTCCTAATACACAACAATTACTGTTTGAAAAAGAGCAACGTTGGATTTATCGTCTGTCCACCCACAAGCAAGGCCTAAATGATAATATTCCGTGGGGTACAGTGTTGAAGCGTTGATATTTGTACACTCCTTTTGACCACTCTCCACTTCGTTTGGGTTAGTTTCCTTGTATTCCAACGCCAAAAATTCTTTCCTGGTTCTACTGCACTGATTATAGTTACTTGATATGTAATGAGCCTGATGGGATCATGGGTTTAGGTTCTTATCAACATTCGGATTTAAGTATGGGATTTAGTTATTTTTCCCTGTAAAAACAGTGTCTGAAATGCCCCCTTTTGCCTTACACCTTTTGAAACCTGTTGTTAGCTGTGAATCTATCATTTTGACTCACTTACTTGAAGGTTTTTTAGACATCACTTTCCCTCTGTTTCGAGGTCTCTGTACTGTGTTTGGATCGACCAATTCAATAAAGTTTTATTGGTTGAGGGTGCAGGTTAGCGGTTTAGTTAGTTTCCATCACGTGACCGGAACATTTTCAATCCTTTTCCGGGTCACGTGATGGAGCTCCGCTATTTCTGGATCGTTACTG
The DNA here is from genome assembly GCA_963921515.1 of Calotriton arnoldi. Taxonomy (NCBI): domain Eukaryota; kingdom Metazoa; phylum Chordata; class Amphibia; order Caudata; family Salamandridae; genus Calotriton; species Calotriton arnoldi. The sequence continues at coordinate 936,632 of CAWUFW010006614.1, forward strand.
CGACGTAACGGTAATATTCGGTCCGTGGCAGGCAACAGGCAGGTCTGTAGTGGGTGAGCTCCGAGTAATAAGTAAGTGAATTGGGCAGTCAGGGCGCGCACCGATGTCTGTCAAAAGATATGTGACTTCCTGATTCTAACCAGATTGCTCTTATAGGTAGCTCTACCCTTTTCCCGGAATCCATGAAGTGAAGCCAATTTAACCTTCACGTAAGCGCTGATTTCTCCATGCTTTTACGTTTTTCTGCACAGCGCGTTCGCTTTGCGCTGTGTTAGGGCACTATCACTGAGCAATTTGATTTATCTAGAATTAAGTGTCAATTTCGAATTACATTAAAGTCGAAGTGTTACGGTGAATGACCCGGATTTAGGACTCCTCCGTCTATACTCGGATACGGAGTAGTAGCCTGCTTGATATGGTTGTATGAGCGAAAGTCACAATGTGTCAAGACCTGTCTTTCAATGTAAGTGGACGAATTGGTTGTCCGATTGGCACGTTCGCCTGAGTTTTGGGCTAAAACGTATTTTGGGCCGCGTCATATACCCAGGCTCTTTTAAGCACGAGGTGTTATAGCACTTTAATCCTCTGTTGCACCTGTTGATGAGTATCACAGTGGTCACATAGTGGTCGTGTGTTGTTTTATATTTGTTCTCTTTCTTTCAGAGTACAGCGGCTTTTTGGAAGTTCCACAAGGCCGCATTGGTAAAACCGTGAGTTTTGCCTTACGCACACTCCCCATAGGTTAGGATACGCCTTAGCGTGCGTATACCGCCATGGGTTGTTAGGTCCTGAAGAATGCTTAGCTAATGGTGCATATATAAGCAGAAACATGTTGACCAAGTTTCACTTTTAAATCGGACTCTCCTGGTTTACTTAATTAGCCAGCTCGGGTCCGTCTCACTAGTTTTAATCGACCACTGGTTCTCCACCATTAAAAATTGTTTTGGGAAGCAACCAGTGTTCTTTTAATTTGCACATCCTGCACACTTTCACTACCCTTCCAATAAACCTGCTCCGCTGGAATTCCAGGCGTCGTAGCACACCGGGGGACACTCGGTCCCTCTGGTGGGAACCCAATGATGAAGCATGTCACCAACTAGGTTGGTGAGTGAGGGTTCTTTTAAAGAAAGAGGTTTCTCCTCGTGTTATCGTAGAGATTTTCTTCGCTCTTTTGTTGTTAGTTAGTAGTTTCGTCAGGGGGACGAAGAGTGAACTTTCCCTCTCTCTTTAGTTGTTAATATAGCTACTAACTCTCCCACAGCAAAACGACAATTTGGAAGTGTTGCTGTCAGACATGTATGTATAAAATATATGTTCTACTTGATAATATACAGCTCCCTACCTTAGGGCTAGATAGGCCTTCCTTAGGGGAGACTTACATACATTGTTAAGGAAGGAAGGGGATTTGCCATTGGTTTGAATGACAAAGTTGAACTAGCAATGTTACCACTGCCCTTCCTGTCTGCAGTGGCAGGCTGGGAGCAATTTTGTCACACACAGGGTGGCACAATCAGAGCTGCAGCCCTGGATGAACACTCTACCTTACATGTCCTGGGTACCCGGAGTACCATATACTAGGGACTTATAAGTAAGCCAATTTGTGGTAGCCAATTCAACATACATTTTGTTACAACTATGTAGGTGACACCCAAATCATTAAACAAAAATGGATGGTCCAGAAGACCTCTCCAAAACTTGGACTGCTTTCGGGCCATAAACACATGGATGATGAATAACCATCTAAATGTAAATACCGCAAAATAGAGCTTATGACCTTCGGATAATGAAAAAAATAGCAGCCTACCCCATATGCCCTTAGGAACACGAGGTCCCTCCAACAATATCAAGAGAAGTCAGAATCCTAGGAGCAACCATGGAATCAGAACTATATTTAGTACCACATGTTAACAACATAAAACAGAGTGCCTTTACACAATGAAAACGCTACGTTGCATCCTCCCATACCTTGGACAACAGAAACTGCAAGCCATCCTCACACTCCTAATCTCCAAGCTTGACTATGCCAACAGCCTATAATTTGGCACACCTGCATTCATTGTATGCAAAATACAACTCATCCAAAATGCTGCTGCACGACTTCTTCCCTGCTTTCACCCAAGAGAACACATGGTTTCAGTCTTGCAATCACTCCACTGGCTACACATAGCAGGAAGTTCAAGGCACTTTCATGTCGCAGGGATTCTGCTGGTAAAGCAGAGCTGTGCCTTGAGATGACAGGACGTCAGAATGTAGGGAGTGAGTCTCTCTACAACGTCAGTATCTGTCTGCCCAAATCCTGGCTAACTCACAGTGCCTCACCTGAACTCCTTACCTTTCCAGAGTGGCAGGTGATTTTGGCAACCTAGAACGTGACACTCTAGTCTCCAAGGGAACCGTGGAAACAGATCCTCACCTTTCGTCACTCACTCATGCATGCCCGTAGTAAACATAAGAAAGACATGAAGAAAGTTCATAATACATTTATTGAAACTATCGTAGTCTATTATGAAGCAAATGTGCTGAGATCACTAGGCAGATTAAGCTAAACAAAGTAATTAGCATTACTATCAGGCTATATAAAATAAGCATCCCCACCATGACAAATTATCTATCTGTCTAAGCCTACCCTTCGTGTGTGAGCACAGTGATATATAAGTGATCTCTGGGATTGGCAACAGACCCCAAACCTGGTGCATGTAGTTCGGTGGTCCGCATCATGAGCGTAAACTCAGTTTACGGAAGGCTACATGTCAGGCTCTGCGTACGTTCATTCCAGGACAGGTCTCTTGTCCGGAATTCTCCTCTCTGCCCCCAAGAGGATGTGACACTATTTGTATGATAAAAACTACTGTGTTTAAAAGCTGCAGCTTTGCTACATTAGAAGCTGTTGCTGAATGGAGCAAAGAAAACAGTACACCATATTGTTATGTGTTCAAGGCAACCTTGTACAAAATGTGCAGACTCACTCCCAAGAAAAATCACTGAATAACAAGCAACATGTACAGCGTACACCTAAAATAATGTCACAAAAACAAATGTATTATGTGTAGCTGTGCAGAGCAGAGGCAGCCTAAAACATCTAATATGCAAAACTGAGTGAAATCCAAAGTAGGCCCAGAAGGGACATCGCTACACACCCTTCTTGGTCATGAGAGTAACTTAGCAACTAACAAAATAATAAAGATCACAAGCCAAGCAAAGTCAATGCGATGCTATCAAGCATAATATTCAAATTTAAAGATATAATAAAAATGGAACATGGAAATTTAGAAAAAGGGGCCAAATTAGGTTGAGCTGAGAGCACCCAAGATTTCTTCCACATGGTCAATGTTTAGTGAATCCAGAATGGATTCATTCTCCGAAGACGATAATTCCTCAATAGCACCGTTCAAAAGCTACAAAGAACAGACATGAACCTCATTATCAGCTGATGATGAGGAAGTAGTCTGTTGTCCTGCATCCATGTTATTAGAGCTGGAGTTCAGAAGTCCAGGTACTGAAGCACCTATCCCCCCAATAGGAAGTAGTTCATACCATGCATCTTGAAGCAGCTGCAAGGTCATGGGACAACTCCGAAAATGGGTTATTATCGAACTCATCAACAGGTTCATGTCCCTATTAAAAGGCATATTGCAGTGCAAGGCAAAAATCAAGCGCCTACTCGAGGGGACATCATAGGCAATGAAACATGGGTTATACGCAGGTAAACCAGGCGGGTCGGAATGACAATGACCAGTTAGTGTTCAGTTCCTGGAGCAGAGGGACTCCAAAGAACTATATCATGCTTTCACGGCACAGCTGAACCAGTGGTAGTTTCATTACCAGTGGGCTTCAGAACGAAACATCCATTGTGCTGTTACAAAAATAGAATAAAAATGCTGCAAATGAGGAATAAAACCAAGGGTATGCCTCTGAAAACACTTGAAAACAGAGAATGTATAAAGGTTGGTATCACTCCAACAATTTTCTGGAAGATACTGACTAAGCCAGTCCTGATTGATTTAAAAATTGCGCTATCCCGGCAGTATTGAAAGCATTAAAAATTCGATGCACAAGCTCACCAAAATGCTTTGGGAGGTTTGTGCTTAAAAGTGAGTGTATTTCGCTTGATGTCCTTGCAACCTGCAATTCAAAGGTTTCTCGTGTAGATGTTAATACCACATCTTTTTGAAACAATAAGGCTTTGAGTCGGCTTAGCTTGTTGAAATCTGCATTCAAATTTTGAATTGGAGGCCATAAGGAAATAACAGAAACCCCATGCGTTGGAGAGAGAAGCAAGTTATTGCAGCAAGTCGCTACCTGAGAAACAATAAGGACATACGGGATTCCGGCCTTCATCCCACAACAATCTTGGCCACTTAACAACAAATAACTTCCATTGGAAAGGACAATAATGAGGGGGAGAATTAAAGGGGCTGGTATTCCTTTTTAAAAACAGGCCAAATTTCCTACCAAAGTATTACATGCTCTGTGAATAGTAACCTGTTTAGAAACAAGTGAATGGCCAACAGAAGAAAAGCATTCATTTCCAGTAAGTAATACCTCTCTTTCTGCCCGTTCACATTGGTAATTAAAAGGAAGTGACCCCCAACTCGTGGATAAAGCTCCCTCCCAGAGCTTCCTATCTACCTACCGGGAAATGTTTCATGCAAGATGTAAACTGGAATGTTGAATTGGCAAAGATATTACGCCATGTATTAGCCACACTGCAGAGGGTGTTTCAGCTACTGTGAAAGGCAGTTGTTCTAACTTCTCAATGTGTAACATTGTGTATGTGGCATCTTTTTCGGCCATGAGTCTTGTGTTTACGTGTCAGGTTGAAAGGCAAGAATAGTTGCGTAGAATTTAAAAAACGCCATGGCACGCAACCACTTTTTAGGACCTGAAGTGACCAACTAAACTGCATAATAGATCTAAGCTGACTTTGCCCATGGTATAATAAAGACATGTAATTTTGCATAATATCGATAACAGACGACACAATGTTATTCAAACTGTGAATGCGAGAAGACAACGTATTAATGCTATTATCAAACAGCAAGTACTATGATCGTGATCAATTTGCCTTAAACGTGCAGCTGCTTCCATTTGTGACATTTTCCAAATTTAATTTTAAGTTGCATAAATAAATATTTTAGAGCACGGAGACTTAGGACCCAACAAGAAATTAGATAGATCCATGTCTTCCAACAGGAGGGAGAGATGTTGTTTTACTGATAGCGTGGAATGTTCCAACCATTGTTGGCACAATTTCTTACCAAATAGTTGGTGACTATCCCTGAGTGTTGAGACTGGGAATATCAAGGGTTGGGTCTGCTTGCCTTAAACCCCAGTGTGGAATTAAAAAAACAAGCATAACAGCCATTTGTGTCCACTGACCACAATAACCACCCATTTGGACCTGAAAGTGTAGAGTTAAATGTACCATTCTGCACCATACTATTGAGCTGTTCTTCACTATTTGTTAAATGTTGCCAATTATTAAATCGGGCAGTGGAAGGAATATTGGGTGAATTCATGTCTTTAATTTTAGCGAGTCCTAGACAAGTAGACTATTGAACTGTGTCATTTAGAAAAATCATTTGTGTTGGAACTAAGCAGGCTCTAAATAAGGTGTCTGTTTCCTGAACCTGCCAATGTTTGGTACCCTAAACTGACTTAATTTTATTGGAATCCTTCCAATACTTATAGATTTTCAAGGCTTATTGTGTGACAAACAAATCTGTATATATTAGCTTGGTTTGTGTCAGCATATATTTCTTTGCTGGTGGGGGACAGTTTAAAGTAAAAAGATTTCGGGTCTAATGAATCATGGCCAGAAAAGTATGTGTAATTATCCCTACATGTTTCTGAGCTCCCTTGTGGGGAGTCGGACAATGTTCCCATTATGTGTAATTAAAAGTGTGTGTTGAACACTAGTTCGATGTAAATCATGATGTCCATAATGCTGATAACAGAACATTTCACCATAATTTGCAGAATTAGCAGAATTTAGATACAGGTCTTTACTTTCAAAAACAGTATAATATTCCAGCTCTGAAAGCATGGAATTAACAGTGTCAACATCCCAGTTATCAGAATGCAACCCACGCACAATAACATCACCATAGACACCTTGAAGACAAGGAATCTGCTGAATTTCTGTAGGACCGAAAATATAATTGGGGACCTTATCCCAAACAATTCCATCAGTTACTGGGACTGTTGAAATGTTTACAAGGGACAGGTCTCTTTTCAGTTTATGTGAAGATGAGTGAGGTGTTAACACCTGTTCTACCAGTCCTGTGGCAGAGTGTTCTGGAAGATAATGGCCTGTAATTCGCAAAATGAAAATGGTCACAAATCCAATCCAAAGAAATAGGAAAATTAAGGAAAGTGTTATCCAAACATATATCCAAAGATGGAAGAAAAGAAAACACTGGCAGTGTAGGCAGAGCGTCTAGAACAATGGAACTGTACTGTTTAGAATTGGCCACATGCAGTGACTTATTGTGTTCAATGGAGACAAAACAATTGTCTTTAGAACCCACAAGAAGTGGCAATATGACAGTTCTTGTACCTTGAATGCCAAGGACTGGTAGCGGTGGACGGTATGATGGGCCAAACTCCTTTTTCACCGCAACCTTTCCTCGAACGAGATCCCCAATTTGTAGAATCCAGCAGGAAGGCGCTGGAGGCTCCTTGATTCCGGTAGTGGCAGATGTTTTCAACTGGTCGTTAGATTGGCCATCACAGAAGTGTTGTAAATTCTATAAGAACAGCAGAACGATCATTTACGTCAAAGAGCGTGGCTGCCGCCACGATGGTTGGACCGTCAAGATCTGGAACATGCATTTTGATGCCAAAAAGGACCTTGTATGGGGTCCGGCCACCCAAAGATCGTTTAGGGAGATTATTAAATGCTCTTTGTACCCCATTTAGGTGATGGATCCAGCTATGCCCTGAACCTAATACTTTAGCTGTTAAGGATTGCTTTAAGTCATGGTTCATCCGCTCCACTACTGAATTTCCCTCAGGATGATAAGGGGGAGAGTAATGCACCTCTACACCAGGGGCGCCCTAGAATCCCTATATGCTTTCGAGGTGAAAGCAGGGCCCTTTTCCGAGTTCAATGTAGTGCATGCATATGCTCTCGATAAAGACTTGCAAATCATTAATAACAGTGCGAGCATCAGCCGAAGATTTTGGCGACACCCAGAGGAACCTTGAGCACGAATCAACTGCAAGAAGGCTAAATGTAAATGCTCAATTCAAATTAAGTGGACCGGAATGGTCCAAATAAATGCAGCCGAAAGGTTTGTTGGAAATTAACAGGTGTGGATCACAAAGGACGCGGAAGCAAGATGGCGACCGCATAGTGCTGCTGCTATCAGCTCTCCCCTAGCTCTCCGGGGGGGGTCATCTTTTCTAGAAGGGGAGGTGGCGCTCTTACTTGGGGTGCAGTATGCCGGATGGTCTCCACCCTAGTCTCTGAGTGACACGTTGAGGTTAACAGCTGGTTGAGGTCCGGGCGCTGCTGTTGGTGGTTTCAGAGGTGTCCCGGTTCCCTTATCTGGCAGCAGAAGCATCGAGACAAGGGCTTTGCTGGAGAAGACTCCTAGGGGGCGGACCAAGTGTTTGGCATCCCTCGTGGTCAGCAATGGTGCCCAAGACTGCAAGAGCGGCCCGTGACGTGGTCGACCCTATTGTTCCTGGTTCCCAAACCATCACACAGACACGGCAAAAACCGGACTGCACCAGTGATGGAGTTCCAGTTAAAACAGTGGAGCACAGGCTCAGCAAAAACACTGAAAGGCTGCCCGGCTGACAATCAATCAGACAGGGCACCAGGAAGAGGATTGCAGCCACAACCCCTGATTACTGAGTTCTTCAACAAGGCCACAGTCACAGGTCCCAACCCGGCTATCATAGTTTCATTGGAGATACTCGGTGGTGCCTTGACGGATCTTGCATCTAATCTAGCGACAGCGAAACCATCTAGCCTCTAGTGTACGCCACCGACTCTGGGCTCTGACAGCAAGGAGAGGATTACTAGGGTACAGGTCAGTGATAAACAGGGGACAACTGACACAAGCTCCCATTACCAGGAATCCACGGGTAACCGTGGGTTGTCGGGTCTGTATTATTTTAGGGGGCCAAAGTGAGGGCTTTACTGGGGCTCAGCTATAATCGATTACATTGGCCTCTGATGTGCGCCCCCCGGAGGATGGAGGTGCTAAATCTAAAAAGTCGACTGGGAAGCATCTGTCACTTTAGGCAACCACTAAGTGAATAAAAAGCCCTCTATGGCTCATAAGTTTCTAGATAAAAACCCTGATAACTCCCAGGATGGGGGTGGCAAGTTTTTTCTCTCTCACCAATGGCTCTGAATCTCTTAGCCCTACCCTAAGCCTCAATGGTTCTGATGATAACGCTTGCTTATCAGTCTCAGAGGCCAGCGCAAGCAGTCTCTCTGAAGCACTTAGTTCCACTGTTAGGCGAGTAAAGTGACATAAGAAATCAATAGAAAGGACGCGGAACTGCCCTGCTGAAGAAGAGAGTTGGTCACAAGCAGCAAACGCTTTGAAGTGGGATTATTCTGCTACACAGCAGGTATATTCTGATCATTCTAGCCCAGAGGGGCTTGACCTACTTTGAAAAAAGGCTGCATTATCTTGCTGAGGATACCGAGGAGCCGACGCTGAGGATCATTTATAGCTCTATAAAGCAGCACCAAGCAGAAACATGCAATGACAGGCGGAGGGTCCACTTGCAACCAAGAAACTGTGGGTGCAATAAAAAAAAGTCAACATGACCTGTGTTTAAATTTGGGAAACGTTAGCCTCAGTCGAAGAGCGAGCGGCATTGGTGGAATCTGATCTTGGAGGCCTTAAGGCTCATGACTCTCAAATATCTGACATAATGTGGAAAATTGAGGATTTTGAAAACCGCCAATGGTGGAATAACCCGAGATTCTTGTCCTGGTGGATGGGAATGAGGGCAATGATATCAGGGCCTACATGCTGGGTCTTCTCAAGGGTACTGTTCCTGAACTAGTTTCATGAGACTGGGATTTGGAAGTGCAAAGGGTTCATTGCTTTTCCCTGATGCTCAAGAAAAATGGACTGCCAGCAGAGGACTGTGCCAGTCACCCTAGAGCTCTTCTTGTGTACTTCAGGATCTTCTTATTAAGGCAAGCAATCTTCAAAAAAGCCCGCCCCGATGCCAGGCACTGTTTCAATGCTCAGTCGTTTTTTGTGCGCCCAGATTTTTGCCATGTCACAGTCGAGCGGAGATGGAGGTTAAAACAGCTCATTAATCCATTTCAATCTATTGGAGCAGAAGCCATTTTGATTAACGCCGCCCATCTGAAGATTAACTTTAAGGGCAAAATAAGAACTTTTGTATCTGAAATCAAGGCCAAAGAGTTTTTTTCTGGACTTTCATCTGGGTGTTAAGGGGGTGTATTGCCTGGTGTTGCACCACTTTCTATAAACTATGAGTCACACATTCTGATGAACATTGGTATTGTAGGGGTGGGGCTTTTGGATCTTCCCCCATCAGTTAAGCTTTGGTCCTTCTGTCTTTTTATTCATTAATAGGCTTCAGCACACATGAGGAATGTTAAAACCCCTCGAATAGGCTTTCTTAGTTTTTTCTTGTCTTTCCTTCCTGGGGGCAGGGGGCATCCCTCCCCCCCTTGTGTTGTTTTCTTATTTGTTGCCTTTTCCTCTCCTTTTTCAATGGGTATTGGACTGGGTACAGCCGGGGGAGGCAGGTGCTGTAGTGTCGGCCTGGGAGCCATCGTTCAGACCATGAGTGGTCTGACTGCATCGCGGGGTTGAGTTGGGCACGGGAGGGGGCGGAAGCAGCGGATGAGGGTGCTGGGAGTCAGGGGACGGGGGACGGGGGTAGGCTCAGAGGGGGGACAGAGTGGGAGGGGTGTGGTAGGGGCATCACTTTAGGGTAGTTGGGGAAGGGGAGCACAAAACAGGAGCAGAAGCAAATCTCCAGGAAAGGATTTCCAGTCTGGAGAGGTTGAGAAGGCAGGAAAGGATGATTCAGAGGATGCAGATAGCGAATATAGTTGTTTGAATCCTAATTGGTTGACTTGTTATGATGCACCATATGTCTAAGTTGTGCATTGCCTCAATATCTGTGGCCTGAATGATGTCTCTGAAAGACGGAAAGTGGCAGAAGAGTTAAAATTCTAGTGGGCCGATATTCTCTGTCTCCAGGAGACACACATAGAAGGAGCTAGGAAGAATTTACTTGAGTCACTTGGATTCTCAGAAATAATATATACTACGCAAGGCACTAGGACCAGAGGAGTTGAAATATTGGCCCATAAGAAAATCTGCGGTTTTAAGCGAAGCTCTGCTGATAAATACGGCAGATGGGTAAATACGAAATGTAATTATTATTATATCAGGAGCTTTACACTTTGTTCTGTATCCGGGCCATTTCTAGATTATCCCACCATTTTAGATTTCTTGGCTATTGAGTTAGCGCTGTGGCCAACCCCATGTATAGTTTGTGGGGAACATTAATGGGGTCGGTAGTCTCCCATACGGGGAAGCTGGCAATTATTCTGGCCGCAAACCGAAAGTATTTAGGGCCGTGTGCTACTTGATGAGGGATCAGGGATTGGTGGATGCTTGGGACACAATTAAAGCGCCAGATCCTGGTTATAACTACTTCTCGGCACCCCATCGGACGTTTGCTTGGTTGGACTTCTTCCTAATATCCCCTATTTTACTTCAGGGCTGTCAACTAGAAATATTCCCTCGTGCTATGTTGGATCATAATCTTTTGGTATTTCTAAAATCTAAATCTAAATCCGTATTTGTAAAGCGCGAACTACTCACCCTTACGGGTCTCAAGGCGCTGGGGGCCGTCGTGGAAATTAAGTGAGCTATTGCCCAGAGTCACATGGTGCTGAGCTGAGCTGCCGCCGGAGCCGGGAATCGAACCGTGAACCCTGTGCTCCGAAGTCAGCTGCCCTGGCCGCTGCACCACACCTCTCCACCATTTGAGTTCCTGTTTGCCGGCCTTGGCAGAAGAATCTCAATAACTAGTTTTTTTAGAGAAGCCTGCTTATGGATGAGGATTATGTTACACATATGAGTACCTGGTTCCCCAAATTGTTTAGTTTTAACAGTGGCATTGGCCCAATTAGTGTACTCTAGGTTGCTTTTAAAGCCGGTGTAAGGGGGGAGACACTCAATTTCAGTTTAAATCGACAGAAACAACAGCATTCGCTCACCAGGGATCTGTATTAGAAGCTCAGGCGGCCGAGGCTCAACTTAACACTGTATTGTCAGCTGGTGCCGACCCTGTTGCATCAGCTAACTTTGGCCAAGGCTGCAAACAATGATATTACTGCAAAGAGGGTAGCGGAAAATATTTGGTTCGAACTCGAAGACGCACGTGCTATGAATATAGCACGCGGGTTGGACATCTCCTTGCAGTGCACACAAGGCAAAAAGAGTCCACAGGGCAGATTGCTGAAATCAGGACTCATGAGGGCAGTAGTGTTACTGATCCTGAAGGGATTAGCGAGGTTTTCAGGGGGTATTATGAAGAGCTTTATCGTGCCGAGGGGACACAGGGGGAGGAAGGTATTATGCAGTATCTGGATTTGATCTCTCATGAGAGAATCAGTTTTGAAGATCGCGCTTTTTTTTTCTAGATGCGCCACTTTCCAGTGATGAAATCCAGACAGCACTTAAGGATCTTCCGTCTGGGAAGGCCGTGGGTGCAGACAAGATCCTGCTAGAATTTTACAAGGTTTTTTTCTCTTTTTGGCCCTGAGTTGGGGGAGCTAATTTTACAGATACAAAGGAGACAGTTGGCTCCAAAGTCTTGGTTGGCTGCTAACATAGTTTTTTTTTTTTTTTTAAAAGGGAAACCCTCAGGTGACCCTGGGTCCTATAGGCCAATTACTCTTATTAACAGTGACACTAAATTATATTAAAAAATTCTCACCACAAAATTTAGGGCCTGAATACGACTTTGGCAGTGTGGTAGCGGGCCGCCGCGCCCTGCTCCCACACCGCAAAAGTTGACAGCTGCCCGCCCGCCAGATTACAAGTTTCCTCATGGTCTGGCGAGCGGTGCTTTGGTAGTCCCAGACTATGAGCCTTAGAAATGCACCGCAATGGGAACACCAAACCAAGTTACTGCATGGCACGGACTGTTAAGTCCATGCCGTACAGGAACTAGGGATGCATGCATACGGGGGCACACCATCTGCCCCCCTGCATGCATCCCCATGGCCCTGATTCAACAGGGGGCCCTATAGGGCCCCCTTAGTTTCCCCACCACCACACTTTTCATGGCCGGCTCACTTCCATGAAAATTGTGGCGGTGAGAAAACTCGTAATATGCTTGGTGGTGCGGCAGCGGCACCACCAGCATATTGCGTGCCTCACATCGCCGAGCCACCGCCGAGCGATCACGGATCCCTGGTGGTTGTGGCGATCCAATGGCAGTCCGAACGTCAAACTCCTAATACGGCGGTCGGACCGCCGGTGCGCACCGCCACTGCTGCGTCACTACGGGTTTGGCGGTCCACGAACGGCCAAACTCAGAATCAGCCCCTAAGTTAGATCATTGGCAGGGCTGTCTCTGCCAGACAGCATGGCTTTTCCGGGGAGGAGTACGACGGATCATATTCGTCAAGTTATTGCGTTGTTCGACATGACGGCCATATCCAGGGATCCCATGGCATTAGCCCTTTTGGATGCAGAGGAAGCATTCGACAGGGCATCGTGGGATTATCTGTGGACGTTTATGGTGCGGTTTGGCAGTGGGTTTAGGTACATCAAGGCACTTCAGGCAGTGTACCATAAGCCTGTAGCTTGCCTGCAGATTATGGGAGGTCAATTAGGCAAGATAAGAATTGAGAGAGGTACTAGACATGGATGTCCCTGTTCCCCCCCTATTATTTGCTCTGTATATTGACCCCTTCACCCGGAAACTTGAAACTAACACTGCAATTTGACCTTGCATCGACACCTGTGGAACACCAAAGTTCTCACTTATGCCAGCAACATTGCTGTTGTAACATCTGATCCGGATGAAGCAATGTTAGCAATAGAAGACGAGGCTCTGGTTTTCGGCAAAATCCCTGCATACTCTCTAAATTGAAATAAGACACAACTGGTAGTAAACAGTTGAATACATTTGCATGATGCACGTATCGTTGATCAAGCGGCTTACCTGGGGGTTAAAATACGTGCAGAGGTGGATCAGATGGTGGAGGATAATCTTGCTTCTGTCATTGAGAATGCAAAATATGACTTTTGTAGGATGGACAACTTACACTTGTCAATCGTTGGCCGATGCAATGTGATTCAAATTATGTTTTTTTCTGAAGGTCTTATATTTTTTTAGGGCCACCCCCCTTGAGTTTAAGCCCTTTTGGTTCCATATTATGGATAATATGGTTTCTAGATTTATCTGGTCATATGCAAAAACCAGAAGAGTACTTAAATACGTGACTCTTCCCAGGGACAGAGGGGGTTAGGCTGTCCCGAGTTTTAAACTATACCAGTGCTCTACAGTATACACGCTCCCTTTTAGGTGGAATTATACAGTGCTATGGTGTTGGAGATTACACCCCCTCCATTTATGAATTATTAATCAGTGAAGAAGCTTGGATGGGTTTGTTAAGATTCGCCGAACCCAGCTATTATAAAAAGGTACTTTTTAAGACCCTCGGTGCTGCGTTCAGGGTCGGACGGGTCTTGAAGTAAAAAATGGACCTAGGCAGATTGAACTTTTATACCCCATTGCTGATGAATCCTCTGCTCCCAGGAATTTTTTAGGATGCCTACATGCTGAGATGGGCGGGGTGGGGGCTCATGAGACTAGGGGATTTTTTTCAGGGAGGAAGTATAGCCTCATTTGAAGAACTATGGGTTAACTTTGATATTAACCAGAAGGAATTTTTTTATTACTTACAGGTGCGGGATTTTCTGTCCAAGAAATGTGGCGGCCCAAGTGGGTTCTACCAGGTTGCTTTAATTGAACTGTTAGTGGGGAGAAAGGACTGTACAATTAGCTGGGTTTATGGTGCAGGATGATCTAAAGAAGCACAATGATAAATGGCAGAAAAGGCTTGAGTCTTCAGATCTCTGCTTTTATGAATCTCTTGAGCTAGGCTGTACGCCCGATTTGCTGACTGGTCTGCAAGCACAGCACTATAAGACAGTCTTCAATCTTTAGTATACTCTAGCCAAAATCGCTAAATGGGGCGGGTCCATTGGTACTTGCTGTCCCTGATGTCAAAGTCATAAAGCGGACTTGAGTCACATGTTTAGCCCTTGTCCGTCCCTAGATACACATAGGGTAGAAATTTCTAAATTAATCAAGAATGTATTAAAACTTGATTTCACTCTGACTCCTCACTTGATGCTCCTCGGGATCTGCAATGAGGGGCATAATAGGTCCGGCCAGCACTTTATGTTTGTGGCTATGGCTGTGGTTCAGATCTGTATTGCATCAGCCTGGCTAGATCCATTTCCCCCCAGCAATGGTTGGGGCGCTTACTGTCTATCTTTAATATCGAAAACGTGTTATATGCGCATAAAGACAGGAAAGCTAAGAAGAAGGGAAGGAAGATCTGGGTGCCCCTTCTGGACTGGGTTAACACGCAGCAATCAGATCATTTGGCTCAAGCGTGCTCACAGGATGGAATTTGACCCTGGGTGGCTTCTTAGAAAAGATGGGGAGTCTATGTGATTGACCTTACTAAGATCCATTTTGGTCATTCAGTCTTGTATATTTGTGCTAGGATGGGGATGCACTGTTGCACGTTATCTCCGTTTTCTCTATCATATTTTCCCTGTGTATGTATTGTAAGATTGTTGTCTGTATGTTTCGCTTTGTGCTCTATTTAAGACCCTAACGAGCCTTTGTGTTATGTATTGCTGATTTTACACTTAATGTGCATTTTTACTTTTCCTTATTAATACGTCCTGTTCTTGGCTTGATGGAGTTCTAAAGCTCTTTTTAATCACTGATCATCTTAAAAAATATGGATATGAAATGGGAATTTTCTGATTAGGAATGATTATCCAGAAGTTTATAAGTTGGTATCATGCATTGAATATTAGATTATAGAGGCATGGTCTGTCCTCATTGTTTTGTTTTTGTATCTTGGGTATTTAGCATTTGATTGATATGTGCCTTTTTATTTTCTTCATTTAATTTTCAGTTTGCTCCTTAGATGATCAATAAGAGGGATGACTTCACTCAATCTGATGAATTTTTTATATTGGCGATGTGTACGTTGGATGCTTGTGGCTTAATTGTTATATATATATACACGTGTGTGTATATGTTTGGATGACACAGCCATTGTGGGGCTTATCACTACCTTTTCTCATCAGGCACATAATGTACGCATGATTTTGAAAAAACATTGGCATGTTTTGATGACTGATGAGGTGTTGCACCTTCATCCCAATCCTCAAATTACCTTTAGAAAGAGCAGATCATTTAGGGATGAGCTTAGTCATAATATGATTAAGAGCCATGACAAGCTCTCCAATAAACAGGGTAGAGGAGGATTCTTTTGTTGTAGGAATTGCAAAGCTTGCAGTGGTAGCTTTGATTGTTCCAGATTTCAAGTACCCAATTCAACTAGAGAATTTATGATCAGAAAAACTTTGACTTGTAACACCACATATTGTGTGTATGGCCTAATTTGTCCCTGTAATAGGATGTATATTGGAAGTACCATACATAAGGCTAAGAAACGAGTCCTTGAACATATTTGGGCAATCAGGCATAATGATAAACACTATCCAGTGGCCCGACATTTCTTTGATGCCCACTTCCAGAATGAGAAATTTCTGCGCATGATTGTGATTGATGCAGTAGATATTGATCTACGAGGGGGAATCGTGAATTAAAATTGCGTAAACTGGAGTCTAGATACATTATTGGCTTTGAAACCTTGACCCCACAGGGCTTGAATTCAAATGAGGAATTGGCTGTCCATCTGGGTTAATATGACGAGTAAAGGGATTAATTGTATCTTGCAGTTTCTGATATTTTAAAGTGTTTTTTATTGAATTTTACAATTTCTCTTTTTCCGTGTAGGCTAATGCACTTTTTGAGATAGAGAATAGCTGGGAATCTTCTGTCATCAAATACTTCAAGAATTGAGCGTTGTTTACATCCTGACGTAACTATGTACTGAACTTAATTGTGTGATTTTAATAACATTGAGCATAACCTTACCTTGAAAAATGTCTTCTTGCATGTGTTTTGGTGTTGCATGCAATGCCCACTTGGGCAGAATCAGTTGCATTGTATTGTGTTAACTTTGGCTTTATTATATATATTGTATATATTTTATATATATGGCTTTATTAATGGTAACCCATTATTATTTGTGCTTTCAGTGTTAGTTTGCATGCAAGGCCCACATGGGCAAAATTAGATGTTCCACATTAGAACTGATATGCCATTAACATTGGTATCGCGTGCTCTTTCTAAAATGTTAGTATTAATATTTTTGCATGATGAGTTCTTTTTGGAAACTATTATTTATTGCCTAAAAGTCGTGCATGCTTGTTATTAAACAGAATTATTGAGGTTGAAAAGCTGCACTTATAGGCCATAGCAAAAGGATTATTCCAATAAGTGTTGTGTCACTAAGAACCAATGTTATTTTGTTTATTTACATTGCGCAATTAGACTGTGTATTTTAAGGAGATTTGTATACACAAAGCGTTTACATTGGTTGGTATTTGTTTATATGTTTCCATGTATATAATTAAGGCATGCTACTCTGTGTTAAGATGGCCTATCCAGCTACCCAGTCTCTCACTTATGTGTGGGGTGAAGTCCGTTTTCACTTTTTGTACTTTATTAAACACGGAAGCTTTTGGCTTGTGTACTAAGACCGTGAGCACGGCGTAATGCCGAAACGCGTCGAAAAGTCATTAAATTAAGGATTGAGCATACTGGGGAGTCTGAGCTTTCTTGTTCTGTGTGAGCAGAAAATTGTTGAATAGTGAGGGGTTACTGGTGATCCGTCTCAAAACGCCACTCGCCAGCCTCATGCAACCAGAACTAATTAATTACGTACCTCGAAAGGACTACATCTCCCAGCACACCATTGTGCTAATGGACTTAGCCATGCCCACTGAGGGCAATTTTACTAAATAAAGGCTTTTGAAATGAGAGGGGACTGATCAGTGCATTATTTGTCAGCCCATGATGAAGAGGCGGGGAAGCCTCGAAACGCGTCAGCAGAGTGTACAAATTACGGGAGCAGAAAGACGAGCGGCAGCGAGGCTTGAAAACCAGTTGGTGAGAGCGCCGATGAGTGACCTCTCGTTGCTTTTGGGCATTTGGTTTACATGGATTTACACGGCAGCCCACGCCGTGGAGAGGAGCACCATTCCTGATATGCGGAAGGCTGTGGAGTGGAACGGTTCCACACCGTACAGCACGGCGGTCTACTGTAAATAAGCCCGTCTTTACTGCTCCCCTTCCTACTAAAGGTATCACAATGGATTGTAATAGAGGCATCTCTGCATTGAACCTACTATAGGACATTAATTAATTACGTACCTCGAAAGGACTACATCTCCCAGCACACCATTGTGCTAATGGGCTTAGCCACGCCCACTGAGGGCAATTTTACTAAATAAAGGCGACTGATCAGTGCATTATTTGTCAGCCCATGATGAAGAGGCGGAGTAGCCACGAAACGCGTCGGCAGAGGCAGAGTGTACAAACTACGGGAGCAGAAAGACGAGCGGGAGCGAGGCTTGAAAACCAGTTGGTGAGAGCGCCGATGAGTGACCTCTCGTTGCTTTTGGGCATTTGGTTTACATGGATTTACACGGCAGCCCACGCCGTGGAGAGGAGCACCATTCCTGATATGCGCAAGGCTGTGGAGTGGAACGGTTCCACACCATACAGCACGGCGGTCTACTGTAAATAAGCCCGTCTTTACTGCTCCCCTTCGTACTAAAGGTATCACAATGGATTGTAATAGAGGCATCTATGCATTGAACCTACTATAGGACATTAACTAATTACGTACCTCAAAAGGACTACATCTCCCAGCACACCATTGTGCTAATGGACTTAGCCACACCCACTGAGGGCAATTTTACTAAATAAAGGCTTTTGAAATGAGAGGGGACTGATCAGTGCATTATTTGTCAGCCCATGATGAAGAGGTGGAGTAGCCTCGAAACGCGTCGGCAGAGGCAGAGTGTACAAATTACGGGAGCAGAAAGACGAGCGGTAGCGAGGCTTGAAAACCAGTTGGTGAGAGCGCCGATGAGTGACCTCTCGTTGCTTTTGGGCATTTGGTGTATATATATATGTATATATGTATATATGTTTTTCTTTTCTTTTTCCCTCTCCTCCTGTGTGTATTAAAATAAAAGGGAAAAAAAAGGAAATCAACGGGTGTGTCTGCGGTGGGCGTGCCAGGATAGAACTTTTAATTTGTTGACATGTCACAACAAAGGGCATATTTCTTGGTCTGTTTATATAAGCCATGCCACCAATAACGTTGCTGTAGTAACGGAAGTGTGGCCGTCACACTTGCGTCTGCAGAAGCAACACCTTCATGCACAGCTATCACTAAGGACAGCCTGTGGTCTTGGTTGGGAATCAAACAATCACCAACCCCTGGAATCGTAACAAAGGGAAAGTTTTGTTCGCTTAAATGGTATGTATATTTAGCAGGAAACCCCCTAAGCAAAGGGGTGCCGTCGCGTATAGCATTAACGGCAGACAGTATATCGTCATCTACCCTCATATGAGAACGAGTAATCGCAGCAACTGTTGCAGTCGAAACTGCAGATTTGGCCGCTACATCTGCCAAAGAATTTCCTATAACGTGTTCTCATATGCTGATGACTCAATGTATGAATGACATCAGTCTGTGGCAACCTATCTTTTACGTCTGCCACCTTCACCCAAAGCAATTTATGCTTTATAGTGTTGCCTTTAGAATCTTTGAATCTATTCTGACACCAATAATGCAAATTGTGATTAAAAGACTGGACACAATAATACAAATCACACACTATAAGTGTGGAAATTCAGGATTCATATGTTCTAGTGCAAGAAGCAATGCTTTTAGTTCAGCCAACTGTGCAGTGCTGTCGCCTAAGGACTGTGTGCGAGTTTTCTGTGGTTGAAATGTACCATCCAACATCACACCTTAAACGGAGGCGCATGACGCAGAATATTTGTGCTTAGTCTCTATAGCAGGTTAGACTTCTCAAGAGGCAAAACATTGCTGGGCACGGGATAAACATGCTCATATTGAAGAAATTATTTTGTCTGTGAAGACTGGTCAAAGAAGAAATCTACATCCGTAGCTGTTAAGCATATTGCCCATTGTATCCATTTGGGATGGAGGACTTTAGCATTTTGAACGCTTGCTTTTGTGACTGCCTCTAAGGCTGGAATGGGAGTAACAACAAAAATGTGTTTCCCTTGTGCAAGTAGCCTTTCTTTAATTATAGCCATCTGCACTGCAGTCAGTATTTTTTCAGTGGATGCAAAACGCATCTCCGCATTGGAATATAAATGCAGTTTATATGCAATCTGCACTGTTTCACCTTCATTAAAGGTGACGTATATAAAGCCAACAGCACCCACAACTATATGGCTGACCAGGTTTGTAGCATTTACATTTGTATGTAAGTGTTGTGTAGCAAGCAAGTCATATTGTAGTGATCTGTGTATCTCTGTATGTTCTGATGTCCAATATAAGCTGGAAACTGGAAAAATCTGGATGAATTCATTCAGATTTATGCGCTGTGCATAATCAGGTATGTAAGTTCTGCCAAAATTACTGAATCCTAATAACGATTGCAGTTTCCTAAGAGTGTTTGGTGGTTGTAGTAGAGCACACTTCTCTTCTCTAGGAAATGTGATACAAGGCTTTTTCCTTCAGGGGTAAGTTTGTATCCTACAAATAGGACCCTTAGAAATGCTATATTAGATTTCTTGAAGGTGAACTAGTAGCCAGATTTAATAAATCCCAATATCATGCGATCTACTCTGGCTAAATGTGTGTTTAACTCATAATCCGTCATGTAGATATACTCTACATAGGACAATGCATCTGAGTCAATATCATGTAGAATTGACACAATGTGGGCAGCAAACAGTTGTGGACTGTTCTTATACCCCATGGGAAGTCGACAAAAGCGACGTTGAAAGCCTAGTGCCGAGAAGGCAGTCCAATTCCTGCTTTCAGGTGCTATATTCTGGCAGGAAAAAACATTGGAAATATCTATGGTTGTTTTAATTTTTTTACGGACTATATTATTTATTAGTGCCATACTGTGTGTATTTCGTATTTCAAATGTGCGTGTATGACTATTTAAATGTCTGTAGTCCAAGACTATACAATATGAATGATCCGGTTTTAAGACAGGAAGAAGAAGGTTATTCATTTGGGAGACAGGGTTCAATTACTCATGGGTATTGGATATTGTGGCTGCACTCATGGGTATTACATGATAAGGACTGTCTCCCCTAACCAACATGATTGCAATATAAAGCTGGAGCTTGTGTAAGGGCCCATTCTGCTGCATACATATTTGACCTCATCAGAGACAAGCTAAGAAAATGAAATGATGGTATTATAACATCTTCACCTTATGGGGATGTTCATACAAACTCCGGAGGCCAATTGACCTCCACTAAGAGAATGTCGAATGATAATGTTACATTTTCCAGAATATTTCCTGAATGGTGTGCTGTATGTCACCCTAAATTTGTATATCTAAATTATGTAATCTATCTGGAGGGGCTACGCACCTGTCTGGGGTTTCAACTGTAACATATTGATCAGTAAGGGCGGGCGGTGAACTCTGCTCCGCGGGCGGAGTTTGCAGAGTTTTCCAACTCTGCACTCCGCTTAGAACACGGAGTTCAGGCAAAAAACTCAGCCCTCCACCCACGGAGAGGAGTTTGCCACCCACCAAGGCACTGCCGCACCAACCGATCCAATTAAACTGGGCTCCTGAGTCCTGTCCTGCTGCCCTCCATCTGGTTGCGTGTGTAGGCACACGCAATCCTCATCCGGACTACATTTCCCATGGCGCCCTCTTTGTGTGACTGGCAAAGTGAAACAAATGAACTTCCTTTCCTGTTTCCTGATCAGCGTCGGGGAGCGCACAATCAACCCATTGTCCGCGCGTTATCGGGTCGGCTCGTCTTACACGGACAGCTGCCGCTCACAAGTGCTCTGGTACAGCCGGCGGGGTGTTGG
This sequence comes from Calotriton arnoldi, assembly GCA_963921515.1. Classification (NCBI taxonomy): domain Eukaryota; kingdom Metazoa; phylum Chordata; class Amphibia; order Caudata; family Salamandridae; genus Calotriton; species Calotriton arnoldi. The sequence continues at coordinate 957,888 of CAWUFW010006614.1, forward strand.
ACTGCTGGCACTGAGCAGACCTCTCCTACAGCAACCGACCATGCAGTTTTGGTGAACTGAACAGGGCTGGCACCCCCCAAAGCTGTGGCGTGAGCAGACTGGCCTGAAGCCCTTTGAACTCCTACCTACCAGTGCACTGGACTTAACCACCGACAGCCCCTCTGGGACAGAGAAGGTGAGGGCACGGCTTGTGTTGTACCTGCATGACCCGCATGACTTGGAAAGCAGGAGGCGGGGCAACAAAGGGTTAATGTTTTTGTTGCGGGGGTGGCAGGGGTGTGCCACGTGCTGAATACCAAGGTGGTACTCTGGTAGCCTGAGGTGCATATCCACTGCCACAGCGTGCCTTTCACCTTGACCGCTGCTGCACGTGGAAGGGCTCAAGCCCCCAGTAGCCGCCATCCAACCGTTAAGGAAGGCGCAAGACAGTATTTTAGCAAACTAGGGCGGAGCGGAACTCCGCGGAATTCCACAGAGTTTTTATGCAACTCTGCGAAATTCCGCTTAGTGCAACTCCGCCCACCCTTATTGATTCGTTGCTTTCGCCACCATCTGGAGATTCGGGCAAACTATAGTGACCTCTGCTGCTCTGTCGAGAAGAGTCACCGCCCAACTCCTGTTCAGGAGGAGGGTTCTCAGTGTTAGTGGCATAGTTTGCGGTTAAAGCCACAACTTTCTTTTTGTGAAATTGGGGTTTAAACTGTAGACGTTTCTCTTCCTTATTTATCTTCATGTGAGAGTTGCGATTCCTTTTTCGGTTTCATGTGCTGCTCCTGTCTGCACTCAGAACACCCTCCTCTCTCATAGTGTTTTTCTGATGAGTCCTGAAAGGAATGAGAAGTACGAATATCAGAATGCTGATACCTATCGGGTGCTTTCAACTGTGTGTGATCCCGCAAATTATAGCATCTATCAGAGGGCTCCGGTGGTGGAGAACCTCCTCGAGACCTAGCCTGTTTTTTAGGTTTAGGTTTGTCCCATCGTTTGTTAGCAAACTCCGGGTTTTGCTTGGAAGTGTCCTTGTCGGAACCAGGTTTGCCAAGTTGTGGTTTACTGGTTCTGACCCCCAAATTATTGCGACCTATAGAAGTACATACATCAGCGATAAGTATAGGTAGCTCACGTTCCTGGTTGTCTGGTGCAACCTACATGAGCCGCTGGTGTACAGCCAAAGAAGCTGCTTCGCCTTTATTGGCTTCACAAAATCATTGAGGAGACCATGGGAAAATTACCCATTAATTTCATCCCCAAATCGAGGGCAGCAGCTGCCCCGTGTTGGTTCTGTATTTGTTTTAACACCTACGGCAAAACTGACATAGACAGAGTACCATGCATGATGGTATAGACTGCAGCAAAGACTGTTCCAAATGACACAGTCACCTGTGTGGGGAACCATCCCATGGGGTCAGCACACAGTCAATATTTTGTGCTTGTCTTGTGGTCCTGTAAGGGGAAACACAGCTTCAATCTGATCAACTTTTTTGGGCTATCCAAAAAGGAATTTCCTCATGGTTTGTGGGAATTTTACCCATAATCGAATGAAAATCACAGGACTTTTTGTAGGTAACGCAGGCAACTGTGGTTGCCCTGCTAGTGCTGCCCTTGCTGGGACAGCAATCAAGGTGCGCAAAACATAGAGTTAAGCGTCTATATAGTCTAACTAGATCACTGTATAATTGCCGTTGATCATTAGCATTGAGGTTTAGTAGGTCATGGTATGGTGTATAACCAGCTAGCGCAGGCCAGGTGCCCCTTCATTACTAAGGGGATCCAAGCGTACAGGAGCAAGTACGTGTATTAGGACACCTCGGAACCAATTTTGATGTTCCCAATGAGAAACTGGGATTTCTAAGAGCTGATACGCTCTGTATTGTTGTGGTGGTGCAATGTCAGTGTATTGATGAAATGTCAGCTGGAAAATTGACCCAAGAATAAAATACTTCCAAATGATAGCCATTGTGGACTTCAACCACGAAGATTACATCACCGATTGCATTGCCATGGCCATGTAAAAGTAAATGTGCATGGACTGCAGGTCTGCAGTTGTCAGCTTTAGGTAAAGGCTGTGGCACTGCCATTAATAAAACTGCAATGAAAACAGAGTGTAAACACTCATATTGGTAATCCTTTGAAAGCTTCAAGCTTGAACAACCAACAGAAAAAATTAGGTGCTTCTTAAAATACTGTAGAAGATTAATACCCAACACCACAGACATCTCTGGAGGAGGTGTATGGGTAATGTGGGCACACACAAGTACTACTCAGGAGACCTGTTAAATAAGTACCTGACTGTCACCAGGATGCAGAGGAGGGGAGGGTGGGGGGGAAACCCCGGAAGAAGACAACGTGATACTTGACTCTATTTGAGAATCCCTTTTATTAGTGAGAGCTATGCAAGTCTTTCATATATTCTGGATTCTTTCTTTCATGGGTTTTTGGGCCTCGGCTTGGAGTTGCTTCCTCTTCTCTCGAGGTCCCACCCAGATCAGCGGTAGAGATTATGCCCCTCGGAGGAAGAAAAAAAAGCCACAGGTGACCATCAGGAAGTCGGTAACAGGCAGTAGGGTAGGGTATCGGTGAGGGAGGTATCAGCCGAAAAGAAAAGAAACCAGGACTGCAAAGGATGTGCCTGGCACCACCACCAACTGAAGTCCGGTTAAGTCACTGGCTTTGTTTTTAGCTTCTAGAGTTATGTCCTCCCCTTACTTCTTTTGCTCCCCCACCCAGCTCCCCGTGATCCCTCGCATTCGGAGTCGTACCTTGGTCAGCCACGCTCCTCCGGGAGCGTGGCAGGGCAAATCGCGGGACCGGTGGCCTCCTGGCGTCTCCTCTCTCTCAGGGACGGCTTCTCTGCTTTCCGCTGGAACAGGTATCCCAGATGAACTCCAAGCTCTGTTGTTCGCCGGCATCTCTCCGCTGTGTTCGGGTCTCTCTCCGCCTTTAGGGTTGCTTGCTGCTTCCTTTTCCGGATTCGTCAGCGCTATTTCGCATCCCCATTGGCCAGGGGTTGTGTCCGTCATAAGGGCTGGTGGACCGCCTTCTTTGTGGTTGTTGGACTCCAAAGATTTAAAGACACAGGCAGGTGATGAAGTCTGTGCAGGAAGGAATAGGACTTCATTCGCCACAAACGTCAGGGAGTGCTGTACCTCTTCCCCTATGTCAACCTCGACCCTGTGACACTGACCAAAGGTGGCAGCACCATGTCGCAGGGATTCTGCTGGTAAAACAGATCTGTGCCTTGGGACGATAGGATGTGAGAATGTAGGGACTGAGTCTCCCTACACCATCAGTATCTGTCGGCCAAAATCCTGGCTAGCTCACAGTGCCTCACCTGAACTCCTAACCTTCCCAGAGTAGCAGGTGATTTTGGCAACCTAGAACATTACCCTCTAGCCCCCAAGGGAAACATGGAAACAGATCCTAACCTTTCATCACTCAGTCATGCACGCGCATAGTATACATAAGAAAGATACAAAGAAAGTTTACAATACATTTATTGAAACTATAGTAGTCTATTATAAAGCAAATGTGCCGCGATCACTAGGCAGATGAAACTAGCTAAAGTAATTAGCATTACTATCAGGCTGTATAAAACAAAACATCCCCACCATGGCAAATTATCTATCTGTCTAGGCCTACCCTTACTGTGTGAGCACAGGGATATATAAATAATCTCGGAGATTGGCAACAGACCCCATACCTGGTGTATGTAGTCAGGTGGTCCGCATCATGAGTGTAAACTCAGTTTACGCAAGGCTGCATGTCAGGCTCTGCGTGTGTTCGTTCCGGGACATGTCTCTCTGCCGGAATTCTCCTCTCTGCCCCCAAGGGGATGAGACACAGTTTATATGATAAAAACTATTGTGTTGGAAAGCTGGAGCTGTGCTACCGTGTTATGTCTGAAAAGTTAGGGGCTGTTACTGAATCGAGCAAAGAAAACAGTACACCTTGTTGTTATGTGTTCCAGGCAACCCTGTACAAAATTTGCAGACTGACTTCCAAGTAGAATCACTGAATAACAAACATGTACAGCGTATCCCTAATATAATCTAATGAAAAGAAATGTATTATGTGTGGCTGTGCAGAGCTGAGGCAGCCTAAAACATCTAATACGCAAAACTAAGGGAGATCCAAAGTGGGCCCAGAAGGTACATCACTACATTCCTAGATCCTCCAAGAGAAAAGACTGCAATATCTACATGCAAAATTTAAGCAGTACAAATAAATTGGCACACTCCGCTCCAGGCTTGCAACACTTATCGTCATTCCACCTTGCTTTCTCAGTGCAAACCGCCAAGGTCTGGAACTAGCAGCCAAAACAAATGATGGACAGAATGCTGAACAAATCAAGCATTCAACCCCAGTCACAGATCTGGGTTAAATCCACCGTTCTTTTGCTCACCCTGCCACCCCAGTTTGAACCCAGCCATATGCAAATCAGTCTTGAGCCTGCTCCCCATGGGGTCAGTCCAGTCCGAACTGCCAAGCCAGGTCCTCCCTGGAAAAGAAATAAGCATCCTGGGACTGGTTTCGGGGTATCACCCCTCATCAGCCAGGATGGCTTGTATCCAGTGGCACAACAAGCAAGGGAACCATGTCTGAGCATACCCATCCCACTTAGAGCGAAAAATTCTGCATAAACAAATGATGAACTGAATGCTGAACAAATCAAACATTCACCCCAAGTCACAGATCCCAGCTAAATCCATCGTTCTTTCGCTCACCCTGCCACCCTAGTTTGGACCCAGCCATGTGCAAATCAGTCTTGACCCGGCTCCTCATGGGAACAGTCCAGCCAGAACTGCCAAGCCAGGTCCTCCCTGGATTGGAAACAAGCATTCTGGCCCTGTTTTCGGGTATTAACCCTCATCAGCCAGGCTAGCTTGTATCCAGTGGCACAGCAAGCAAAGGACCCATGTCTGGGCATACCCATCCCACTTAGGGTGAAAAATGCAGCGCAAACTAATGATGGACAGAATGCTGAACAAATCAAACATTCACCCCCAGTCACAGATCTGGGTTAAAACCATTGTTCTTTTGCTCACCCTGCCACCCTAGTTTGGACCCAGCCATATGCAAATCAGTCTTGACCCTGCTCCTCATATGAACAGTCCAGTCCGAACTGCCAAGCCAGGTCCTCCGTGGACCAAAAACAAGCATCCTGTGACCGGTTTCTGGGTATCATCCCTCATCAGCCAGGCTAGCTTGTATCCAGTGGCACAGCGAGCAAGGGACTTATCTCTGGGTATACCCATCCCACTTACGATGAAAAATGCTGTGCAAACAAATGATGGACGGAATGCTGAACAAAACAAACATTCACCCCCAGTCACAGATCTGGCTTAAATCCATTGTTCTTTTGCTCACCCTGCCACCCTAGTTTGGACCCAGCCATATGCAAATCAGTCTTGACCCTGCTCCTCATATCAACAGTCCAGCCCGAACTGTCAAGCCAGGTCCTCCCTGGACCAGAAACAAGCATCCTGAGACCGGTTTTAGGGTATCACCCCTCATTAGTCAGACTAGCTTGTAACCAGTGGCACAGCGAGCAAGGGACCCACGTCTGGGCATACCCATGCCACTTAGGGTAAAAAATGCCCTTCCAACCACACACCACCCTATGTGGTGTAGCTTGCTGCCCATATAGGTAATTGCTTCAGTGTCACATATAGGGGTAGTAAACGCAATACAAATGTGCAATACAATATTTATCATTTGAGCATCACCAAGATTTGTTTTGAGCCTATAAAAAAAGCTTTGTTTCTATCACAGTTCAGAATTATGAAACAAAATGTGCTTCATTTGTGCTTTCATATCTGCTGGTATATGTTGCAATATTTATACAGTTCATTTACATGTATTTAATTTTATTGGGAATTAGAAACAAATTAACATCATACAGTATTTCTTTCTGCACTCTCTGCATGCAAGGCCACTGGAATTATACATTTTTCTCCTTTTTGATAATTAAACACAAAGATGCATTTTACACATAATTATGAATTTGCCACATTTCCCACATAATCCATCACCTGCTGCATATTCTGCAGATTTGAACAAAAAACGAATTTTGTTTATTGCTCAAACAGAGCTCAAGTTACTAAAAACGATGAAAGACCTGCTGCCCCACAGTGGAAGGTCCTTACAAAGGCTGACTGGTCACCTCTCAGTTACTCAAAGCTGTATTTGGATGTGGAACTGGTACTAACGATGTGGAACCTTTACCCAGACAGTGCTAACATGTCTAAAAATGACAAAATTATGGTGTGATACTATCACAAAATGTGCTGCATTAAGCTGCATAATTTGTTTTCCTGTCACATAATTTAGTCAACATTGCTGCATAATTAAGGCCTCACCTGCCATATAATTACAGTGGCTCTGTCTGTCCCCCAGCAAGTCACATACTTCACTTTACAAAATCCACTACCTTAGCAGTAAAAGAAAGAAAATTAAAGAACATCTTCACTTTTAAAGAATATACAGCAATTTGTCAGAAGGCGTAGCCTAACATTTAACCTGTCATGGAACATGCAGCAATTAGGTACAACAACTTGTAGAAAGTCACTACATTCGCACGTCATCATTTTTCCTCTGATGGTGGCAGAGGGTGAGCTGCCAGGGGTTACTATGGTCCCGTACTGTGATGTTCTCGGACACTGGGCCCACTTTTGTCAATGGGACACCATACATTGTATCTTTCTATCCCTCACTGCCAGCTGCACTTTGTCACTCCACACCTTACGGATGACATTGGATAGACAATCCCAATTTTGTCTTACAGATAAGGGGGTATGGTGAAGCCCATGGGAACATGTACTTTTTAAGCTGATGCTTGTAAGGTCAATGATGGTCACTGGTATCAACACGTGGGGGTCATTTGTGAGGATTAGTAAAGTGTGCATCTACTGTTTAACATGGCTTCTTGGCACGAACAGTGACGCACGGGCAGTAGTGACAGCTGTTAAGTTTGGCTATTGCTGAGAATTTCTGTGGAAGTCACACTCGGCCTCACAAAAGTCTCACCTGAATAGGGTCCTGCGCGATTATAAAATGGTGAAGCCGTCGTGGGTTCTGCCCTCTAAGCCCTCTCCTAGAGTGGGACCAGTGGCGTAGCGTGGGTTGCCAGCACCTGGGGCAAGGCATGTATTGTGCCCCCTAACCCGCGGACCGTTAGCTTTTCCCAGTATTGTCTGTAGAATTTGGATTACCATGTCACTATTTTTAACATTTATTGCCATTCACGTAAAGGGTTGTGTTGTAGTCTGTGGTAGAAAGTAGACGCTTGTAGCCAAGTAAGTTCTCAAGTACCTTTATTCCAGTTGTACAGCAAGATGGTAGGTAGGCACATCAGCTAGATAGACCGGATAAACAGGTAGTAAAGTAGTAGGTTAGCCCAGTAGTCAGCCCTTGGTCCTATGCCACAGCAGCCCCACCAGGAGCAGCCTGCCTGCTGCTCAGCCCTTCTGTAACTGTCATACCTCACTCAGTCAGGCACCCAACATTCCACGCATCACTGCATTCCCAACATTCTACTCCAAACACTCACAGTGGCTGAGCAGCAGATGGACTGGTGAACTGTAAGGCAAGGCATAACATATCCCCCTCCTTTAAAAATGAAAAACGAAAGTGACATTGGTACCTGAGAGAGACAACAATGCAAAAGAGAAAACTATACACTATTAAAATTACATTTGCAAGAAATAATTCAGAACTCAGGGATGCATAAAAGGAAGAAAGAAATAATACAATACAGAGTGCAATATAACCTATCCCCCAAAAGAAGGCAAAAATGAGACAATTAGTGGGGTATAGCAATGGGTGAACAAACCCCGCGACACTAGACCCAAACTATAAAACATTCTGTTGCATAAAGCACAGATTACTAATTTTGCAAAGGTTGCAAAATTACAAATGTAAGGAATGGTTCAAAACCCAGGGATGTGCAATTAAGAGAACATCACGAGAGGGTATGAGCCATTCAAAGCAGAAAGAATGGATAAAATACAACAACTGAAAAATTGAGTACAGAAACCCATCCTCTCCCAGAAGATAAAATGAGAAAAAGTTGTTGCGTAAGGCAAAAGGTAAACACCCCGCCACTGTATATGGGTCCAACACCCATGGAAGCACATCCTGTGTAAGAATGACCATTGTATAAATGTAGATGGGACCCAACCCATGCAAACCAACCTAGTATAGGAATTGGACGAGACGTAGAGAGATGGGAAAGGACCCATTGACCAACCCTGTGTGAAGGTTAACTGTAACGTTGATTGGAACGTACCCAATAAACACACCTCGTGTGAGGCTTACCAAAACAACCAACTGTAAATGGGAATATTACCCATGTATCCACCCCTGAGTAGGGGCTGCGTGTAGCGCACTATGGAAAGGGTATAGTTCCCAAACCATGACCATCCCTCATGTAAGGAAGAACATACCCCGTGTAATAGTGAACCCACCCCTGTGTAGGTGCTGCGTGTTACGCACTATGGAAAGGGGCTAGTACCCAAACCATGACCATCCCTCATGAAAGGGAGAACATACCCCGTGTAAGGGTTCCACCCCTGTGTAGGGGCCGCGTGTAACGCTTTATGGGAGAAGGAAATGTACCTAAACCCAGACAGACAGTCAGACAGGATGAAAATCCTGCAAAAAAAAAACATGCAGCGAAAATCCTGCAAAAAACCAAGCAGCGCAAGAGGAAAACCCCTGCACATAAACTTGTGCGGCGCAAGACGTCTTAAGCACGCAGGGACACCCCCTGCAACAAGTTAAAGAGACCACCCTCGCGTAAGGGTACACTGTCCATAAACTTACCCCAAAAAAAACTTACCCTCTGCGTAGGGCCACCCCTCATGTAAGGGAACAATGTATAAATAGCGTACAATGAGACTAAAAACTGATAAATATGCAAAAAAAACCTCAAACGTGAACCTCCAAATGAGGTACTAAATGTGTATCTGGCAGGAAACCACCAAAAACGTACCCCTGTGTAAAGGTACACAGACATAACTGTACCTAGAACACCCCTCCCGTAAGGGACATTTCCACCACAAAAATGGAACAATTAGACAAATGTACAACACTTTTTTAAAAGTCAAATAAATCAGTCACACTTGGCATAAAACAGAAACCATTTAAACTGTAAATATGAGTGGCATCATCCTGAAAAGAAAAGGAGACAGTGTCCATATTGCGAAGGCCAAGATCATACATTGTTGGTAGTAGCATGACTGTAATTATCAACATGTTCATAACCTTTCAAAAAAAACGCCGAATCGATACCTAAGAAATTCCACGACGATGATAACACAGCCAGTCCCACCGCGTTGACTTCGAACTCCATGCAGCCACGTTGAAACAGTATAAAGAATCCCTCGTAGTGGAATCCTCAACATACAGTGCCAAACAAACTCCGCGTTGAGACCGGTTCCCATCTTTTTAAAAAAAAAAAAACTTTATTTAAACAGGAAAGTCATAACGAGGTTGGCAAAATTACGTGCTTGTCAACATTACGTGGTTGGCAAAATGAGGCACTGTTTACCAGCAAATCAAGAAGATTTCAACCCCAAGATGGCGCCACGCTATCCCACGCCGTGCAGGATGGCTCACGGCACGCCAGTGCCTCTAAACGTTCCCGGGCAAACACGGAGGTTCCTCCAACGTCACAGTTACAAAAGGAACAGCGCGAGAGACCTACACGAAGGTAAGCCTCCTCGTGCTACTGAAGGCTCGTGCCTCGTTTTTAAATCCCAACTGACAGTTGAAAGGTCCCCGCAGATATCAGGTCTCATAATCAGACAAGAAAAATGTCAAAAACGTATCTCACCCGACTTTGCTCCAGAGACACTGCATCAGAAAGGGGTCAAGCCTGCACCACAACTTGTCACCACACTACTAGCCATAGGGAGGACCTCGCAATTGCCAAGAACTTTTCTGAGAGACTGCGCGTGACATCCTCAGCTCTCCTTCATGTGAATTGTCCAATGCACTCTTGCCAAACCAATTCGTTGTGTGGCCCCACTGCAGAGATTTGTACACACGTAGTAAAAGCTTGTGGCACTTAGATTCCTTTTTCTGGCACCTCCAAAGTGGCAGACACATGCAGTATCACACAGACATTGCGCAGGCCAGATGATGAAATGTGCAGCATACCAGCACAGTTTAAACATCTTTAAAGTCGTTATCAAAGAACAATCTTTCCTTGATTGCACAGTCAACACACAGTACAGCATGCTTACGTTAGGGCTGTCCGTTGTCCAGGACACTGGTGGGGCTGCGGTGAATGCTGTGCTTGTTTCTTTAGTTGCTTGTGGCATCCTGTGTTGCGATGGAACCTCTTGAGTCTCTTCATATGTTGCCTTTAGTATGCTTAAAGTTGCGTTGGTTCCATGCTGTCTGGGCAAGTTAGACCTGTGGCTTCTTCTCATCATGTAGGTACGTCTCCAACTCTCGCTCGTCGCCAAAATATGTTGTAGTCTGTGGTAGAAAGTAGACGCTTGTAGCCAAGTAAGTTCTCAAGTACCTTTATTCCAGTTGTACAGCAAGATGGTAGGTAGGCACATCAGCTAGATAGACCGGATAAACAGGTAGTAAAGTAGTAGGTTAGCCCAGTAGTCAGCCCTTGGTCCTATGCCACAGCAGCCCCACCAGGAGCAGCCTGCCTGCTGCTCAGCCCTTCTGTAACTGTCATACCTCACTCAGTCAGGCACCCAACATTCCACGCATCACTGCATTCCCAACATTCTACTCCAAACACTCACAGTGGCTGAGCAGCAGATGGACTGGTGAACTGTAAGGCAAGGCATAACAGGTTGGTTCCTTGGGTGCCAAGGTTTTCTGCTGGTATCTGCACTTAGGAGTTCTTCACCCTGACTTCCATCTGGGCCTGCCTTATCCTATGTGAAGACATGTACAGGGCATGCTTTGTAATAATTACTAAAATCATGGATAGAAATGTTTCCCAAAACATAAGGCCTCATTACAATAGCGGTCCGACGAGCGTCCGACTACCATCGCTGTGGGAATGAGCCCGCCCGACAAGGAGTCGGCGGTCCCACTTGCCATATTTTGATAAGACTGCTGTGCAGGCAGTCAGAAACTGCCTTTTTCTACTGCAGCTTGTGCTGCAGCCCGGAAAAGCGCCGCAGCACAAGCTGCAGTAGAAAAAGGCATTTTTCAAGCATCCATGCACCGTGTGCCAGGCACCAGGTGGTGTCTGGCACACAGTGCATGAATGTTTGGCGGGGCACCACATGTGCCCCCCTGGCCACTTAGCAGTGGTCCATGGTAGACGGGGGCCCTGCTTGGTGCCCCCGAAGGCCCTTTCCGGCTGCCTTTCCATGGCGGTGGGACCGCTATGAAAAGACAGTCGGAAAGGGACATCCTAATTCCTTCGGCGGTCCATGCCCTGGCAACACCTCCATTGTAGGGATTAGTGTCCAACTGCCACCCCAACGAGCTCCTTGAGCCAGTCGGAGGAGGTGGTCTTCCCCCCCAACATAATCGCTCCGACCGCTGGTATTGTAATCCGGCGATCAGAATGATGCCCTGGATGTCGGGCGGTCCGCCTCACATCAAAATAAGGGCCAAAGTTTTTCAGATAGTTTTTCTCAAATCGTCAAGAACTCAAGTTCCAATTTTCTTCAACCTTTCGCATTTAACCGAATGTCTCATATCTAGTTTGATCGTATTGATGCCATATTGTAGTCATAGTAAACTTTCGCATTTAACCGAATGTCTCATATCTAATTTGGTCGTATTGATGCCATATTGTAGTCATAGTAAACTCATAAACAAGGAGGAAAATATAATTTTCTACATTTTCCCTTTTGTCATTTGCATATGAGCACAGTTTTTCAAATTTGTCGATTTTTTACAAAAATGTGTTATCTCTTGTAATGGCCTTTCAGGCCAGGTGGAATCTTACAGCAGTTTTAAGCGCAATTGATATAGTGCTGAATTATGCACACTGGGCCTCATTTATGGCATTTAGGCGTAGGACATTGCAGCAAGGCACCTTGCTGCACTGCCCTTCGCCAAAGTAAAAGGGCAGGAATGCACCATATTTAACCAATACGGTGCATTCCTGTCCTTTCTGCCTGCGCTGATGCCGTTTTGGAAGCCTAGCGCCAACGGATGCACCCTTGCACCATGGTGCAAGGGTGCCTCATTGGCACTAGGCTGCCAAAACAGCCATGAGGCAAAGGTGCCTTCGTTGCAGGCAGGATTGTTTTTGTGCAGGAAGAGGCACCTTTCTGCACAAACACAATGCTACAAGGCTTTCTTCTCTTTCTATGTGTGCTGCAGAATGCAGCACACATGGAAGAGGGAAAAACGAGGAGAAATAAACATATTTCTCCTCGTTATGCCTCACCTCGGGAGGCGTCCGGGTTTGACTCTTCCTCAGGTTTACATCATTTTGTAAATCTTGGGCAACGTCAAATTTCATGGGTGTTGCGTGGGAAAACCCACCACAAATCCCATGGAACGCCTCCTGGGTGCAGAGTAAGGTGACGCCGCTATTTGTGCTGCATTGCCTTATTCATGATTTATGAGGTCACTCAATGCCGCGCATCACGCATATACCACTTTACGTGGCGCAAAAGTGACGCAGGGCTCTCATAAATAAGACCCAGAGTTAAGAGGGCATTCTTTCATTTCTTCCTACATAGTTCTAAAATAATGCTGTGACTGCCCGATTGCACTGTTAATGTAAACAACAGCTCTTGGGTGTCAATAATTTACTTCTTTTCCAACTTGTATGATTTGTAAAAGCATTTCTAAAACACTGTCACTTCGTGAAATTATGAGTATAATTTTGAAAATGTTTTTATTCTCATAGTAGCAGTAATCACATCTTCAATCTGTCCATAAATTGAGAAAATGTGTAAGAGTGAGACAAAAAATTACTAAAGTGTATCTTTTTTAGCATTATTAAAAACTTCAGTATGTTGAAGAATTGTTAAAGCATGTAAACTGCAGCTAAACACAAAAGTATCATAAAATGTTATTACGAACAAACCTAAATCGGCAATAAAGCCTGTCTCAAGATTCCTCTGTTCCCAGGAACCGAGCACCACTTGTGTCCGTTCACCTGGATCTGGGGTCAGTCTTAAGGAATTTATCCAGGTGTCATAACTGTGAGCCGGCAATCTGACAATGTTTAGTGACATACACCAAGACTGTTTCAATGTTTGTTCTACAGGAAATGTAAACATTTTTTTTTTTTTAATTACAACCAGAACTGGTCATCTTTTCCTACGTGCTTTTGACTGAATCGTTGAAATGCTGCCCACTGTCACACATTTCCACCTCTCATTTTCCTCTCTAATATTCCAACATCGACACCATCAACTCCATCCATGACTGACTTTCCAGTTGTCACTATCTACTTGGCCCATGCTTCATCCATTTTCTGGACCTTATGCCATCCCTACTGCTCAGTCCAGTCCTCTATAATACTGATATCTGCTTCTCAGTGTCATGCTTGTCCATGGGAGGCTGGGGGTGAAGGGGTTAGCCACTGCAACACATAGGGCTTCCATCCCCTGTGTGTACGATGGTGTGACTGGAGTACGAATGGCTCCGCCTCCGTTGGGTGCCTGGCACCAGTTAGGGTACTACAGTACCCAGAATTCCTTGGGAAGTCAGGCAGGAAGGAAACTCCAGCACCGTCATGGAATTGTGGTGCACTATAAAGCCCCTCCCCTGCCTGGGATCTGGGCTTGACCATCGACGTATTTCCTGGCCGTAGTTCTGGCTCGAGTACTATGGTATCGCCCCTGCTGCTTTGGAGGCGTTTTCCTCGCTGGATTGGGTCCAAAGGAGCGTGACGCAGTGTTCAAAGGCTCCGGAGTTCCTGGATCTGTGCTATAGTCAGAGAAGCCGTAAGGTATTGTGCCATGCTGGGAGAGAAGCGCCGGAGCGCTCCTCTCACAATTCAGACTTCCGTCCGTCCAGCTCCGTTGTCCTTACAGCGTTGAGCGGGAGCGGCTTTGATTTCACTCGCTGCGCTGTGACTACAACAACGTGCGAGTACCTATGCTGTGAAGTGCAATGACACTTCCCTATGCTGTGAAGTGCAATGACACTTCACTTTACAGACACGTGTTTGCCTTCTCTTCTCTCTGGTGATTCTCAGTGGGAGTGCGGGGCGAAAATTGCTGTTCTTAAGCCTCTGTGTTTTGGTATTCAGCTGCGGGGCACTGATAGTCACTGTGACAGTAACAGCGAGTGTATTTATTATTTCTTTTGACTTGCAGCCTCTGGCAAAAAGGGAGTCCTACCTCGGCTCACTTTCTTGTGAACGTATCGTGACATTTCTTTGGGTTTATGGCTAATTGATGGAATTACCATCACAGTGAAGTTAACCCTATGAGCCTGTGTGTGACATTGGTACCTCCCTCACGTACTTCTTGTTATCAAAGACTACCATCTGTGAAGGAGCTACAATTGATATTACTCTCTCTTTGACTGGATTATCGTTTCTTGTCCTGATGTCCATGTATTGATGCATAAAAGTTGTGAGTATGTGTAGCTATCCTATACCTAATAACATTACGTGTGTATGTTCATCCCAATGCTGCTTCTCACACACATTTCTTCTTTCTTCTACACACAGCACTTACCGGTGGGGTGGCTTCTGAAGACATACCGCGATCCTTGACCAGACATTGGTATAAGAAGACACCTACCTGAGCAGCATAGTTTGTTGTTTTCTCCACTTCCCTTTTCCCCGGGGTGTTTCCTCTCAGAGCAGTGTGTCATCACTCTGTGGGGGTTTGCGCTCAGGGGAGTAGGGGGGCTTTTCTGCGATCCCTCGTCCCCACTAGAGGACTTCAAAGGTTAGTGGCATATTTGTTGTTGGTGCTGCTGACAGATCCCGACACTCAGTTGCTCACTGATATAACTGATCTTTTTCCTACACGCTCAATGCAAGGAGCACCCACATAGTCCACTAGCCAGGAATACATCCAGCTCATGCTTTGGAGATTGAGAGCTTTAAAGCGGCAATGCAAATATTTCCATCCCCTGCTCCTGTAATAAATACAAATATACTTTCTTTAACAGGGTGAATGAGATTTACAGCATACAACACAATGCAAACTACAACGCAACTTGTACCTGTTAAAAGCACCATATAGTGAGACTAGTGGAATGAAGTGTTCCCCAGGATTTTATGTGAATTTTGATCAGGGAATTCACTATTGCTCATTCTCCACTTGTGGCCCATTTCTATATTATGTGGCTGTCAGAACCTTTTCAGGGGCCCACAGGGCAAGCAGAGGCTACTGAGCCTTTACCATCGGGTTGAGGTTGTTTGCCTCTGTTGTCCCGGGGTCCATTCTACTATGGCTCTGCTAACTGGGCCAAGTAGAACGCATTCAGCACTTAACTGGGAGAGAATGTGGTCTGATGGCTAGAGCTGCTGACTTTGGTGCTGGAAACCAAGGTTCGAGCCTCGGGGTCGCGTCCACATCCTGTGATTCTGGGCAAATCACTTAATCTCCCCGTGCCTACCAAAAAAAATAATATATTATATATATATATATATATATATATATATATATATATATATATATATAAAAATGTGTCCTTGTGTAACATAACCGGTGCTCATGTAAAGCGCTCCAATACCTTCCGGTCGAGTTCGCGCTATATAAATCTGCAAAAAAACTGTCAGTGGTAGCCAGGGGGAGCAGTCACAGGCTTTTCAGCGAGGTAGTGTGGTGGTGCTCAAGCTCAGAACTTATAAATCACAAAGCAGCACAATAACCGATTGTCCAACCCAGTGCTTACTTTTAAAAAGAAAAGTACTTTAATACACACCAAAACTAAATACTACACATGCAATAATTCTGATGTACAATTAATCCGGGGTTCCCCCCACGTCTGGTCTAGGCAGTTCCCTTCTTTTCAGGAACAGCATAAACTTAGGCTCAGGTGCAGACTGCCACCCTTGTCAGTGCACTCAGTCTCTTCATAGGTTATGCAGTCTTTCTTTCACAAAGTAAGTCTAGTCGGTCTGGTGGTAGCGCGCCTCCCCCTCACAGGGTCTCGTTGCACCTGGCTCCTTGTGGACCGTCATTCCTCCTACAGGGTAGGCAGGCTCCTTCTCTCTCTCAGATGGCAAGGTTGCTTCTAAGTGTTTCAGGTCAGATAAACAGCTTCTTCAGGCAAGGCAAGATTTAAGTGTCGGGGACTGTCTCGGGAACACAGTCAGGGACTTGGGCAAGGACTGGGAACGGGGTACAAAACGTACACAGAGGAGTACAGCGCTGCCCAGGATCACACAGGAAGTCAGAGGAGAAAAGGGATCCAAAGGGGAAGCCTGTACAAAGGAACAAGATAGCTAAGACTCAGAAAGGAAGGGCACTCACAAGGCAAATTAGCATTCAGGCTAACTACACCCAGGACGGACGTGCAAGACATATATACAATACAACATTACCAAAAAAGGGAATGTGGGGTAAAGCACTCAGGAGCTTACACACGGTAAGACTGAAGCTCCGTAAGTTCCTCGCCCACAATTGCTGTTACAGATACTGACTGAAAATACCCACATATAGGATATGTATGCAAAGGCAGGGTCTGTGGAGCTTATACCTATGGTGATGTTATAACAGTAACTCAAAGACTATACTCACAGTGAACAAGAAACACCACCTAGGTAGTCAGCTGTGCCCACGGATCCTGGCGATCAAACAGGAACACGCAAGGCAGTAACAGCAAAGGGGTAGAACTAAACACAAGCACAATAGACAAGGAGCTAGCAAGGAGGAGTGCTTAACAGGAAAGGAAGGAAATCACAGGGCACACTTGGCAGAAAGCAGGTAACAAACATACAAGGTAACAGAAGCAAGACAGCAGAAATAGAAAGACCGCAAACTGGAACCAAGGAAATGGGAAGAAAGGCAGGGACTGGAAAAGGATATACAGAAGGGGAGGCTACAAGGGTATACTAGAATAGTGCAGGTTCAGGAATCAAGAAAACAAAGTAGCATAGAAGGCAGTGCTGGGCCAGGAACAAGAATTGAGCAAAAGCTCAGGAGTCAAAGTAGCACTGCAGGTAGTGCAAGTTCAGGAGAAGGGAAACTGCTGCAGGTCAGGAACAAGGAATGCTAAGGCTCAGGAGTCAAGGTAGCACTGCAGGCCGTGCTAGTTCAAGGAAACAGGAAATAGCTACAGCTCAGGAAACAAGGAGTCAAGAGAACATTGCAAGCAGTGCAAATCAGGGACAAGAAATAGCTGAAGCCCAGGAACAGGAACAAAGAATAACTATAACTCAGGAAACAAGGTAGCACTGCAGGCAGTGCTAATTCAGGCACAAGGAATAGCTATAGCTCAGGAATCAAGGAACAAGGATTTAACTATAGCTCAGGAATCAAGGAATATCAAAAGCTCAGGAAACAAGGATCGGTCTCACCGGATAACAGCTACAATGACCAACACTGGGCTGAAGGGAGCTGGGGCTTAAAAGAGCTCACAGTAATCACATGCATCAGGTGTGAGCAGGCTAGCAGCAGCCAGCCACAAGTGAACTGAATTCCTCCACCCATCCTTGGCCTGCAGGGGTGGAGACAAAGCAGTGAGCAGGGGATTATAGGTAATGGAGTTTCCAGCATGAGCAGACTGGCTTCCACAAAACCCGGCATGGATTGGGAATGGATGTCAATTCCTAAATGATGTCCAAATGCCTGGAAGTCAGGATATGCATACAGGGGAGTGTCTGGAAGCATATTAGAATACTGGAAAGCCCCACAATTCGGCCCCCTGGTGGTGGGAACGAGAGCACAGGGAGTGAATCGTGACATTAAGTGATGCCCCCTCACCTCTGGGAGATTGACTGTCAAGCACACACCAGTGCAGGTTGCACTGTAGTCCTCTGAGTACTCTGCGGGCTTCCCCCTTTTTTGGTCATAGTGAACTTGGAACTGGAACAACAAGTTGATCATTGGGCCCCACTTTTATAGAATCAAAGCAGAGGAGATGTGGATCCACTAGCTGTACTTTCAGAACGGGTTTGGGGTGGTTCTCATTTCAAATGTCCTTTCAAAGCTATTTTCCAGGCACAGACTTTGTGTAGAGCGATGCTCTTCACAGCAGCAGTTCCCACAACAGTGCACGTGTGAGCTTTCTTCGTCTGTCTTTCATCAGCTACACCAAAGAGTGGTCTCAGAAAAGACAAAAAGCCCGCCTCAACTCACTTTGAACAAGAGAGACTGAAGACCCACTCTTGACAATCACCATCTGACTAAATGATATGCAAGAGGAAAACTAATCAGCAGGCCCTCTCAGCAAGCGGCCTAATCAAATTACTAAAGACTAGTCTCATCTCTCCCCACTCCAGTGTCTACATCTCTTCCCTCCAGCTTCAAGAATGTCTCATTGTTACACTTTTAAACAACCTAACAACCTCACCTCCATCTTTCATCCAAGGCAAATCTAGGATCATCCAAAATTGATTCCACAGGCCTCCATTACTCTGGCTCACACATACATTGCATGTACCATATACATGCGTGCCACGCCACCGCCAAACCGGTGGTCAGGCCGTCCGCCACTTTACAAGTGATTCTCATGTCTGGCGGCCTTTTCTTTTACGTTCCCACAGCGGTGCCCAGAAAATGGGCACAGCAATGGGAACACCAAAAACAGTTCCTTCACGGCATGGACTGAAAAGTCCATGCCCTGCAGGAACTGGGGTGCAGGCACTCAGGGGGGCACATGTTGTGCTCACTGCATGCACCCCGTGGCGCAGAGGCTCAAGGAGCCCCTGTAGGGCCCCCTTTGTCTCCTCTCCACCATGGTTTTCATGGAAAAGCAACCGCCATGAAATCCGTGGCAGGGAGGAAACTTGTAATATGCTTGGAGGGACTGTGGCGGTCCCACCAAGCATATTGCTGCCTACTGACCGCTGCAAAACCACCAGGGAACGGCGGTTACCTGGTAGCTGCGGCGTGGTTATGATGGTCTGACCGCCCTAATTCTAATAGGGCGGTCAGAAGACTGCCATTGCCGCACCTCACGCGTCTGGTGGTCCATGGACCACCAGACTTATAATTAGACCCATGGCTATGAGTTTCTTTAATTCATATTGCAGTTTGGCTTTTGACACATAATCCTCAGCTAAGGATCTTTTTTGATTTTTTTTGCCAATATGCCTGGGAAAACTGAAAAAACCATCATTGAATTTGTGTGTTCGGATATATTTTAGTTTTCTACGGTACCCAGAGGATTAACTCTTCTTCCGTCCAGAACTCAACCAATGATCACCCTATTCAGATGACGTTTTGCCTCTAAATAACTTTCCTTTACTCTTTACTCTTTCCCCATTCTCCTTCTGCCACCCAAGATGGTCCCCTGGTGCACTTTGACCCTTGCACACAATCTCCAGCAGAAATCGACATACAAATAAAAAAGGGACTTCCCAGCCTCTCTTCTCAATAGTCTCCATTCCGGCTTCCAAAAACAAAAAGGCAGCCATCCTGGAACAATCCACAGCCTTGCAGTTCCACTTAGTGGCTAAACTATTAATGGCAACTGCCTTAAGAAACCTTCATGAGCCACCAAATTAGGAACTTCTGAACTGTCCTTAGGTGTCTAACCCTTCCCATCCTTGCTCAATACCTTGACACCTCTTAGCCCAGAATTCTATCACATCTCCATACCATCAGGACAACTATGAATCTGAACCCGGCTCACAAAGACTAAGGGCCTGATTTTGTGTTTCACGGTCCGACCGCCCGAAGACCACGGCCGCTGCTTTCAGGACACCTCACTTCCGACCGCAGTATTATGAGTTGACCGTGGTGTCTGAGGTGTTGCGGTGGTGGTGAGTACTTATCCATGTGTATCGATGCATGTGAGTATTTCAACAGCATATGTGTCAAAGGCACACATATGCATGATACATGTGGAAAAATACCACCTACCCATTGCCAGAGTCTGACCCATATGTGGGCAGGCCTGGTAATGGTTATATGGTACAAAAAAGTCTTACCTGTGTATCGCGGCAGACAGGGTCCTATTCCTTGGGTTGAAGATGCTGCTGTGAAGGGGGGACCTAGAGAAAGGGGTCCACGTTGACTTCTTCTGGAAAGAACAGGAAAGGGCTTGAGTATGCACCCCAAATCCTTCATTTCCCTGACCTTTAGACGGCGATCCCACCGCCGCGGTCAGCTCTTGGAAAACCCAACTCATAATACGGACGCCAGTGTAGCTCCTCTGTACCGATCTATGGCAGCTGCTTTCCCCCGATCGTAAGCCCGGCGGTCGACGGTGTGCTGGCTGTGTTCGTGGTTCAGCCACGGTCTTTGCAAAGGCAATCAGACCATCTCGTAATATGGCGGGCGGACCGCGACCGCGGGTACGGAGGTCCACAGACCGCCAAACTCATAATAAGGCCCTAGCTCCTCCCACATAAAATAGGTGCTGGTTTCTCTCTTTACTGGAACTTTCACAACAACCCCTTTTTAACACACCTGAATACTACAATCGCACTATGTTGCTCCTACCCAACTACTCTCTTCACACTATCTCAAAACTACTCCACTCGCACCCAACTATTGGCCACACACAGCACCGCCATGGAAAGATATGGTCCAAATTCCTACCGCATAAAATTTCCGCAAAATCTCTCTAAACATGCCGCGAAAAAATACAAGCACAAACTCCTCAAAGGACACCCTGAAACACTAAAAACGTATGCTCAGTTCAACACACGGAGACCTTATAATTGACTTCATCTTCTACACCAAGAAACCCACCAAATGGAGAGAGCACTTCCTACAGCACCTGCTTGTAACCAACATAATAAACGTTCCATATGGACCCAAACTCACTATCCCCTTCTCATAAATTTGACGAAACTGTCCATATCCATATACAGAAACATCTTAATTCAAGCCTCTGAACATAATATCTCAATTTTTGACCATTTGCCCCCTCATAGAACATCTCCCCACACCCTCTTCACTCTCGGAAGAACCTACCACTCCTCATTCCCTTTGCACCAACACCACCCACACACCCCACAACCTCTCCCATCCCTAAACCCAACAAAAGCATTGTCTCACTTCAAGGATTATCTCCTCCTCCATCAAGACCCACTGCACTGTTAGACCAAACTCCCACACCTGAATCTTCATAGTCCTTGAACCACATACAACCATAACCCCCACTCCAACTTACGACGACCACCAGCCTACCCCATTCTACACCACAGATCCAACCGCCGCTGAACTGTTCCCCATAATCAACCGTTTAGAACTCAAAATCAATACTATACTGGAGGAAATCACCTCACTTCGAAAACACTCAAAGATTTGCTCCAACTCGCCTCCCAATCACTTAACTATGGTGAATACTGCTCCCACCACAAACCTACACTATGACTCCTAACGCTCTACTCCCTGGTCAACCATCCCCTACATTCACTTCCACCTCAAAGCCAGATGCACCAATTCTTGAATGTCAGTTTGAAGCTGAAATGCTGAGCAACACATACAACAATGCTCCTAGCCAATCCTATTACCTCAAGATTCCAGTCATCCTTGGCACTAATAGGATCCACTCCACTAATTGCCCTCCCAGGCCACCTGCCCAACTAACTACTATCCAGCCTATTCAACATGAACCGAGGACATCACCCACGTTAAACTGTATGCTATTAAACTGTCGATCTGCAGTCGAGCGTGCCACTGAAATAGCGGGAACCATCCTTCTACACAAAATAGACATTTGTTTTCTGACTGAAACCTGGCTAAATGTACACTCATCCACAATTATCCTTCTCCTCATCCCACAGGGCTTTGCAAAAATTCGCTACAACCGGAAGAATCGCACCAGTGGTGTATTAGCTATCAAACACAAAACGATCTATGCCTAAAACCCTTCCACTCAGACGAATACACCACCTTCAAAACTCTAGGAGTCGATCTCTCCTCCAAAAGGTCCAACCCTATCAAATTCCATTTCAATTATCACCTATGAGGTACAAAAACCACAATTCTTCGAGGATCTAACACACCCAATTACGTAAAACTCCCTAAAGGACACCACAGACATTATAATGGGAGACCTATATTTACACTTGAACAATCCCGAAGATACAACAATACAAGTCTTATCCACCCTCCTTGAAACTAAAGCTCTCACTCAACATTGCAAAAAGCAAACTCAAATTAAATGCTCTACCCTAGATGCAATCATCTCCAACTATAAAATCATATTCCTCCAGTCCATCCTACCCACTGACTGGACCGACCACCACCTAATTCTATTCGATCTCAATGTCAACCAACTCAAGCTCCACACCCAAACAAACCACCCTAAGCACTGGGTGAGAAATACGCACCAAATCCCTCAATCAGAATTAGAATCCCTAATCCGTTCCCGAATTCAACCTCCACCCAACCTTACTTCCGTTGATGACCTCCACTCCCACTATAACACAAAAATGGCAGAACTTCTTGACACTGTCGCCCCTCTAAAACTCAAGAAATTGAGAAGCATCCCTTCCAGTTCCTGGTTCAATAAATACCTTGATATAGAAAGACGACAACTTAGGCTGGCTGAAAGAACCTGGAGATAACAGCCCTCGCTGACCCAACACCAAAAATATAAAAAACACATCTACAGAGAGAAATCCTCTTTCTTCTGAGCCCAACTTGACCACTCCAGAAACAGACCTAAAGATCTTTTCAACATCATTAAACAGCAAACCTCCTCCTTCCCGCAATACTCAACTGATGACTCTGCCAAACACTGTGAAGAGTTTGCCAAGTTCCTCTCTGAAAAAATATCTAAAATCAAACTCTCTCTAGACCACCCACCTCTTCACCCCCTACCACAGACGGCCCTTCTACCAGTGATGGTCACCCCACTGCTACACCCCCAACCAATGGTGGTCGGTCCTCCCAAACTCACTTCCTTAATGAGCCAGAACAACAACCACAACCACATACAACTGAAAAACAATGCAACCTGGACCAAGTTTGAAAATATATCTGAAGAAGTAATTAAAATACTTGTATGCATGAAGCCGACATCACACTTCTCTGACCCCCTTCCCTCCTCTCTTGTCAAAAATCTCAGACACATCATCTCCCCAACTTGGACTAAAATCAATAACTCCTCCTTATCCAGCAGCTCCCAATCGAAGCTAAAAGTATATTCTAAACAGCCTGCACAACCCAAAAAGCTCTCTAAACTCAAAAACCAAACTACCTCACAAACAAACTATCAAAAGCTGGCAAAAAGAGAGGAATTACGATTTTCCTAGGACTTTTATTAATTGTTTTAGATTTTACTACTGATAAAAATTCAGTGCAAGTTGAGGATTGTTTGTCAGGAAGTAAACCGTGAACTAATCGGATAGTTGTGTTAGTAATGTTGGCATGAATAGTATAAAGTTAGGTGAAAGGATGGGGAGTAGATTCAAAAGTTTCAACCATCCTCCTAATTTCATTATTTTCTAGGGTAACGTTATGTGCTGTACTAAAGATTAGTATTCTTTTCAGAGGGTTTTAATTATCATAGAGTAGAAAAGGTTCATTAGTGAAAGAAACAGTAAGTTCAGGCGGAATTATTATCTCGGAATAGGTTTGAGGAGTTACTAATTGGGGATCACTCACCTGTTTTTGTCTTTAAACCATTCTCCACAAATTTGGGATAGTGGGTCTACTATTGGCAACATGCATGGTGATGTTCTGGGCTACCTCCCTCAAAACTGAGCCACAAGGTTCATTGTAGGTGGTAGCAAGTGTTTTAATCTATTGAATACTTTCTGCAACTTCAATCTCCATTGCAGAGGCAGAGTGGCTGTGCTGTGTGTTTTTTTTCCACTGTATCACCAAGATTAACCGCTCTGCCTTTCCAATGGGATGAGAAATATTCAACAAACCTCCAATAACTACTGGGCTCAGTTAATCTCTCCTTACAATAAATATAGCCACCATACTTTAGTAATCTATTGCCACGTTTGGACTTGATGTAGCTGACTTGCCTTGTGTTTTCCATTATCTGTAGAAAAAAACCAGAAAATAAATTACATGAGTTGATTGTAATAATGTTGTGGTTCATTTTCATTGTTGCAATTGGTCCTGCTAAGATAAATACATTTTAAGATTCACTGATGCAGCCTGTTGAGAAAACAATCTTTAATTACTCTGTTGAGAGAGAGGAAGTTACATTTTGGTTATTTTTGTCTTCTGTGAAAGGAAAATCATTATTATTGTACATTCATGTTTATTTTAAAAATATTACCTGGTTATTTATATATTGTTCCTTTGTCCTTGGAAATGTGTAGATGGAATTTATTTGATTGCCAGAGGTTTTCAAGCCTGTTGGCGGTGTTTTTTTCTCTGTTATTTTTCTAAGGGAGAAAAGAAAATGTTAAAATATTTCATGGTTTTTATGCTTTTTTGAATCATTGGTATTCAGTATTGACGTTTGATTTATGTACTTTTGATTTGGTGATTTTCTTTTACTGATGGGTGTTGATTTTGCACTGGTTCTTTTTGGATTGTTGTAAGTTTGCAATCGTTTGAATCTTTGTAGATGTTTTTTTTAGTCTAAATAAAAAATAATAAGGTAAGTAGTTGGTGGTGTTAGAATAGTAATTTTGCCCCCAGATTCTGTCCAGCACCTTCCCTTAGGTAAATACATGACGGAGCTAGAATAGTAATTTTGCCCCCCAGTCACTGTCCAGCACCTTCCCTGAGGTAATTACTTGGCGGAGTTATAATTGTAATTTTGCCCCCACTCACTGTCCAGCACCTTCCCTGAGGTAAGTACTTGGCGGAGTTAGAATAGTAATGTTGCCCCCAGTCACTGTCCAGCACCTTCCCTAAGGTAAGTACTTGGCGGAGTTCAAATAGTAATTTTGCACCCCAGACACTATCCAGCACCTTCTCTGAGGTAAGTGCATGGCAGAGTTCGAATAGTAATTTTGCCCCCCCAGAACCTGTCCAGTATCTCCCCGAGATTACTACTTGGCAGAGTTTGAATAGTAAATATGCCCTCCAGTCACTGTCCAGCACCTTCCCTGAGGTAAGTACTTGGCAGAGTTAGATTAGTATTTTTGACCCCTAGGCACTGTCCAGCACCTTTCCTGAGGTAAGTACTTGAAAGAATTAGATTAGTAATTCTGCTCCCCCGTCACTGTCCAGCACCTTCCTTGAAGCAACACTATGCCTTTTTTTTCTATTTAAAAAAAGTAGATTTAAACATTCTGTATGTTGTGGAAGTTGAACAGCACTATTTTTAAAATTGACTTACATTCTAGGCTAATAAGTAAATGTTGATAGTGAGAATCTTCTGTGGAATATCCAGAGAAAATATTCCTGAAAAATTAATGTAAAATTATTAATTTTTATCTGCATATTATGTTTTGGTGTTCGTGTATATATGTATATATATATATGTATATATATATATGTATATATATATATGTATATATATATATGTATATATATATATGTATATATATATATGTGTATATATATGTATATATATGTATATATATGTATGTATATATATGTATATATATATGTATATGTATATATATGTATATATATATATATTGTGCAAGTTGTACTTACTTCCAAAGATAGATGGCAGTCTTTGACAGTATGTATGACTCTCCTGTACTCTGGTGCGTGTGGTCACATCAGCAGGCAGTAAGTATACCACCGAGTACAAAATGGTAGACGCTTGTTTTTATGTTTTACATATTTCTACCATACTTTTCAATAAAATAATGGGTGAAAACTACGTTTTTTTCTCTATCAAAACATGACTGAACTTATAATTATAGTTGTGATGAAATGTATGTTGATTTTGACCTTCACAGAGCTCGTCCACCATCTTGGTTGGGGACAGGGTGTTCACATATGGAAATGAAAGAAAGTCGGAACTTTTACATCAATGGTGTTTTATTATTATAAAACAAGTTTGCTGCTTTGCAAAGTGTTGTGTTGATATATAATGAAGTTTTAAATCCTTTGCGTAGTGTTCTCTTATTTTGCTTGATGTTGAGTGGTGGTGTTATGTGTAAAAACATTTTGTAGGTTTGCAATGTTTTGTGCTCACTTACGATGACTTGGGTTGCATGGAGATGTGCCTTGCAAAAGTTGTTTTATTTATAAAATATTTTCAAAAAATGTGATTGCTTACAAGGGCCAGTCTAAAATTAATTCAAGCTTGTGCATAAAAACAATGATAGGAAAATGGATGTGTAAGATACAGTAAGAATAATTAGAGCACTGGAAATGTATCTGGAAATGTTAGACTTTGGAAAATGTCACCCACCTCCAGAATTGGATCAACAACCCTTATATCCCTGCTACAAACATGTTGACTTCTAGTTGAACTGACGTGCCCAGCTTGTCATTCTCCATGTGAATTTGATAAAACATTTGCTATTTGAAATATGCCTAGAGTACCCACACTGAAACATCAGTTCTTGCTAACATACCAAAGAAAGTGATGGGATGCGTCTGCTGCTGTCTGCCATGTGAGATCCAGTAGCCGATTTTTTTATGTAGTTGGTTTTATAAAAACGCCCAAGATGTCAACTTGTGGCTACTACAAAGCGCTATGACAAATTCTATGGCCCTAATTACAAGTTTGGCGGTTAATTCCGTCCTATGCACAAAACTCTGTTTACTCACGGGACGGAATTACGAGTTTGGTTTTATTTAATGCATGCGATAATTATCATATGCGATAAACAACCCAACATTTGTTAAATTTTGGCAAAATTTAAACCTGCCGAAATTTAGAAGGAGAAATTTGTATGGTATTTAAAGTACCATGCAGATTCTGGTGTGTTAAACACCAAAATCTGCATGTTATTTCCCAATAACTCGTAATAGGTGCTATTTATCACACCCGATAAATAATGAACCATAGGGTATCATTTTTTAACAGGTGCAATATATAGCACCTTTACTTGTAATCAGGCCCTAAAAAGCATAAACGGTACAGAAAAGGGGCATGTGCAGTGAGATTCCAACCGAATCCTAAGTGTGAGGCACTTCATATCTGGTATTCCTCTATTGCTGGCCATGTCACTGCACTGTTCAGCTGACACTAGCCTAAAGAGTTCTGCCTTCAGGAGTTTCTGAATTGGACATGATTACATTCTACTCTCAGCCTGGGGTTCCATGCTTTCCAGAGTCTTGGGCCATGTACTCCCTTCCTCTGTTTGTCATTTTGAGGTCTGTTGATGGAAAAGGCGCACGTTGCCTTTTATAGCAATCATGCCATTTTACATCTATCACTATTTTTAAGATCACCCACAAAACTGTTTCCTTTTTCACAAATATGAGACCTTACTCCTTCTCTACATCTTTTAATGCGACCCCTTGTGAAACAGAGCCAGTACCTTCCAGGTTCCTTACTTCCATATTCCCAAGACCACATCAGTGCAAAATTCCTTACATGCTTCCACTGTTTATTTTTTTTTCCATTTCTTTTTATTGTGCATTTAAGTTTGACATAAACAAAGCAGTTAATCAGAACTCTGTGGTTACAACTCTGCCCCCATCTTCTCCTCCCTCTCCTCCCCCCACCCACAGCAGGGCAACAATAGATGCTGTACATTGTCTATCTGTTCCAACCTTCCCATGTGTTTAGAGTCTCGTAGGATATCACACTATCCCCACCCAACATCAGACCAACCCCAACAGCAATCATGGCATTTTGTGATGTTCTTTCCAGGATCCACAGATTTTGAGATACATTTGGGGGCAGCCTCTAGGTTTATATACCGCATCTTTGGCTAATGAGCTATAATCCATCCCTTGCAGTCATTTCACCTTCGTGGGTGCCTCCTTGAACCTCCAGTTACCCCCAATGTCCCGTGTTGCCAGCATACGCCAGATTCCAACCAGAACTCTTCTCCCTTGGTCCTGTCCCACCCGGGGAACACTCCTAATAACTCCAGTTTAGGGTCTTGATCTACTGGGAATCTGAGCACTCTTTCCAGTGATCTAAGTACCTAGTCTCAATGGGCCCGTATTATCCGGCTTTCCACACTATATGCATTAGCGTGCCACTGGGTTCGCTGCATCCGGGGCATTCAGGGCCACCCCCCATTCCCATTGTCCACAGCCGTGCAGGGTGGAATACATCTTATGGAATTATTTGAACAGAATCAAACCTAAGTGCTTCAGAATTACAAGTACCCGGGCTGCCATTTTAGCCTCGGTCCACTTCTCCTCCTCCAGGGACCCAAGTCGGATTCCCATCACTTCCTTAACCCAAGCCGGGGGTCTGGGGTGATGAAGACCAAGGACCTGTAGAGGCCAGAAATGCCTTTACACCCTATAGCCACCAGAGTCAGTTTAGTGTCTAAGGAGCTGCACTCCAACAATGCCCTGGCCTGCTGCCGATAGGTGTCCAATGCATGTCGGAATTGTAAGTAGAGGAAGAATTGTGATTTGTGCAAGTCGAATTCGGCTCTTAGTTGTTTGTACGAGAGCATGTGAGCAGACTGCCAGGCGTCCCCGTTTGGAAATTCCTAGCAGATCCCTTTTTTGGAACCACTGGAGCTTCAACGATTTGGAGAACTAAGTGCCCGCCCACAGCTGAGTCTCTCAGGTGAGCACCTTGTGCCACTTAATATTACACAGTGCCACCCTCCAAAAAAGGATGGGAACCACCCTGATCTCTAGGAGGTTGGGGGCAATGCCTGTCCATACAGCCAGGACCAAGGAGCATTACCTGATATGGTAGCGCATCCGAGATGCGTGCACGGGTCACACCGCTCCCTGAAAATCCAGTCGTTGATTGGGAGCAACTGGGTTGCCCAGTAGTATAGTTTCACGTCCACCGCTCCAGGCCTCTGCCATAAGGGGAATGGACGGACTTCGTATGAGAGACTCTCGGTGCTGATCTGCCCCATACAAAATAGTTAATGCCAGCCTCCACATTGACTAACGAGATTGACCTGTATGATGTGCACTCCGTAGGTGGCCCGTCCGGTTTGGGGAACACCACCATGGTGGCACCCCTGATTTTCCCGTGGAGCATCGACTCGCTCCCAGCCTTCCCGATCATCACCAGATGTGGGACCAAGGTCGAGGCATACGGTTTCATAAACCCTGTGGGGAAGCCGTTCGGACCTGGTGCCTTCCCGGATTGCATTCCGTGCAGGGCAGTGGAGAGCTCCTTCTCAGCAAGAGACCTCTCTAGGTCCGCCCTTGCCTTTGGGGAGAGATGTGGCATCACCAGATCTGCAGCCATGGGGTTGTGCCGCTCCCCTTAGCCCTTGGGTTCAAATTATACAGATACTTGTAGTTCTGTGCAAAGGCATTAGCTATTTCCGATGCTACATGAGACAGCATGCCATCCTTGTAGATCTGGAGAACAAACCTGTCCACCAGAAATTTGATTGCCAGCCGGTGGAGCAGGCTCCTGTACTTGTCCGCAAATTCGTAAAGTCTGGACTGCATGTCCATTAGAGCTGCTTTAACTCCCCCCAACATCCACTGCTTAAGGGGCTCCCTTGCTGCCTCAAGGCAACACAGATCGATCTCCTCTCCTGATTGGGGATTCCTGCTCTCTTTCTCTCTTGCCAGCTAAGAAAGTGATTATCTTCCCCCGAAGGACTGCTTTTATAGCTTCCCACAGTGTCACTGGGGATATATCCGGGGTAGAATTAGTCTTAAAATAGAAATCCAGTACATCATACTCCTAGAACGCTTTGTCTTTCAACCATCCTGCTGGCAGGGCCCAGGAAAGATCCGACCCACGCCTATGTAGCCACGTTGCTATGAGCACAGGGTGGCATTATTCCAAGTATTGGTGAGAGACACTTTGTACACATTGAATGCCAGCATGTGAGTATTTGACTCTGGATACAGTCTGTAGACATAGTTTCACTAAATAAATAACAAAACAACTCTTTCTTAAAATGCGTGCCCTGTGTCTAATTGTTTGACTTGTGTCATTACCCCACAGATACCCCTGGCCACTTTATTTGGGATCTTTTTATATACTTTTCCTTGGTCCTGAGGAAGGTGGTTTAAATGAAGATCCACCGAAACGCGTGTTGACCATTAACATATGTGGAGAGTCCATCTAGAGACAGATGCATCAGAGGATTCTGATGGGTGTTACCTGCATCACTTACAATTATAGAATCTGTCCTAGTTAAATTGTTTTGGGATTTTCCACATCTTTTATGAATGAGTGTCAGTGTGTGAGTAGGTTTGAATGGGCAGAGAGGATTGTTGATGGTGAGTTTGGGGATATCTGTGTTTTTAGCAATTAAATTTTTGGTTTAAGAATAGTTTTGGTGGCTACCTAGTTCACTTTATATGATTGTAGCACAGAAATAAAATGTGACTACTGCGCATTGATATATTTACGATTGTATAGCAATCTAGGTAACTGTCTGTTGTGTTCATTTTTTTATATTTTTTTGTAAGATGTATGTGCAGACATTTATGTAACTGTCTTTTTGAGATTGTAATACAGCACAATGATAATATGAAATTCTGTATAAAAAAGTATAAAATATTTTTGTAAAAAGAAAAATCAATAAAGTAATTTTGTGATAAAATTTGTTGTATGACGTGATCAGGGCTGCGGCATTTATGAGCCATTGGTGGCCACACTGAAAGCAATATAAGTCAGTATAGAGGTTTTCTCTGTTGGAAAAGGCACAGTGTACAAGGTACCTTGTGCCCAAGGCATTCTTAATTCTTCCCTCCCATCAGACAAAAATGAAAAGGCATCATTTAGGCGCTAATTTGTACAAAGAGGCAAGTCATCTTACCCGTCTAGCACATTGCCACTTGGGTTGGGTGTCACGGCGGGGGCTGCTGGCCATTCTCTGTGGTCGTGGCACACATGAAAGGTGGGCTGCTTGACCGGTGGCCCTCTGTGACTCTCGGCGTGCTGGAGACGTGTGGATGCTGTGACCTGCTATCAAATTCCACCCCACTATAAGCAATGTTAAATTTAGCTGCAACATCTCGGCCAATATTCCTCAACTCAAGTCTCATGTTCAGGGAGAGGGACGAACGTGAAAGCGAATTGACTGTCCTGGCTATTTTGAGGCTGGCCACGGACCAGCACAATTTATTTACTGAATAGCAGAGCTGCTTAGAGCAGTAGAAAACACTCATTCACTGTGAAAACTGACACAACACACAAATCCACAATTTAAGACTCAAGGTATGAAACCATGCCGTTTTAGAGCTGTTTGATAATACGTAATTCAAATCTAGTCATTAGCATTTATTTAATAAACAGCTAGCGCATGATATACTAATATTTATCGAAAGGTCTGATGAGAATAAGCTGCGGTCATCTATTAAAAACACTGCTATAAGATTGTTTCTACCACAACTTCAGTTAACCTTTCTTTAACACACATTAGTATATCAACAGTAATTACAACAGACCGCCTACCAAGTCGCTTTCTCTGAGGAACACTCGCAACTATAGGTATACTGCACATATGACATCGGGGTCCATACTATCACCAAGAATAAGGTGCAGAACTATTGGACTAACCCAATTTTCTTCTTGTCAATCTTAACATGACACCTCAGGAGTTTAAAGACAAATATATGGTAATATATTTCCATATTGAGCAATGTATGGGAGACAAAAGAGAAAAATGTTTCTTAAAAAGTTTGCCAGAATTTCACGCAGGAGAGAAAGAATTGCCATTCTTTTAGTTATTTTTAATGTTCTTCTTTATCATTATTTCTTCTGAGAAAAGACAGCACGCCATTTTTTGAGAAAATGCACTAAATGATACTTGCATCTTTTTTCTTTTGTTTCCTCCTTTACTCTGAACAGGTACTACTTGACCGCATGAGAATCGGGTCAATACACCCTGATACATAGAGACCCATACAAAATAAGGTCTCCACCACTTTTCCTTTTTAGGTCCTGAAGAAAGCCCACTTGACCCACAAGGGCAATCACTGGGGCTGAAACATGTCGACCTTTTTATGGACACTCACAGTGCGTTAGACCACTAACTAGTCTTCCCACGTACGACACAGATTTTAATATATCTCGAACCCAGATTGATTAAATTTTACAAATCGGGGTCTACGAGTTTTTAACATTTTGAGATTCACTTCACTAAAAACACTTTCACCTTTCTTTGATCACTACTGCAATAACCAGTGGTTTTCCTCCGGATGGAGGAAGCATACAAAAACTAACCCTATGATGATGCTGTCACGTTTTTAAGAGCAGGGCGGATAATCAAGATATACCGCTTTTCTGACTTTTGTACGTGAATGAGGGTTTTTATCGGTACACTGCACGAATTTCATAAAACCCTGGTTACTCAGGTCAAGTGATCCATTCTCATTTTGATATCTAATTTACGAATAAGGAAGCTGAATGGATCACAGTTCCTTCTTTCTCCCTCCCCCTTGATTTAACACAACACACAAATCACCAATAGATCCTGTGTTAACACATTTTCCATGAGGAAAGCTCACTTTTAAAAGTGATAGTCTAAACAAAATAGGGAAATCTGTGAAAGTTGTTTATTTCCTGTTGATAAGTACTGGTAAATAAATACTCTTTCACTCAGGGAACGATTGCAAAAAATATTGTTGTTGAAAGAATAAATTAGAGACTCTTCATAAAATTTATAGAGTGGGTGTAGGAAAGTGCCCCTTTTTGCATGGTTACCCCCAATTTTGCCTAATGTTGATGTACTTTCACTGTGTGTGCCCTGGGTTCCTGCCAACCAGGTACCCAGGGCCTATGTTCTTTCCCTAAAATGTACTGTTGCAAAACCCAATTGGCAACTCTCTGGCCACATGTAAGTCTCTTGTAAAGGGTACCATAGGTACCAAGGGCACTGTGACCAGGGAAGGCCACTAAGGAATGCAGCACTTATTGTGCCACCCCTAGAGGCCCTGTACCTTCACACACACACTGCCATTGCAGGCTGTGTTCTGGTGCAGAACAAAGTGAAGAGTTGACATGGCACACATCCCTGTGGGCCATGCCTACAACCCACTGCCCTGGCATAGGTAGGCCACCCCTCTGGCTAGGTGCACTATGCCAGTGGTGAGGGTACAGGTGCATGAGCCCTGTGCCCCGACAGTGTCTTAGTCAAATCTTGGACATTGTAAGTGCAGTAATGCCATAAAGTGTATATGGTATGGGAGGTTGACATTACGAACTCCACAGCACCTTAATGGCCTTACTGAAAACTGGGAAGTTTGGTATAAAACATCTCAGCACATTAAACCCACACTGATGCCAGTGTAGGATTTAATGAAAAATGCACTCAGAGGGCATCTTAGAGGTGTCCCCTGAAAAACAACCTAACTCTAGTGTCCTGGCTGAGTGAATGCTCGCCAGCTGCCACCACCAGACATGTTTCTGGACCCTTGGGTCTCGGGTCCTGAAACAAAACACATCCTGGGTCGAGGTGCCAAGCCTTCTCCCCCCCCAGGATGGGCAGGGTCCACCAAGGGGAAGCTTCAAAGGCTTGCCGCCTTTGTGAGTTACCCCAGCTATTTGCTGCTCTCAGCAACTGGCTCCCACCGGTTCAGATCCCCACTTTGGGCAGGAGAATCGGCAGGAAAACCATGTGCGGAGGAGAGGTGTGCCCACCTTTGCCAACCCCACCCCTCAGGTGGGGGAGGCGAGGTGAAGCATAACTCTTAGTCCCCACCATCTTGCAGATGTGGGGACCCAACCAATCAGAGTGGGGCCTATACCCCCCCACTGGAGGGTGGCATAATAGGGGGTGTACCCATCCCCAAGGAAGGGATCCATTGGTTCTGACCTGTACTTACCTGTAAAGCCTCTAATTTAGTATTTAGGCGCAACCCTGAACGTTGCCTCCTCAGATCCGAGTCAACCGGAAGAAACCAGAAGAAGGACTGAACAGCCACACAGAGAAAGGAAGAGGAGGACACCCACTGACTTGGCCCCAGCCCTACCGGCCTGTCCCAACCTCAGACTCTTCCTGCAAAACCTTTGTGTGTCCTGCAGTCAGCAGTCCTCAAAAACCCAGAGAACCCGCACTGCCTTCGAAACCAAACACTCTGTCTCCCGTGAACACCGGACTTGCTCAAAACCAACCGACTCTGACTCCGGCGGATTCCGAGAGTCTCCAACACTCCGCTCCTGGCACCCGAGCCCAAGCCTGAGTAACCCAATAACCTTGGTAGGTCCTCCTGATGATCCTAGCCTGGATCCCAAAATCCCCTGGACCTCTACAAGCTCCAAGACCCAACCTGCAGCCAACAACTGAAAGGTCCCCTCAACCGCGACCGAAGGTGCCACCCCGACCAACTCCGTAACCGAAGCAGTCCAGAAATCCCCAACCGCGGCCGTCTGACCGACTCCGTCCCCGAACGCTTGTGGTCACAAAACGATGACTGCCAAAGACCCCATTTGCCTCGTCAGCCGCTGACCGACTCCGAGGGATCCTCGACCAAACCTGCAGCTTCAGCCAAGACCGCATCCTACACCCGGCCGCCTCTGTGCCGCTGGCGGTGTAGTTCTTGTATTGGCCATTGGGCCTTACCGTGATGACCTCGACCCCAGGAGCTTTTGTTTCCCAATCTGGTGGCCTGCTTGCCGCAGTCCCCAAGCCCCGACCGTACTCAGCCCATTGGCTAACATGTGGTCCCAGCACTCTGCACCCGGCCGCCTCTGTGCTGCGACTCGAGTGCTCATTTGACTGAATCCTACCCACAGACCCGTAAATCCAGTTCTGTCTTCTCAGGAATAAGTGTGGCTCGTGAGTAATACTGTAAACCTGTACTGAACTTACAAAATGCATTATCTCCTTCTTCCTTCCCTCAGGAAATGCACCAGCCTGGTATCTAGAGATACTTGGCTGCGTAAGAAAAGTAACTGAAAAGTCATTCGAACTATTTGCGAATACAAAGTAATCCTTCTGTAACCAATTCATTACATTCAAACTGTATTTAAACTGCATATGCTTGCAAAGTATTTTATACTTACTTGTACCAGGCCTGGCTTGGTTCTAGAAAATAAATATCACTAATATTTTTATACAAAACAAATTGGTCAGAGTTCAGTCCTTGAGTGTGTGAGATCATTTCTTGCCTGAGTGTGTATAATAAATGCTTAGCACTACCCTCTGATAAGGCCTTACTGCTTGCCCACACTACCACAACTAGAGAGTAAAGTACTATCTACTTTAACCTCTGCCTACCTGGGGACCCACTGGACTCTGTGCAGACTATACCTTACTTTGGTATATATATACAGAGCCAGCTTCCTACAGTGGGGAGTTCCACTTAGCTGTAAAAGTGTATGAAAATTGACGCGAACAAAAATAAAAATGTAGACTCTTCTGCTTCCAGGCCACAGAGAGTATACATAATTCTCATTGTAGCTGCCAAATAGCTCCATATCATGCATGATACCTCTACCCATCCTCTTTCCTTGCCATCTTCTGTTTATATAGTGGTTCTGTAAAACGCACATTTTGAATGAGGAACAAAAACTACAAGTTGCAGAAATGCAATTTGGTGTTGCATAGTAATCCAGGACTGGTTAAAATAGTCACTTGTTTAATTTTAAAGTTAACGAAACCACAAACCGTACATACAATGTATACAAGCAGACATTTACAGTACATGGTGGACTTCAATTTATTAAAATGCCACATCATTAATCATATATAAACCAACATTATATTTGGGTATGTTATTGATATATGCAATCTTGTTATAGAAAAATGATAAATTGCTTTATAACAGGGAAATCCAAGAAAGACATTTATAAAAAAAATTAAATATTTCATTAACATTTGTAGCAGAACAGTAATCATAGTAAGTACAAATTAGTAACTTAATTTTGGATGTTTGTAGAAAACATGCATCGCTCCTTTCCTTACAAAAGGGTTCATTGGGAAGTTTTGAAAACACACTGGCTTCAATAATGACAGTGCACAGGGCAGTGTGGCGGCTGTCTGCTCGTCTGGAGGGAGTACACCCACCAGGCAGCCTACCCAGGAACCGCCAACGGTCAGTCCATGTCGTGATGCCCTCAAGAGCAAGATCACTGACCTGGTCAGTGTGACTGCTCTCCCCCGCACAGTTTCACCACTAAGTGCTACCCCTGAGCCCCGTGAGCTCTGTTGCAGGGTGTTCAAAGCACTCCTCCACCCGAAGGCTCCTGCCTGCACCTCATCCCTGGTGGTCCAGTGGGAGATCACTATGCTCTTCTGCTGCTCTGACTCTGCCTCTTTCCGTTTGTGCCCCTTTTCCTCTTTCCTTCGTTCTGCCCTATTGTCACATTTCTCCTTTTCACTTCTCACTCTTTCCTTCATTTTCCTTCGTTTTCACTTTTCACTTCTCACTCTTTCCTTCATTTGCCCCCGCGGCCCCTGCCCCCTTCAGTGTGTCCTTCACGATCCCGCCTCCCAGCTGACCCGCCCTCCCCGATCCCTGCTTAATGGAGGCCAATGCGCGTCAAGAAGAGCAAGACCACTGACCTGGTCAGTGTGAGTGCTCTCCCCTGTGCAGCTCCACCCCTAAGTGCTGCCCCCCTGAGCTCTGCTGCAGGGTGTTCGAGGCCCTCCTCCACCCGCAGGCTCCTACCTGTACCTCATTCCTTGTGGTTCAGTGGGAGAGCACTCTGCACTTCTGCTGCTCTGCCTCTGTTGCCTCTTTACTTATGAGCTCCTTTTCCTCTTCCCTTCGTTCTTCCCTTCTGTCACTTTTCTCCTTTTCACTTCTCACTCTTTCCTTCATTTTCCTCCACCGCTGCTGCCCCCGCGGCCCCTCCCCCCTCCACTGTGTCCTTCCCGCTTCCGCCTCCCAGTTGACCCGAGCTCCCCCCAATCCCTACTTAATGGCAGCCGCTGCGTTGCCGTGCCGCTGGCGTGCCAAAGGCACACTTTAGGCAAACGCGTCTGCGCACGTCCCCGACCCGACAGACCAGCGCCAGGGACCCTGATCCTCTGACCCGCCTCCACTACAACTCCAGAACCCTCCACGATCTAAACGCCGGACGCAACAAAATCTGCCAGCTCTCAACGCCAACCAACACCCACGGCCCTCTCTCCTGTCTACACTGCTGTCTCACCTTCCCCCACCTCCTTGCGCCAGCAGCATCTCCCAGCCTACCGGACACCACTGCTCACAAACCACTCAACTGCATCCTCCTCGTACGTTCCCTGCACAAACACGCCGTAGAAATCTGGGACCTCCTTAACACCTACTCACACAACATCACCTTCCTCACGGAAACCTGGACCAATGCCAACTCGGCACCCGACATCGCCACCGCCATTCCCAACGGATATATGATCTTGCACAAGGACTGCCCCATCTGTCCAGGAGGAGGCATCGCCGTCGTTCACAAAAGCACCCTCTGCATGACCACCCTCCCAGACGACACAACGACCCTCATGGAGCATCTCCACTTCCAGATCCAGACCAACCCCAAAACGACTCTCCGTAGAACCCTCATCTACAGGCCACCCGGCCCGCACTCCCTTTACCGACAGCATCACGACCTCATTGCACCCCACGCCCTCACCTCCACAGACTACATCCTACTCGGAAACCTAAACTTCCACCTGGATAACCATGATGACTCAAACACCGCCTCCCTCCTAAAGAACCTCACCAACATAGGACTGAAACAACTAGTCACTGCCCCCACGCACACAGCGGGACACACACTCACCATCTTCACCGGAGGAAACAGCGTCTCCAACGCCACACCACGGAACTCCTCTGGACAGACCACCACTGCATCCACTTCTCCTTCAAAAAACCCACCGTACACAAGCACGCCCACCATCTCCCCCGCAGAAGCTGGAACAAAGTCACCGAAGACCAGCTCACCTCTGGCCTTGTCAGCACCCCACCACCAACAATGTCAGACGCAAACACCGTAGCACGCAACCTCCACCTCTGGATCATGAACTGCGCCAACACACTCTCCCCCCTCAAGAAAGCCACCGGAAGACACACCAGGAAAGCAAGCTGGTTCACCCCTGCACTCCAAGAATCCAGACGCTTCTGCAGACGACTCGAAAAGACATGGAGGAACAACAAAACCCCGGAAAAACAAACCGCCTACAAAGCAGCCACCACTGCATACTACCAACTCATCAAATCCACAAGGAAGAAATCCCTCTAAGACAGAATCCTCATCAACGCACACCACACCAAAGAGCTCTTCTCCATCATCAAGGAATTTGCCAAACCCTGCAGCGAAACGTACGTTCCCAAGGCCTCTGCAACAGGCTCAAATGGATCCCGCTCACGACAGAAAACGCCTTAAAGACCATGAAAAGCCTCCACTCCGGAGCGCCCTCAGACCCCTGCCCACAACGCATCTTCCACAGAGCCGCCTCTGCACCCGAACTACGTCGGACGATCATCTGCTCCTTCGAGACCGCCACCTTCCCTGATGACTGGAAACATGCCAGAGTCAACCCCTTCCTGAAGAAACCCTCCGCGGACCCGACAGACCTCAAGAACTTGTGGCCCATCTCCCTGCTTCCATACGCAGCCAAGGTCATCAAAAAGGTAATCAAAACCCAGCTAGCAAACTTCATCGAAGCTAACAACATCCTGGGACAGATCCCAATCCAATCCAGATTCCGAAGCAACCACAGCACCGAGACTGCCCTACTCGCCGCCACCGAGAACATCTGCTCCCTCCTCGACCAGGGCGAAATGACAGCCCTCCTCCTGGACCTCTCTGCTGCATTCAACACCATCTCCCACTGCACCCTAGTCACCAGACTCCACGATGCCAGCATCCGCAGGCATGGCCCTCGACTGAATACGCTCCTTCCTCACCTGCAGAACTCAGCAGGTCAGACTCCCTCCCTATCTCTTGGAACCGACGGAGACCAACTGTGGAGTGCCCCAGGGCTCCTTCCTCAGCCCCACCCTCTTCAACGCCTACATGGCCCACCTCGCAACCATCGTCAGGAACCACAGGGTCAATATCGTCTCTTATGCCGACAACACCCAAGTGAACCGATCCCTCACCAACGAACCCAACATCACCAAATACAACTTCCAAGAAGGGATGAAAGCCTTCGCCACCTGGATGAAGAACAGCTGCCTGAAACACAACTTAGAAAAGACAGAAGTACTTATTCTTGGCTCCACCCCCTCCACATGGAACAACTCCTGGTGGCCCTCCGCCCTCAGAAATCCCCCTACCCCGACGGACCACGCACGAAACCTCAGCATCATACTAGACTCATCGCTCACAATGAACCGCCAGATCAATGCTGTATCCTCGACCTGCTTCAACACCCTCCGCATGCTTCGAAAGTCTTTCAGATGGATCTCAACTGAATCCAGAAAAAATGTCATGCACGCACTCATCAGCAGCAGACTGGACTACAGCAACACTCTCTACGCCCGAATCAACAAGAAACTCCTTTGCAAGCTCCAGACTGTCCAGAACACCGCAGCCAGGCTGATCCTCAACATCCCCCGTTGCAGTCACATCACCCAACACCTCCGCGATCTCAACTGCTTTCCAGTCGAAAGAAGAATAACCTTCAAACTCCTCACCCACGCATACAAGGCCCTTCACAACACCCGACCTGTATACCTGAAAGCCACCTCTCCTTCCACGCACCCAAAAGGCACCTCTGATCAGCCCAGCTCTCTCTGGCCACCGTCCCACAGATCAACAAGACCAGAACGGAAGGGAAGTCCTTCTCCTACCTCACAGCCAAAGCTTGGAACACCCTTCCTCTTCACCTCCGGCAATCTCCCACATTGCCTCAGTTCAGAAAGGACCTCAAGACCTGGCTCTTCGGATGACCCCAGCACTCAACGGAGCTGCCCTCCCTCCCCCCAGCGCCTTGAGACCCTCACGGGTGAGTAGTTGCGCTTAACCAACCCTGATTGATTGATGCCTTCATACACACAGGTCACCTCTCTTCATCCCATGATGCAAGGTATGTTACTACCGGCCCCCATGTGTCTAGGCCCTGATACACTGGGTATAAGGCCCCAGTAGTGCACAAGCTGCTTGTGGCAGTATGCCTCATCTCTCAGCCAGTCCAACAGCTTGGGACAGAACCCCTCCCCCAGTGCACCTCTATCCTACATTTAGTAAGAAGGAATGTCAGGTACTAGCCTGTACAACTCCGACAAAACCCAAATGCACAACCAGTGAGGTCTTAGGAATGGGACCAGCAGTAATGTGGTGTGTGGGATCAAACACAGACGACCAGTACTGGGAAATCGATGGGCACCACTATGCCATGTGCAGAAAAGCCCACTTCAGGAATCAGGGGGCTTGCAACGCCCACAGCGTGCGTCCTCAGCTATACCTATTTTATGAAGTGGTACAGTACTGTCTGTGTAGGAATTTGATCGTCACAGTCTATACTTGGGTGAGAGGGCTCCGGTCTGGGAGCAACAATATCGCCACTGTTTCTATTGGGAGAGAGACCTCGTTCTCTTTGCCCTTCCAGCAGGGCCCGTGGGGTACGTATAGGGGCATTTGCTTGCATGGAAGTGTATGGGTGGGTATTGGGCTTCTTGGGGGAGGAGGAGCTCAGTATCAGCTCCAATGCATGTAGCGGGCCGAGGGTCTTCGGGAAGGAGTCGTAAAGGGTCTTTCTTACACGTGGCTTGAGCCTGAAGTACAAGAAGGTGTCTAGGGGTGTGCTGTGTGGACTCTCCTGTATGGCCTGCAATGGAATAAAGGTGTCGCTGGGATAAAGGTCACCCAGAGTGGTTAGCCGCTTTAGCTAAAGACAGACTCCATACTCTGTCGTCAGTGGTAGCGCTGGATTCAGAAGAATGGGGAGCATGACAGAGATCAGAGTTGCAAGTCCAGCGTCACAAGCGGACTCAAGCCCAAATGGTACATCTGGCTGTGTCAATCTCTTGGGTTGGACAGCGCACCGGAGAGCAAATGGCAGTTACCAACGGGCATGGAGCCATATTATCGGTTTCAATGGCGGCATGGAGTTGAAGGGGCGTTGGATGGAGCAAATAGTGTACATACTGTGCCTGGGCACAGTAGTAATAGAGTTCCAGATCTGGCGCACAGAAACAACCCTGTTCGAATGGCAGAGTTAATGCTTCCCAGGTGAGTCTTGATCCAGGTAAGGTAGATAAGGTTAGACCCGAGTTGATGAAAGAAATGTCTGGTGAGTGGAACAAGCGTATTAACAAATAAATAAAGAAACTTAGGAGGGACCACCATTTTAGTACTAGCAATCCTGCCAGCCAAGGTCAGAGGCAGCTAAGCCCAAATGGGTACCCTATCCTCCAATTACGTGACAGCTCTACCATAGCTGTCGCAAATGACTGTTTCCAAATTCTTACTGATCCTTATGCCAAGGCATCTAGTAGTATCAACTGACCATTGCAGCAGAAACTCCAGAGCACATTCTGTTGTAGTCGCAGTGAGGGGAACCATGTCAGATTTAGACCAGTTAATGGTGATGCCAGTAAGACATCCAACCAATTTAATTCCCTCAGTATTGGTGGACATTAGTTGCTGTATTTTTAATATAAAGTGTGACATCTGCATGTATGGATACCACTAGGTGCCTGGTTGTAAAATGTAACCCTAGCCTGGCTGCTGGAGATTCCATAGCAATAGCAAACAGGAGATGCAGCAAGGGGCGCCACTGTCTAGGATCCCTCTCAATGCCAAAGGCAGAGATCATAGCACCGTTAATTTGCAGCTACGCAGTGGGTTGGGTATAAAGTAGTAGGATACATGGCATAAACTGGTGGCCTAAACCTATCTAGTAGTACAAAAAGATATTTTTATTCAAGTAAATCAAACGCCTTAGCCACTTTCAGAAAGATGGCAGCTGCACATACTTGAGGGTCTAGGTAAGGTAACAATGCAAAGAGGGTACGTAAGTTATGGTGCGGGAATCAAGCGGACTGATCAGGCCGGACTATGTTGGGCAGAAGCGGGAGGAATCTGTTGGCAATACGTTTGGCTAGAATCTTATTGTCATTGTTTATCATAGAGAGAAGCCAATAGTAGTCAGAGCTTTCTGGAGGCTTGTCCAGTTTCAGAATTGTAACAATCAGGGCCTCACATAGGGATGGCAGTAAGCAGACCAGCATCCTGGCCTCCTCATACATGGTATCACAGATGGTGGCCTCAAGCGCAACACGACACCCGCACGGATCACCACAGCTACTCCCCTGGCATAAGCCAAATATGGAGCAACATGTGCTTCAGCGATCCAGCCAGTGCAAATTCTGGCCTGCCCGCAGGGATGAAATTCACCTCCTGGAGCAAACCACTGTCTACCTGTTGCCAATGAAGATATGCAAAGACTAGCCCCTTCTTGCGCAGGTCATTCAGCCCCCGTTTGTTCAACAAAAACAGTTTCACAGGAGGCATTTAGTAAGTGAGTGTGTAATGTGCAAGACCTCGGTGTAGGATAGAAGCAACTGGTGTGGTGAACATTTGCGATAGTAGTAACCATAGTGACAGTGCAGGGAAACAACTTCTGTGAAGAGAATGAAATAAAAACCCCCATCCACTGTCCCACCCCCTCCAATATCCCAATCCTGTTGAGAAAACCGTTCCCTCCCACTCACCCAGCACAACAAAAACAACCCAACAGGGTGCAACGCGGTCAATAACATTCAACCATAAGAACAGTAGTTAGGAATATCCATGGGGAGCCAATGAGGCGGGTGAGAAGATGGGTGGTCGAGCTTACACTGGAGAGAGCCCAATATGACATCCCTACAGCAGGCATGGGCAGCCGCGTCCCGTGCAGGTAAGAGCGGTGGGTTGGTGGGGCCGGGTGGGGGGGATTTCGACAGATGACGAGGGAAAATGTGTTATTTATTTAATTTTCCCTTGTGGTCGTCTGTCGAATCTCCCCCCAACCCGGCCCCACTGCCCTTACCTGCAGGACTGTGGCTGGGCATGAGGTCCAGGCTCTAGGGGCCCTCACCCGAGCGAGCCACCAAGGGCCCCATAAGTCAGTACCTGGGAGAGAGGAGATCCACAGAGGCTGATCACATGGAGCTCACCTATAAGCGCAGGGTAGAGGGGGGAAGGACCCCCCAGACCTGCACTGGTGCCATAAACTGAAGCTATTGTCAGTCATTATCACTGAGGGGGCCACTGGTATCATCGTCAGTGGTGGCACTACCCATGGGGAGACTGGAGGCGTGCCTACGGTAAGAGTTGACCACCTGTTTAGGGTCCGTCAAGATGTGGGGTTTTCCATTCATGAGGAATTCTCAGCTTAGCAGGGTATACCAGGGCATATTTGACGCTGGCTTTCATTAGCAATTGCTTGGTAGGAAGGAACTCCTTCAGTACCACTTGCACTGCAGTAATGAAGCCTGGGTAGATGGAGAGGTGGTTACCCAAGTACTGCAGCTCGCTGCGCTTCCGGGCCAAGCACATGATGGTGTCTTTGTCCTTGTAGTTTAACAGGTGACCGATTATGGCCCCATTGGGCCCACCAAGGGGAGGACGTGGGACAAGGGATTAATGAGCGTGTCCCACGAGAAAATAGGTGTAAGAGCCTCCTCGAAGAGTGATCGGAGCATTGTTTCTATGTAGACTTCCATCCTCTCCATAGCGGTCGATTCAGGAAGACCAATGATGCAGATATTATTGTGCCAGGAGTGCGCCTCCAGGTCTTCATTCTTGACTTTTATGACAGCAAGTACATTTTCCATGCGGAGCAGCAGTTTTTTGCGTGAGGTCACACGGTCCTCAGCCTCATAGGTGCACCTCTCCGACTGGTCAAGCTAGCCGTTGCACTTACCCATACGCTCCTTCATATGATCCAATTGGGCAGTGAGAGTTGATGTTGGAATTGATTCTGCATAGGCTTCCTTTCATGTTGGTTAGAATGGTTCTGATATCTTCCGCCATGGGGTTGTCTTAGAATTCTGCGGGAGCAGTACTCCGGTCATCGTGCGCAGTTCTTGCAGACTTCCTACTGTCAAACTGCAGCTTAAACTGCCATTGGTCCTGCTTGTTTATCTCGGCTGTCCGGAGAGCCGTTGACCAGCAACCCTAATGCCCAACAGGCCTCTCCAGAACACCGGCTAAGAAGGAACTCACTCGGCTGGTACCAGAGGCATCAGGATGGGGGTCAGATCCGCCCCAGCAGTGAAAAGTCAGGGGGTCAAGGAAATCCCCAGCACGTTGGTAGCTCCGGGCAGGCTGGAAAGCGAGGATCAAGAGGCGTGTTGGCTACTCTGGCCCAGGCAGCACCAGGGGCATCCCAGGCCCAGTGTGTAGCCAAGTGGAGGCCCATGTTCAACAGCAAGGCAGAATTAGGGTAAATCAGGTGGATCCTTCCCAGTAACACCAGGACCGGTGCCTTTCGATGGATCTTTGACGATGCCTCCTGGGCGGATACCATAACTGCTTTGTACTTACAGCGGAGCCCGAGCCACCTTGGCCGATGCCCGGTGGAGCTGTCCTATGCAGCTATAGAGGAGTTTGGCTCTGGTTCACCCCCTCGGCCATCACCTACCCAGCCGGACATCTGACATTCGTTTCCTCGTCGCCCCGTTGTGTTCCCTTCCCTCCCCCGCATCTCATGTTTCTGTTTTCTCCTATGTCTTTACTTGAAGTCTGTAATTGATGTAATTATGCTTCCCAGCCCCTCTTTCCTTACCCCTCCCCATTCCTCTATTCCTCTATTGGGGACTTGTTCCTTTGTGCTTGACTATGCAACTGTAACTAATGTAACCATGAAAAACTGTTTTTCTTGTCATCCCTGACCGCTGAGACCTGAGCAACATGGCTGATGCCCGGTGAAGCTGCTAGACAGCTAT
The DNA here is from genome assembly GCA_963921515.1 of Calotriton arnoldi. NCBI lineage: Eukaryota > Metazoa > Chordata > Amphibia > Caudata > Salamandridae > Calotriton > Calotriton arnoldi. Next base: position 1,002,674 of record CAWUFW010006614.1, read on the forward strand.
AGAGGAGATCGGCCCTGGTTTCCCCCCTCGGCCGTCACCTACCCAGCCGGACATTAGGCACAGTTCTCCCCGTCTCCCCGCCGTGTCTCCTTCCTCCCCCTCCCTTCGACGAATTACTGTAACATTCTTTTTTTTTTTTGCCTATTTTTTACTGTGCTCTGGGAACTGATGTAATTTGTAACGCAACGATCCTCATGTAAAGCGCTCTGATACCTACGGGTCTAGCCAGCGCTATATAAAACTCTTCAAATAAATAAATCCTAGCTCAGAAGACCAGTCGTGCAGATGAACAGAAGGATAATGGAGCCAGTCAGATGGCACGTGTGTGGTCTCCAGCCATGATCCAGCTGTAAGGAGCAGACTGGCAGCGCCAGGGCCTGTGGGCAGGCATACAGCTTCACATCGAAGGGGCAGGGTGGGCGTAATTTTGGTCCAGACACTCAGTGGCAGTCCCATCTCTTCAGGTTGAGTCAAGCCACGGGGATATCACTGATGCCATTCAGGACCCAGCAAGGGCTGGTTATCCCTCACGCTCCTCACCGCAGGGCGAGTAAAGGTCCAACAGTCTGTCCAAAGGCCCAGCTCCAGCCACTGCCATCTGCTGAAGATGAGCGCCAGGCAAATGCACATGCCCACCGTGCTGCCAGTTAGTCCCTCACGTATCCTCATCCCATGGACTGGTGTCAAACCTTCCACCTCTGCCGCAATCGGGCACCCGAGCAGAATTCCAGTTGCACGTGTGGATTGTGAGACTGTGGTCCGGCTCCACTCCCAGCGGGCCACTATCACAAGCAGCAGGCCCCAGGCAGTGGAATAACCTTTGTCAGGTGGCCGGAATATGAAAGCAGCCCCTCAACACCCTCCCCCCACCCACCTACAAGGTCCAGCCTGCCTCCACAGCTCCTGCCCGGGAGCTGAATGTCAGATCAGGCTCCTCTGACATGGATTTCTGACAGATTAAGTGCTTGGCTGGCAGAGCCTTACAGATGTGTAGACATTTTGCACACCAACTTTGACTCCCCCCCCATAAAGTGTGTTTAACTACAAAGAATGACTTCTTGAAACTGTATGTTCTGTAGCAAATGATATGCAATAACATTTTTTAAATAACAAATGAAATCTCGGAGGCTCATTCATATGACTTTATGCAGTGATAGTGGAATACTGGAGGAGAGTGTTCTTTAACATAATCCCCTTTTTTCAAAAATGGAAAATAAGACTCTCTTTTCGTTCTTTCCTTTTTAAACTTTTTTTATAAAGAGTGTGGCTACCTGACAACAGACTTCCCAGCGTTAGCAGTCTAGTCAAAGTGAGCAAGTCAAAAGATAAAAAAATAAAATTAGGGGAAATGATAAGTCTTCAGCTTCTTTCTGAAACTCATGAAGTAGTCATCAATTCTTAGGCCAATGGGCAAGAAGTTCCAAAGCTTATGTGCAAGATATGTAAAGGACCGGTCTCTGCTTCTTGCTCTCTTGATACTGTCTTATTTTGGCACGGTGTACAATTTTCATACGATAGCTATGTCCGCAGGGTCTGGCAGTAGCAGATTTGGAAAGAGACTTCATTGAGTGGGCCGTGGCAGAGGAGGTGTGTATGAGGGCAACCAGACAGGAAAAGAAGGCAATGGACGATTTGGCTTACTGGACGGAGATGCTGGATAGGTTCAGCAGCCACAGCAGGATGTTCCCCATTTCCCAGTAGTCTTCCACCCACGAGTTGGGGCTAGGATGCTACACATATAAAGACTGGGCAGAACTGTAAATCTTCATACAAAGGGATGAAGAATGTAGTGTTGTGAGACTATGTGTGCTAGGACCCTTGCGGTTCTGGGCAGACTCAATAGAGGAAGTACATAACTTGCTGGGAGGTGTTAAGGTGTGGTTATTAATGGTTATGACATAATCAGAGAGCAGAGCGAGATTGTATGCGGAGGAATAAAGATGCACTATCCAGAGCTCCATGTGTGGCATATTCATTTGCATGCCCTTGGACTGGGGAGGATGCTACAAAGGATAGACATGGGAAAAAATGAGGGGGTCGGATATGGATGGGCAGATATGGAACCCTGGAGGAGTGTTAGGGTTCGGTTGCTACTGGGAAAGGTGTAGCATTGTGTGCTGTTTCTCTCCTGTCAATGAAAAAAATATTCATAAACTGTGTTAAACCAGAGGTGTCATAAGGGGGATCTGTGTTGTACAATCTTGGTTCTGTAAACTTTACGAATAAGTTCTCATAAGTAAAAAACAAAGACCTTAAAAAACCAAAGGAAATACGCTTTCAGATAGGCAAGAACCATGGGTCAGTTCCCTTCATCCATAAAAGTGTTAATTAACAAAGAAAATTTCAGATTTTAGACCCCATAAATGTATTAGATATTCAATATATATGTTACCTACTTGCGGTCACCAGTAGGTAGTTATAGTTAGGACCTGGTTGAGAGGTGTGGTGCAGCGGCCAGGGCAGTTGATTTCGGAGCCCAGGGCTCACGGTTCGATCCCCGGCTCCGGCGGCAGCTCAGCACCATGTGACTCTGGGCAATAGCTCACTTAATTTCCACGACGGCCCCCAGCGCCTTGAGACCCGTAAGGGTGAGTAGTTCGCGCTTTACAAATACGGATTTACCTAGTTTCCATAGGAAAAGCCTTTTTTGTTTAGCTAATAACTTTGCTGCTGTTTGAGGAATCTTCACGAACTTTTCAAAACTAGTGTGCCAGTCACTTCAGCTGTTGTCTCGAACGTTTTGTGGAGATTTGTCAAGAGGGGGGCAGAGAAAAAGGGAGGTCCCAAAATGTGTTTTCCCCATGTAATTACCCATAGAGAATTTAGACACGATTGCAGCCTGAACCGCTGGATCGGAATTACACCAAATTTGACAAAAAGCTAGATCTTGGTCCAGAAAGAGTGTTTTTGTAATTTGGTGTACATCTGTTCATTAGTTTTGGAGTAAATAAAAAAAAAGATATATGTATATCTAGAGACGTGGAGTGTCCACGGATCCGAAAGATCTCATACTGTGATCTGATTGACTGCCACCACTTCAGCCAGATAGTGGTGGCAGTCATCTTAGGACTTTGGGACTAAGAAAAAAGTTGAAAAAAGACACAAATGAGTAGGGTAGGAATTCCCTGACTACCTGGGTCTGGTGGTGGGGTCCCACAGGGACCCCTACCTGATGCCAAAAAACATTTTTTTTTTTAACAAAAACAAGCACGATCTCCAGAGGAAACAATCATATAGATTTTGGGGGCGAGGCAGCGCGCATTCCCCCCCCCCCCTGTGGGCCGGTTTAAGACCCCATTCCCCGGGGCCTGTCATTTGGAAAAAGTGGGAGGGGTCAGGCGGTCCCCCTCTCGGGCCGATTTTGGCCCCGGGACCCAATCCCCTGGGGCCCAGCCATATTAAAAAAGGGGGAGCACGCGGCCCCCCTCGCCGAGTTGGTTTCTGCCCCCGGTACCCCAGCCCCCAAGGCCTGGCCGCAACTAAGGGAAGGGGGCCATGCTACCCCCCTCCTTGAGCCATTAATGGCCCTGGGGACCCCATCCCCCAGGGCCATCTCATGTTATGTCCTCGGGTGCCCACCCCAGGACATAGCGATTTCCCTGCCCGAACTGGCACAGGCAGGAAAACCTTTGTTTGCTCTCACTTGGCGTGAGCAATTTCAAAACACGTCAGGCCCTGCGGTCACCCCGCCCCACACCACGCACGCCATGCACTGGATTAACATATGGTAATTAAATATTACTATACATTAAAAAAACTAGAAATTCAATGAAAAAAATGAATGTTACAGGGATGTTATAGAGAGAGCTGAAGAAATAGTAGTAGTACAGTAAAAACACCTTTCAATTATGATCCGCTGTATATAGTAATCGGTCAGCAGGTTCCAACACAATAGAATACAATATACAATAGGGTGAATTACAGTTTACAAAGAGTTCTCTTAAGACACATGTTTTTTTAGTAGTAAGGCTTTAACTTCTTTCTTGAAGATCCTGAGAGATGTAATTGTTCTCATTGAGGGTGGTAGGGAGTTCCACATTTTTGGAGCCAATTCTGAGTCTGTGCAACTGTGTGTCTTCCCTTTTTTTAATCTGGGTGGTTCTAGTATGAGGGATTTAGCACTTCTAGAGACTCTTCCACCTTCTGATAGCTTGATTCTATTTACCAAGTATTTAGGACCAGAATCGTGGAGAGCTTTGTATGTTATGCAAGCAACCTTCAGTTGGATCCTAGCTTCAACTGGGAGCCAGCTGAGGGCTCTGAGTGATGGGGAAATGTGATCATAGTGACGTGCCTGTTTAGAGTCTTGCTGCTGCATTTATTGTCGCTTTCTTTGCGATTAGGCTGGCTTTAGGCAGACATATGAGTGGCTTTCCCATAATCCAATCTTGAGAGCACTAGAGTTTGAACTGCTGTTTTGAGGTATCCTGACGGTATAAATGGTTTTCGTTTTCTTAGAAGGTGCAGATGTAGGTTAGCACTTCTGGTTGCAGCTTGTATGTGTGCTCGCATGTTTAGATTTGAGTCTATTATAATGCCTAGATATTTTACAGAGTCGCAGATGGTTGGAGTGCAGTTTAGCGATTTGATGTTAAGGGACCATGATTGAGGTTGTTGGGGTCTAATGGATGGGGAGAAGAGAATGAATTTGGATTTCATCTGATTTAATTTTAGATGGTTGTGTGCCAGCCAGTCCGGTGTTTTCCTCATGTATCACCCAGTCTCTGGATATCCTCTTGAGAGGACAGTTTGATGTAGAGTTGTGTGTCATCTGCATGCATGTGGTATGAGATTTTTTGATTGTTTAAGGATTTCAGTGAGTAATTCCATGTAAAGATTGAAGAGCGATGGTGAAATTGTAGATCCTTGCGGAACGACCAGTTAGAGTGAGACATCCCAGTTATCAGCACAGCAATCGAGGGTTGATTTTTTCACCCGGATTTCTCCATCTGTGCATGCAGTGTTGTTCTGGGGTGTAGAGTATGAGTGTATTGTGTGTAAGTGATGTGGTTGTAGAGTAGAGAGAGGTGTGACTGTGTGTGGGGGTGTGTTGAATCATATTTTTAGTCAGTTGTGAACTCATAGGTGTTGAAATCAATTGTGTTATATGTATTGTATTATTTGAATCATGAAAACAGTCATATTTTTGTAAAAATGGTGATATTAATTGTAAAGAGTCATGTATTTTTTATAATGAGAAATATCAGATAAATAAGTAAAAAGAAAAAAATGAAATAAAATTTGTAAAAATGATCAATTGTCTTGTGTGGAGAATAATGTTCTTTATGCCCTATTTTTGAGCTTTGAGAAGCCATTAATGAAAGAAATTTAGGTCTAGAGGGATTATTACCTTTGTAAGTTTTGATTATATTTCCCCTGTTCCCTGACCTGCTAAATAATCTCTCCTTAGGGGGGTGCCTTGCTAACTCTGGAACGCCCCTGTTGTGCTACATCTGCTAGCGAGTTGCTGATTTTGAATCTTTGTTGTCGGTTCTGCAAGAAGAATTTGACCAGTTAAGGACGGCTCCAGTCCCATTCTGACTTTGAGTTTCTCTGAGCCGTTCATGGCTAACCATGTTGAACGTTGATGATAAATCCAGAACTATTAGGAGACAGGAGACGCTTTTGTCTAGTGAAGTTTGTATATCCTCTAGGAGGTTTAAAATGGGGATCTCAGTATTGTGACCTGGTCTGAAGCCTGATTGGTGGTTGTTTAATAGGTCAAAATTCTTGATGTGTTTAGCTAGCTGATCATGGGCACGTTTTTCAACAAATTTAGCTAGGAAAGGCAGGCTGCAAATCAGTTGGAAGTTAAGTCTTTCTGGTCTGTGCCGGTTTTTTTTAGTAGGGAAGACACTTGCCCCATCTTCAGGCATTCTGGTAGGGCTCCTTGTTGGAGAGATGCGTTCACAGTTTTTGTCCATAGGGGGGTGACGGATTGTAGGATCTCTTTCAGTAGGTAGGAGGAAATTAGATTGTCGAAATATGTTGTTGGTTTCATAGATTGAATGGTTTTCATGATTTCCACCTCGGAAAGAGATATGAAATTGTTCCAGAAGCTCAATTTTTCCTTGGTACAGTTGGGGTGTGTTGTTCAGTATTCCTTTCGTGTGTTGTGAGAGTATGGTTGGTGGATTCCCTAGGTTGTGCACTAGTTTGGCTGGGAATAGAGTTGCTTATGGTTGCAAGTTTGTTTATCTTTGAAGAAAGCTGAGGTGTTTTAAAAAACCTTAGAAATTCAGTAAGAAAATCAAAGGTTACAGGGACATTATAGTTAGGTTCAGATTTTACTCACATAAAACCATAGAAATTCAGTGGTTATAGTTAGTTATCTCAAGAAACTATAACTCGTGCCCTAAGGTAACTTTAACTCACACCCTCGCCAAGTATTGCTAATTACCCCACATATTACATCAGTTATGACATCTTTTATAACATCATTGATAATATCACTGCAAGATTTGCAATACAATTATTGATGAGAAAACTGTGCATGGTGGGGAGGCAAGTTATAGTTTCTTGAGATAACTATAACTGCTAAATTTATTTGGTTTTATCTGTGTAAAATCTGAACCTAACTATAAAGTCTCTATAACCTTTGGCTTGTTAGTGAATATATGTGTATGTGTATATATATATATATATATATATATATATATATATATATATATATATATACATATATATATATATATATATATATATATATATACATATATATATATATATATATATATATATATATATATATATATATATATATATATATATATATATATATATATATATATATATATATATATACATATATATATATATATATATATATATATACATATATATATATATATATATATATATATATATATATATATATATATATATCACACACATATATATGTATATATACATATATGTATAAACACATACAAGCGCACACACACATACATTCATATACATATATGTTTTTATGCCACTGCTTGACTGAATCTGCACAAAACCTGCTTTGAAGAATGGACATGCTTTTTTTTAGAAAATGTCATGCAGATTTGTTGAACAGCTTCAAATGTATTAAGAAAACAAAAAATACCTTTTCAATAGAAACTGTGACCCAATCATAAACAGAACTATGTGGGAAGGGGCCATGACTCACTAGAGGCAAAGCCTTCAGTGAGTTATGATGTCCCCTTCCTCAGCAATGGTAGGAAATAGTAAGTTATAATCTGTGCATCTGGAAATATTGTTTCTGCCATTGTATTTGTCATGTGTACTTGTTTTAACAGAATAATAAAGTTACATTTGTGCTAGATTGTAAAATCTGATTGAAGTGACCTTATAACTATTAAGAGAATTGTTCCCTTGTGTAAAGTAATTGTTACATGCAATCTGAGCAGCAGTAAAAGTGTTTTTTGCTGCAAAGTAGTAATAAAATCGAATTGAGCTTTGCACTGTTGTAAGAAATGTGTGCATGTACGTTTATTATTAATCCACTTTTCCAAAAGTATGTGGTTTTGGGCTACATTTATTTCAAGCAATGGACTAATAAACTCAAATTACCACATTTATTACTACACTGCAAAGGTCAAGTTTGAGTCTATCACTGTACAGCCAAATTGACTTGCGAAAACCACTTTTTATTGCCTCACAAATTGCATGTACCAATTATTTAAAGATGTGCAATGGCAGTGAAAATAAATGTGGCCTCACATCCTATTAAGGGCAACTTCACTCATAAACGCACATTCACAAACTTGCAAATTTAGGTTTTTTCACCGCAAGTTGAACGTAGTTCGTACCTATTAATTACTTTGTACAGGGAACCAACTCTCCTAACAGTCACAACGTTTCTTCAATATGATTTTACCTTGAATGAATGAAAGGTCCTTATAAAGCGCACAGCTACTCCAGCAGGAGTGTCCCGGCGCTAATGGTTCTCATATGGTTGCCCTAATGGAAGGCTTAGCTCTTAAAAAGCCATGTTTTGGGGTGTGGCCAGCCAAGATGGCCGTGTGGACGTGATCCACGACGGCTCCGCTGCCGATCGTTAGCTAATAGAAGACAACACCGCAATTTCACCGCCAAAATTGTGGATTTGTTCCTGGGGGTCTGCGGCAACGACTGCGGACTGCACTGTAGCGATCAAAAACGTCCGGAGGTAACCGTATGGCAGCCGATTAGTGGAGGATTGGTGTGCTGCTGACCCGTCGGGAGACCCATCCGGGGACAGAAGTGGAAGAACCGGGGCTCCGGGGAGCTGGAATCCCGGCGCTCGCCGTGAAGAGATTCAAGTTCAGAGCTCTCCTCTCCTGGTGGGATGCGAGACGAAGATGTGCCCAGTGGTCCAGGGAGTGGTAAATGCGCAGCCCGGGACGCGCGACAGCCGCCATTACCCCATAGCGCTGCGCATCACGGGGATAGATGAATACCTCCCAAGAAATCTCTGAAGCAGCGTCCCAGCGTCAGCACTCGATGCCGCAGTGACCGGTCCTTAACGGGGGGACTCTTCAAAAGCAACCCAGCCTGGAAGTCTGTCGTGCCTGACTTCAAGATGGCGCCTGCTGGGGACAGGACACCTCGTGCTGCGACCGGGGACACTCGGATGGTTGGGCTCCAACATTAGAGGCAGTGCAAAAGGACGCACCATCGCCAGGCAACCCTTCTGGGCATCTTGCCGTCAGCGGCCCGCTATATCTCCTGGTGCGCAATACATCACTCCCCGCAGGAATACACACTGGTTATGCGACTGATGTCATAGAAAGAGTCGCGGGGATACCCTCTTTGGGAGTTGAGGGCTGATGGGCGATGACAGGCGAGCTACCTATCGAGTGCGGAGCTGAAGGTGAAATGGTGCCCATATCGTGAGGAGGACGGGGAACAGAACACAGGCGACACCCTGGGGCTTGCTGGGAGACCATTAACCTGACACCTGACGGGCATCACGGGACAGGCGAGGGGGCCGCGGATCATTCAGACAACGTGCCTTCAGTAAGGCCTGGACCCATTACAACTCACACGGGCACTATTGAGAACCTTCTTTCCTCCCCTCTAGAAGATGCATTAGGGGTCGAAAAGATGGTCAGCGTGTCAGAGAGCAGACAGAGGCAGAGTCCTCATATGAGGGTCCCGCTGTTCGGCTGATCGAGGCGAGTCCGGGGATAGAGCCAGATTCTGCCCGCCAGAGAGGACGGCGCCAGGCTCAGACAGAGGTGCAGAGGTGTCCCATCTGGAGTCCCTCGGGAAAGAACAAACACAGCACAGTCCTCAGGCACCTACTCTTAAGCAGGTGGTGGGTATCATGATCCTAGGAGAGACCCCTCGAGACCTCCTACTCCGGCCCCTGACAAGAAGCCAGGCTGTTGGGCTGCTGCTACGCCTATCCATCTTTGGAGCTGTCACCTACTTCAGCATCAAGTGGGTGTGTGATGCTCTGGACCCTTCACGGGAGGAAAGACAACGCCTGAAGAAGAAGGCTCAACGATTGATGAAGAAGGTAGGCGTTGAAGGTCTTATACTAACAGAGCATGAGATGAACATCGCAGCCCATCTAGTGAACCCCAGAGACATCAAGGTGACTTGGAATGACATTGCAGGGCTCGATGTCATCACTGAGCTGCAAGACACAGTTATCCTTCCTTTCCAGAAGAGGCACCTGTTCAAGCACTTAAAGCTCTGTCAGCCCCCAAAAGGAGTCTTGTTGCATGGACCGCCGGGCTGTGGAAAGACCCTCCTGGCCAAGGCGATCGCACGGGCATCTGGATGCCAGTTCATCAGCCTGCAGCTCTCACAGACAAGTGGTATGGAGAGTCGCAGAAGCTCACCGCCTCTGTCTTCTCACTAGCAACCAAGTTGCAGCCCTGCATCATCTTCATCGATGAAATAGATTCCTTCCTGCGGAGTCGTTCCTCTCTGGACCACGAGGCAACTGCCATGATGAAAGCTCAATTCATGAGCCTGTGGGACGGGTTGGATACTTTACCAGATTGTCAGGTGATGATTCTGGGAGCCAGCAACAGACCACAGGATGTGGACTCTGCCATCTTACGAAGAATGCCCGTAACTTTCCCGATCTGCCAACCTACCCAACAGCAACGAAAGGAGATCCTGCAGCTGATACTCACCGGAGAAGATATGAGCGACGTGGTGAACCTAAAAGAACTGGCAGAGAGGACAGAGGGGTATTCAGGCAGTGACTTGCGTGAGCTATGCCGCGATGCTGCCCTGTACCGTGTCCGTTACTATGTCCGGAAGCAGCAAATGTGGCTCGTCATGCGGCCCTTGAAGGTGGCTGATGACACAGAGGACAAGCCCAGAGACAGGCTGCGGCCTATGACCCAGTTGGATCTTCTGCTTGCACTGGACAAGATGAACGAGTCGAAGGGAGCAACAACAGTGGCAGCCCTGCAGCATCCTTCCCTGGACTGAATGCATGATCACTTTTAGCCACTGGTGCCAACCCATAACCCCTGAAGAATATTCCGGTCATGTAAGCAAGAAAATCTGAGACACACCAGCATCAACCCTGAATGTTCAAATGACCCTGATCCAGCGGTAATTTCACGGTAATTTCTCAATGCAAAACATCATTACCTCTTGTTTACCGCTTAAAGGGGATGGACCCTTGCCACCGTGTTATCACCATCAGGAGACTTTGCATAAACATGAAAATCAAATGCAATTAAATATTTAATGCAATAATGAGAGTTGTGAGTAGTTTTAAAGGGTTTTATTTTCTAGTCAAAAGTTAAGGTTCTCTGACTCTTTATTCATTAGTCAAATATCAATCAGGTTACAGAATTGAAAAATAGGAAAAAATTGAATTAATACAGAACATATTATATATTGCATACAAGGCACTCCATAAAGGAAGGGGAAAAAACCTATTTCTGTGTCAGTCAGGAACTCTTAAAGAGTTTTAAGAAAATATAATTCTAAAGTGAGTTTTGCAAGGCTAATCAATAATTAATAATTGGCAAAAATCTCCCATAAAGAGAAATAAAATGCATAAGACAAAATAAGTCTTTGCAAGGCCAGTTAATCAAAGCATGAAACTTAAAGTTTTAGAATCTAAACCTGTCCTGTTCAGCTGGTCTCTCTCTGACTTCGTGCTGTGCATCTCTGCCTTCTGTGTCAGGAGCTGGGCATGGCCCCCCTTCCTCTCAGGCTTCGCAGAGCCTTAAAAAAATGTGTCTCCTGCCTCGCGTCATGCTAAAAAAAATATGAGCAGCCTGCCTACACCTTTCAGCTAGCATCCAATATTTCTATCAAAAATACACGTGACTTAGTCTTCGTAGCTTGTCCAATAGGAGCTTCAGAACACATCGACACCCCATGTGCTGACTGGACACATCATCAATAAGGCGAGTTCTTGTCCTACCTGAGTCTTGTGCTAGATGACTACACATCCTGAAAACAATTACATTTTCTGCAACAAAATGTATTAATTATGCGGAAACAGAGAATACATATTATAAGAAAAATGTGTGCTCTGCAGTTTTCTTTCTACGTGATGAAGTGAATAAAGCTTTGTTTAAACATCTGCATGGAGATAAAATTATGCGAAGGCCTTTCATGAAGAGACGGGAAACAGGGCACGTAAATTATAAGAAAAGTTCTTTCATGAAAGCTGGGAGGGAAAGAGCACACATTCCATTCTTATCTTCAAGGCTAAAGGCTTGCAGTTAGCTGAGCCGGCCCAAGCATATTCAGCCTTTCTACACTGTGAAATGCGTGTTAATTCAGCACAAATATATGCTACTTTGAAAGTTCAAAACACATTTCTAAATTAAATGTACATTCTATAGTGAGGTTAAATCTAGAATAATCACAATTAAACAACCATGATTAATTATTTGAGCATGGTTTTACATGAAAGCACTTCAGACTGAAAGCTTTTGACCAGGCCTCATTCATGTTTTCACTTTGCACCAAAACTCTGCGTGCTAATTTTGAAATGCCGTCTGTCTGAAACTTAAAGGAGAGCAATGCCTAAATCCAGGTGAAATCTGGGCTCCATCAAGCCGCCCTTTAATAATAAACCAATCATGATACCTCAAATGATTTGTAAATTATCACACTTATTTAATTTCACATGTTACATTTGTTTAATAAAAACCCTCATCATTTGTTGAGTCAAATATATGTTTTTCTCTAACTAAAAATATTACTACTCATCTTTAGTGTATGTAGACATGGTAATTTCATTAGCACACTTATTTCACACAGGTATATAAGGGAAAAAACTACTACTAAAATTAATATGTTCATTATCACTTGTTATTACAAAAGCTGAGCATATAACAATTTTACCTCTATTTCTAAGGCAACACAAGTTTTGTCTGTAATCAGGTCATATATTGCCAAGCTCAAAAGTTTAGTGCAGAGTTCTGTAAGTAACTTCTTGGAACTGTTAGTTTTCTCTAAAATAAGTAACTAAAATAATAAAAGGAAAATTCAACAGAACAGTTCTCTTTTCTATTTCTTTTCGTCCCTCTTTTCTTCTTTTTCTTTCATCATTCAATGATTGTTTTTTCTTCAGCTCTTGACAGTTCTCAGTTATTGTTTCAGCATTTCTTGGCTTTTTGTCACCAGCTTGCCATCAAGGTGGCTCATACAGTTCAAGCCTCGCATTACACAGTTCATTCAATGTGGCATTCTGTACTTTTTCCATGCATTTTGACCACTCAGGTGCTGAAAAACTCTGACAGAGCACCATCAATTCTTTGTGTGTTGAACTGCGAGGCTCCGTGCATCGCGGTTCCGGCTGACCCGAAACTGAAACCGGGCCCGGTTTCAGTTTCTAGACTACCAAACGAGCAGCTGACTCCCTGCAGGTGGAGTGGAGGTTCCCCTCCGGTACAGTGAGATGCTACGGGGACACACGTGGAGACCGACGCCTGACTCCAACATGGCGGCCATCCGCGCCACGAACGAGCTCCTGCAAAGCAGGTACCAGCGGGGCTAGCTGAGTCTGCAGGGGCAAATAGCAGCTTACTGAATAGCTCACCCTGGTTGATGGAGACATCTGGGGGCATCATAGGAGGGATATCTGTGCATTTGGGTGCCTGACCTCAACATGGCCGCCGCACCAGGCTGCCCGAGGAACTGGGACATCGGCGGGATACTCGGGGGACCCCGCCTGACCTGCAACATCACGCGCCCCCTCTGAAGACATGCGGACCCTGGCTCTGTCCCCTTGCCGATCCACTGCTTACCTTTCACCCACCTTCCTCCTGGGTTATAGAGAATAATGGGGACCGACTGAATCCGAACTTCAAGGACTCATCCCCCTTGCCTGACCTCAAGATGAGCGCCTAAGTGGGACCCTCCTCGATGCTCTATCTCTCCTGGTCTAAAATCATTTGTCATCAATCTGATCTTGTTCAGCCCTCACCCGACCCTGTTCCTGCTCACCCACCTGGACTTTTACTCTGAGAACTTTCCCTCAACAGCGGAGACCTAGCCAATTTGACTGATGCCCGGGGGAGCTACCTCGCGAGCTAAAGGGGAGATGGGTTATGGATTCCCTCCTTGACCATCACCTACCCAGCCGGTCTTTGGGCAAACTCTCCTGCGTCTCTCCTGACCTTATCTCCCTCCTCCCCCTTCACCCCACCCCTACCCCTCTCAGCTCTACTCTTCTCCTCTTTTCCAGCTATTGACCTTGCCCCCACCCATCCTTGCTCATAGCTCCCACCCTGTTTATCCACTGGACTTTCTTCTGTGAACTTTCCCTCGTCATTGAGACCTAGCTATTTGACTAATGCCCGATTGAGCTACCTTGTTTAGCTATAGGGGAGATGGGCTGTGGATTCCCTCCTCAGACGTCACCTACCCAGTCGGTCTTTGGGCAGACTTCCTTTCGTCTCTCCTGCTGTCTTTTCCCTCATCCTCCCCCTTCACACTTCCCCCTTCCCCCCCTCCGCTCTATTTGTCTCACCTTTCTTTCCTCTCTCAATGTGTTGCTTATTTTTGATGTAATGTGTAATTGTTATCATTTTCTGTAACATTGTGTAACCTAATGTAAAGCGCTCTGATACCTACGGGTCTAGCCAGCACTATATAAAACTCAATAAATAAATAAATAAATAAAAATAAACCTCTCTATGCCGCCCAAAAACAACAACAGAGCAACAGGGTCTCTACCTACTTCACCCCTACCACCACTGCAGAATCGCAATCGAGTATAGGGGAGGAGACCGACATGGCGCTATCTAAAGAGGACCTACTCGCCTCCCTGAGAGTATTTAAACAGGAATTACGGGAGGAACTAAAGGCGGACATGACCCAATCCCTGGAATCACTGAAGGCTGATCTCAGTAGCAGACTCGCTTCACTGCAGCAGGACATCGACGCAGTGGGCACGAGGGTGATGGGACACTGAGACCAAAACAACAGACCTTGAACAAAGAACGGAACAGATATCCGTGACTACGAGGGAACTTCAGACCCAACTCGCAGCAATACAACTAAAAAACGAGGATTTGGAGAACCGTTCACGGCGGGAAAACATCAGAATCCGCAATCTAGAAGAAGGAGCGGAGGGCCCGGACCTCGAGGCTTTTATCACGGGACTTTTCACTGAAACCCTTGGGTCGGCAACACTTAAGGTGAAGTTGGAGAGAGTACATAGGGTGGGAAGACCCACTCCGGGTGAGAAACGTCGACCAAGAGATATCCTAGCAAAGCTACATTCCTTCAAAACCAAGGAAGCTATATTACAAGCCGCCAGGAAAGTGGACGTAGTGAAGTTTCAGGAATTCTCCTGCGAGTTGTACCAAGATATAGCCCCAGCGACCCTTGCACGCCGCCACTAACTCCGACCTGTTACGGACAAACTAAGGCAGGACAACATCCGGTATCGCTGGTCCTACCCCTTCGGTTTCGGCTTCGAATACAAAAACAAAGCGCATCATATTACCAAGGTCCAAGAGGCATTCCCCCTGCTGGGACTCCCGATACCAGATAAAGACCTCGGGTTGAATACCCACAGTCACCAGGGCACCTCCATTACTGGTGCGGGAACAGTAAACACATGGCACACCCGCCAGCTTCCCAGAACGAAGAAGACACAAGGAACTCCAGAGACAAACTGAAAGACCATGCATGGCAAACCTTATACGAGGAACGCCTTAACGGTTTTCAAACCATACGAAATAATGGCAATGGTGGGCAGCGGTCCACCGACACTGAGAAACTGAAATCAACGAACCAAGCACTATTCTTGGAGCTAGATATTACTGTCACCAACACAATTCGCTCCCGACAACCGGTAACGCACCAGCGATACATGCGCTCAGGACTTGCCACTGAGGAACGGTGTTTGTCTTCTCAACTAGCTGCATCACAGGAACTTTGGCAGCAGACTTTGGTCCAATTCGCCTCACAATGTCTGACAGACACCATGGAGGTATTCTGGACTGGGGACATATAGTCCCAGTGTTGACTATGTTCAAGTTTGTTTTTTATCTTCTTCTCTTTTGTTCTTTTTTTTTTTTTACCCTGGGTGACGGGGATGGCACGGAGGACTCTGAGTTGAGGTACAAGCACAGGAGGAACATGGCTCCACGACCGAGAGGGGCGGGAGACAGGGAGCGGCCAGGGAGGAGGGAATGGGGGGACGGGTGCGGGAAAAGACGAGATCACGAGATAGCTACCCAATCACCACAACCACTATGGTGATTACCACACTGTCATGGAACGTTAGAGGTATGAATGCTCCCTCCAAGCATCAGAAGATCTGGAAATACCTCACAGACCAACACTTGGATATAGTGGCTCTCCAGGAGACCCACCTCAAAAGGTCAGAAGACCATAGGTTAAAGCATAAGACATACCCACTGATATACAAATCCTCCTACTCCACAAAACATAACGGTGTGGCTCTCCTATTTCACTCCTCTCTCAAAGTCCAACCGGAAGATTACAAAACTGACAGGGAGGGGAGGGTTTTACTGGTGAAGGGGCGCCTTCGGGGATGACAATGTACAATTGCGTCCATATACGCACCTAATACTAACCAGAAGACGTTCCTTCACAACACTCTGTCTCTGTTGGGGGGCTTTGTTATGGGAGACATAATCCTCATGGGGGACTTTAACCTCACCTGGCACTCGGGGGCGGATAACACAAACCCACATAAATCTCATACAGGGAGCTTCGCAAAAGCTCTGAAACAAGCTATTCAGGAAATGGGCCTCAAGGACGCTTGGAGGGAAGCACACCCAGACGATACAGATTATACCTTCATCTCCCATGTCCACCGAAGCTACTCGAGGCTCGACTATACTTTCATAAGCCAAACCCTAAATAACCACGTCCAAGAGGCCATTATACACCCCATTATTATCTCTGACCACGCCCCAATATCAGTTTCTTTGGAGTGGTCATGCCCCAAACCTAAATACAAAAGGTGGTACTTTCCCAATGCTTTAGTCCGCGACAAAACACTACGCAACTCATTACGTACTTCCATCAGGGAATTTTTCCAAATAAACGACCCCCAGGATACATCTCTGGCAAATAACTGGGACACGTTTAAACAGTGGTTAGAGGCCAATGCCTGACCCTCATGTCTGCTCTCAATAAAGAGAGGACGACAGAACGACTCCTTCTGGAGGGAGAATTAAAAACTGCAGAACGCGCACACAAGGCCAACCCCACACTAACACTTCAAAGAAAAGTCACGGCCCTGAAAGGGAAACTACAAGCAATTTACTCGAATAGGGCAGAACTGACATTACTTCGCCTTTAACAGACATCATATGCCCAGGGCAACAAAGTAGGGGCACATTTGGCGCGACAACTGCAAGTAAAAATTGAATGGGATTATATTGAAAGCATAAAAGATCCTACAGGCACACAGATTCGGGAGGAGTCAGGGAAAGCCCGCATTTTTAGAGATTTTTACGGCACACTATACGCACCGGACCAACCCAACCCCCAATCACAAGCAAGGTACCTTAGTACAGTGTAGCTCCCTCAGGTTACGACTACCCTGAACGAGCAGCTGGGAGAACCCATAACAGAGGAAGAGGCAATCAAGGGCCTGAAGCTGCACAAGGCCCCGGGTCCGGACGCTCTGACAGCGCAATTCTATAAAACTTTCAGTGTAGAAGTCATTCCCTAACTGACCACTCTTTTTAACCACATGGCGAACTCCAAACAGGTGACACACACCATGCGCGAAGCACTGATCGCCATGATGCCCAAAGCGGGAAAGGACCCACAGCACTGTGGATCTTACCGCCCCATAGCGCTTCTTAACCTCGATGCCAAATTGTATTCAAAACTTTTGGCCTCTCGGCTAGACAACTTGATGCCAGAACTGATACATCCGGACCAATCCGGATTCATTAAGGGCAGACAAACCCACGATAATGTCCGCAGAGTGATTCACTTAATAGAAAAAAACACCAAAAAGCAGATTCCTGCAGTACTTCTTGGTCTAGACGCCGAGAAAGCGTTTGACTGCGTGGACTGGTCCTTTCTTTTCCAGATTCTCCAAAGGTTCGGCTTCTGTGAGACATTTATCAACATGATACGGGCTAACTTCGCGGCCCCAAGTGCTAGAATTATGGTTAATGGGGTAGCCTCAGACTCTTTTTTTCTGGGGAGGGGAATGAGACCGGGCTGCCCACTATGCCCGCTCCTCTTTGCGCTTAGCATTGAACCCTTAGCCGCAACTATTAGAGAGTCCCCCGAGATTAGAGGGGTACCCTTCGGATCCGACGAACATAAGATATCTCTGTTCGCTGATGATATCCTGTTGACACTGGCGGACCCACAGCGATCTTTGACATCACTACAAAGAGAGCTGGGCCGCTTTGAGCAGGTAGCAGGGCTCAGGATTAATCTTTCTAAATCCTTCCTTCTCAACCTAACACTACCGGACGCCGAAATGAGAAACCTGGTGGCATCCACCCCATTTCAGTGGGCTAAGAAGGAACTGACCTACCTAGGGATTAAATTAACCCCCAAAATTTCAAGTCTGTGCGCTGCTAACTACCCCCCGCTCCTCTGCCAGCTCCAAGCCGACCTTAAGTGCTGGACGCCACTTTATCTATCTTGGATTGGGAGACTTCACGCCATTAAGATGGTAGTCCTGCCGAAATTCCTGCACTTATTTCAGAGTCTACCCATTGGCCTGGAGAAAGGCTTCTTACACAGAGCACACATAATGCTTAAAAAATTCATTTGGCAAAATAAAAGGCCGAGGCTCCCATTTCATATTTTACGAAAACTCTCAGACGAAGGAGGCCTAGCGATGCCTGATCTGACCCTTTATTATAAAGCAGCACATCTCCGAGTCATAGTCGAATGGTCCCAACGTGAGTCAGACAAACCCTGGCTACACATGGACCGAGCGATAGCGGGAAGGGTGATATGGGATCTCCTATGGAAGCCAAAAACAGACTGGCCGGCTAATACATATATAAGTACTCCCACTAGAATGACTCTTCAAACATGGGACGACGTTTCCTTCACCATTCACTCCCATACACTACAATCCAGCCTTTCCACCCGCACTACAGCCAGGTCCCTTCGACGCATGGAGGGAGGGAGGCTGCCTCACTCTCGAGCATATATTCCATAACTGGGACATCTTAACATTCGAACATTGTCAGAGAGACTTCAATCTGCCCAAGTCAGAATATTTTCACTATCTCCAACTACACCACTGGGCCTTGCAAACCGAGATTAGGGAAGGGGCGACAAGAGAACTTACACCAATAGAGGGCTATCTGAAGGGCGCTGGCACAATGAAAGGGGCTATTTCTTTCCTCTACTCCCTACTGCTCCACACCTTACCATCCCCACGCCCACGTTATCTCGAATTCTGGGAACGGACATTCGGTCATGATATCACTGATACCCAATGGAAAGCTTTATGGAGAGACATACGACGTCACAACCACTAATTGGCCCAACGTGAAGCCCACTACAAGGTACTCTATGACTGGTATCTATACCCCACTAAACTTAAAAAGATATTCCCTAACACAACAGACTTATGCTGGAGAGGCTGCGGCCTTCTAGGCGACTTTCGCCTCATATGGTGGGACTGCCCGACAATTCGCCCTTTTTGGACCGAGATTCTAGCTCAAATCAAAGAAATACTAGGATACCCCATTCCAGACTCTTCTGATTTTGCGCTTCTGGGTCTTCGAGATCCGGGTCTGAAGTACCAGACTACAGCGGACCAGGCCATCATGTGGCTGTGTCTGGGCGCGGCCAAAACAGCACTGGTCGCCGCCTGGAAGAAGAAGGACGCCCCGGCCATGACGCAATGGCAAGCTCGCCTATGGAGAGCACTAACCATGGAACGTATGAGCGACATCTATAGGGATGCATTCAAAAATTTTGAATACGCCTGGGGTCCCTTGGTTAGCTACTTATCAACCGGCCTTCCACTGATTACCTGCCCCGCGAGGGTTAGAGCATTACATTTGTTCCAATTCTAAATAGAGTAACATACCGAACCAGAGCACACCATAAGATCCGTTTCACACCCCCCACGTCACCCAGGATCCCGGTTAGTCTCGGCTGATCAGGCCCAGTCTCGCTGTATTTTTCCCTTTTTTTTTTTCTTCTTTTTTTTTTTCTTCCTTGTTTACACATAGTTCGAGTTTTTTCTCATACTCCCCTGGCTGCTTCCCACAAGTGGCAATAGGATCATAGTGTTTCTTTAAGAGGGACGGACTCTTGGGAGGGGGGAGGGTTTGGGGAGAATGGGAGGGTTTAGTTTAAAGACGAAGCTTTCGAATACAATGTATAGGTAATACTTACATGGCTACCTGAAAAGGACACGACTCGGATCAACCGTATCACTCTGTACACGGAAATAGATTTCTGACAGCTGTATACGAGTAGAACGATTGAATGTATTACCATGTTCAATGATACTTGTCTTGCAAAATTCAATAAAAACAAGTTTGACAAAAAAAAAAAAGCCATGTTTTCAGCAGTTTCTTAAAGTGAGTAAGATCAGTAGATGCTCTCAGAGCCACCGGCAGTTTGTTCCATGCTTGGGCTCCTAGGAGGCCGAAGGACCTAACACCTCTACGCGCCAAGCGTGTCTTGGGGATGCAAGCCAGATCGGCGGAGGATGATCTAAGTGCTCTAGTAGGTGTGTAGCGGCTAGCTCGCTTTCTAAGGTAGCCGGCGCCCATGCCTTGGAAGGCTTTGAAGAAAATTACCATGGCCTTGAATTTAGTCCGCTCCTTCACTGGAAGCCAATGTAAGGCCTTGAGATGAGGGGGTCATATGCGACCTAGGTTTCAGTCTGAGGATCGCCCTGGCTGCTGAATTTTGCACTACCTGAAGGCGCTGAAGAAGGTAGTCCGGTAGTCCCATGTAGAGGGCATTAGCATAGTCTAATCTGGATGTGACCAGCGCCTGCACCACTGTGATCCTGGAATCCGGAGGGAGAAGCGGAAGGAATTCTTTCAACATCCGCAGTAAACCAAAACAGGTTCCCACCTGGGCCTGCTCCACAAATGTAACCCCTTGCATCCTGGTTAAATAACTTTTGGTAGCCAAATACCGATGAAAAAATTCCACAGCATAAACCATATAAGCAGATGCGCATATGCTATTTGTTACCTTTGTTGAGAAAGGAAAGGATCATGATCCGCTCTGGGCTTCCCCTCTCTCGAGCGATGGCTCCGCCCCACATTTAAGATTGGTAATAAATAGTATATTACACTCTGGGCATCTGCATATATACTATATATGCATACATATAAAAGAGCATGAATTCCCAGACTTTTAACATTGACATTGATCTGTTTTGTATACTGATGTCTAATATAAAGTTTTAATCCTACGTATGTCTCCCTGACCCTGGAATAATTTGAAGAGACAGGGGATGCGAAACACCCAAGGTCGGTGTGAACTGTTTGAAAAGAAACGCTCTTCAAAAGGTGTCAACATCACTTGTATGTTTATTTCCTTTCCTTTGCTGATTTTTAGCAGCACAACTATTGTAATAGAGCTCGAGTCGAGGGAAGATGCCGGTAGACGCTGTCTACCCACTATTTTCAGAGGAAAGCTGGCCACTTTCAACGGAGTGCCACGCTCCCTTCCTACTTCTCCTGGAATTCACAGAAATATGCTGAACTCCTCCCTGTGTGATTTTCTGACATCAGGACACTTTCAGCAGTGCCTGCACACTGTTTGCTTTTGTTCCGAGCAGCAACGTGCAGGCGGGGAAGGGTCTTATCAGATTCGAGCTTTGCCAATAACAAAAGCCGGAGTTAAGGGGCCATTACGCCTCTTTTTGTTGGAGTATCCTCGCTGGGAGCTATTAGGAGCCTCACACCTAGATGGAATGGAGATGAAACAAAGCTCACATCTTATCACTTCACAGGTGCTGAGGAGAGAAATGCTTTTGACTTTGTTCAGTCCCTGTATATAAGAGATATGCATACACTGTAAGAATGTCATATGTGTTGGTCGCCCCAGTATTTACACAAATAATTTAAATACCACTATTTTGTTTTTTTCATCCCAAAGCAGAGTGTCTCAGCACTTTACATCACACGTACAGATTATACATTGACAATAAATCATATGTGTGTACATCAATATAAAGGATGTGTTACATAAGACAGTGAGGGTTACAAGGTGTAGTAGTCACGTCTTTCATAGCGCACTGCGCTGTATTAGAAGGATTACAATTTATGAACTGCAAGTAACAAAAGGATCTCTGACTTAAAAGTAGTAACCCACTTACCTATTTACATAAAATAAAATCTGTCATCTATGTTACATATTGTGCTTTGCAGGATACATATTAACACTCTATGCTAATTTGATTCAAAACTAGGACTAGGCAACACACATATCTCTCCAGCAAATACGTTAACTTCCAGAGTTATCTTACCATTATTTATATTCCCTGAGATTTAGGTGGCACACAAAGATCTCTGCAGCAGCTGCCTTAACCCCATAACATATTTTAAAATACACGCATAAGCAGAACAGATTTACTGCCACGTTTCTCCTTGTTGCCAATTTCTTTGCAGCAGAGTTTAAAAAATAAATGTATATGTTAGGGCCCAGATTTTGCGTCGGGCGGCATCAATATCTTGGCACAACCCCAATGCAAAATCTAATTTGTTAAATATTGTAATGCGCTCAAATGTACACAAATGTAGACCTGCTAAACATATGTGAGGTCTTAAGATCTGATGTCACTTCCTGTGAGGTCATGGGTTGTGATGCCACTTATTGTGATGCCACATTCAATGTCACGCACCATGATGTCACTTCCTGTGATGTCACACACGGTGATGTCACACGCGGGGATGTCATACCCATTCTGCCTAACTTGTTGAGACCCCCACCTCTTTTTTTTGGACTTGAGCCCTGTATTGTAATTAAAGCCAAAAAATAACCCGTTACTACCAAATAAAAGATGATTTTCATTTAGTTAAGTGCACGTTTCAGAGTGATCCAGCGCAGCTAATATAAATTTCTCCTTAGGACACCAATCCAGGTAAAACACTTACGCAACCTATTGTTATTTACAACTTATGTCGGTGGGGCCCATGACACCGCATACATACATTCATTCAATCTCTGGATTACACGCTAAGGAGAATGTGCTGCTGGACGAACGGGATACCTTATTAAATTCGACAGAATAATAATCTATACATTATATGCATTAACTTTGGATCCTGTCGGTTCTAAACATCAAGGTACTCCGCTATTTGGTCAATGGACCAACTAGTAGAATAAGTTGATGGTGATTAAGACCAGCTCAATCACAATTAAAACCTTTAACATTTATAAATCATAAATGTATTAAAGAAACACGGACTCATTTTAAAGTTAGAATATAATTTTATCTAAATTCTTCAATCAAATAAGTGAATATTCTTTATTAACAAACACATTTAATATATCAAACATTTAAGAAAAGTTTAGGAAAAGTGTAAATTATGCATTACCCTCGGCCATGGGGCGATGACAAGAATGGTTCACCAAAGGAAAAAAAACACAGATCACAGAATAGGACTCCCAAACTGACTGACTGTCCCGCTAACCTCCTCGGACGCACCTCCCGGGCAGTATTTCCCGCAACGATCTTGTTCCTTTCCCAGTCAAAGTTCAAAGTCCAAAATGATAGTCTTTCGCAGCATCAAAGTGGAAAAATGAAAAATAAAGAAGCGGCATGGCAATAACACCAACAGCAACCAACCCACGTAAGAGCAGACTCTCTTATACCCTAATCTCTGGCTTACTACACATAAAAGTTGCAATCCTTAGGGGCAAGAATCACGCTAATTGGTCCATTGGAGGGTGGTGATGGTCACCTCATCGCCCTCCTTGTTCAAAGTGGTTTGGGACAATAAAACACACAATAAGTCTCATGACTCTGGGGTCAAAAGTAGTCCAACTTGTCCATTCATTTTGTAGTGATCTTTGATGGTCACATTTTAGTTCATCCATTGTCACTCGGTTCTTTCCCATCCATTCCCAGGAATACATGCTGAATCTCTTGGCACATTCTTCATTGTAGGTCAGATCGACCTTGACATCTCTCACTCCGGGCACAGGCCGCATTCACGTGACTTGAACTTCTTTATTGCTTCTGCGCAGAGGCCATCTTAGCCATCTCACGTGATCTCATCCTTTCCAGCAGCCATTTTCGAAGCATGGCCTAGCAGGCCCGAACGAACTATCATAAGAACAAACACAACCAAAATTAAAACAAAGAAAATAAGCCTTTCTGTTTACCACCCGCCATTCTAAAGTCCCGTGTTAGGTGTTGCCTAGCAGAAGCGACATTTAAAGCCATTTTACTTACCATCTGCATTCTCTGCCACAATACAAATTTACTACGCAACACAAATCATGCAATTTCACTCTAGTTAATACATAAATCACAATACTAAGGTTAATTAACTTCACAATTGTAAGTAGATTAGATTTTGCACAAATCAGCATATTACCCACGTGTAGTGTTTACTAAAAAGGTGCGTTTGTTTGGTTAATACATGCAATTTCAAACGGTTAGTATTATTAATTATTAAGAGGTCATTAATTTCAAGGGGTACAAAATTATTTTGTTTACCCTGCTCCATCAATTCCCCCTTTGGTGATTTTTAACATCACCACAAAAACCTATCCCTACAAAAATTTATCAGATAAATGTTTCTTGTCCACTTGCATTTGTTAGTTTAAACAACCGTGTTCTTTTCATCTTGTCTTTTAGACCTTTTGTACATGTTCTCTTTTAATTCTTCCAATTCTATCTCTCCCATCTCCCGTTCTCTTTCTTTATTTTTCTCATTTTCTCTTTTTACTCTATTTTGTCTTTTTCTTCTTTTAATACACACATATGCTAATCTCAATAATAGCATTATTATTATTACTACTGTGACTGGTATTGGTATTTTCCCAATAAGAGAACTACCTATTTCTGTGAACCATTTCTTCATTGAGGAAAAACTCTTACCAAGTCTCTCCCAAACACCTTCAACCTCCAGTGGGGCAATTTCTTTATGCAAATCAGTAATGTTCTTTATATACTTCTGTATATTCTCACTTTTGTCTGGAATGTAAGTGCAACAATGTTGTACCTTCAGCATTCCACAGACTCCACCCTCTTTTGCCAAAAGAATGTCAAGGGCAAGTCGATTTTGCATTACCGTAGCTCTCATGGCAACCATTTCGGTATTTACCATCAAGAACCGTCCAGCAGTGTTCGTTGATAAACGATCCACTACTATAGACAATTTCCGAATCTTGTATGCATTCAAAGATATACCCACTGCTGGTATCAATGCTCCAAAAATGTCACTTACTATTTCTGAGAAGCTTTCCCTCCTCCTACGGGCTAATGGTTTACCTATCTCGTGAATTCCTTTCGTTCCTCTTTCCAAGTGAAAAATCTTTGGAAAGACCAGGCCTAGATAGCATGTTCCATACCAATGGTCCGGCAACCTATAATAAGCTTTATTTCCGCAAATATAATAGATCCCTGGAAATACTGGATCTTTTCCTCCTTTAAATCCCCATCCCCTAGAATTTTGTATGTATCTCGGCACTCACTAGAACCCACGAAATAGTTATCATACATAGTGTTATCTCTACTAATACACAATTTTCCCTGTTGGGGCCAATCTAGAACCATAGCTGCATTTGTTTCACCTTTGTCATAACTTCTCTCTTCAAACGCCCAAGGTGGGGTTTTTGTCTTTTCTCCTGCTACCTTTCTTTGAAACTTAACTCTTCTGTCTTCTACCATGTCTAAGAAAATCTTTTCTTCTTTCTTAACTCACAAGTAAGATTATGTCTAAATGTATATTCTAATGTTAATTCTTTTGTTTCTAAGAAAAACTCTCCAAAAACCTTTGACACTTTTACCTTATTTAACTCAGGGATTACGGGAATTTTAGCAAAAACAGCATCTATGTCTGTATAGTAATACTCTAATTTACCTGTTTTATAAAATAAGCTAGCTAAAAGCTACAAGTTATTCCATACGTCAAAGGAAGGTGATGATATGTCACACCTTCTGTTACAGACGCGGGTAACTGCATACAGACATAACAATCTCTCACATCCATTGTCTCCACATATTCGTATAAAAGTTTCGTGAAGACATTCTTGGAGAAATCAGTTATTGACTTATCCCTATGAAAATCAGTACTATCCACTAATGTTGCAGTGTTCTTCATGTTAACTTTCTTGCCACTATTCGTGTCATTCACTATTACAGATGTATTTTCTACAACTAACCTAAGTGGAATTATTATTGCTAAAATAAACCAGATAAGCATTAGCAAACCTGTACAATAAAAACACATCCTACACCATCTACGGAAAGACTCACATCTAACTCTGCTACTCTCAGTGTCTACCATGTTTAAAATATAAGCTAACTATGTATGTACAGAAAATGTGTTTCCACACTTCAGAATGACTTTTCAGCCGCTCTACCCTTTAATCAGTCTCTTTTGGTGCTCTTTTTAGTTTTTTTTAGAACTTTTTCTTGTCTTTTCCAGTTTATGTGTCCAGTCCGGTTTTCTTTCTTTTGTATTTCAGGTTTGGTGCAATTCACTCACCCACTTGTTCACAGTCTTTGTCTGGGATTTCGTGACTGCTATCCACTTCTTTAATGTCGGTCAGTGCTATGTATAGCCATTCAGGTGACTTATATTTCAGGTTAGGTCTTTTCACTCTTTTTGGTCTCTGCAACTGTCTTTCGCTTGGTTTTCTTTGTCCTCTTTGACTTGTTATTTCATTTACTTGTTCCGCATTATCTTTGTTCAAATTTATTATTTTATATCTCAGTCTTTTAATTTCGTTAGGCCAATTGTCTCCTTTTCTTGGCCTTTTCAGTTCACTTTCTTTTTCTTCTTGTTCTGCTCTCCAAGTTCTCTTTCTTGGTCCTATTCTTTGCTTTCTTTCCTCTTCACTTTCTTCAGATTCTGTCTCAGACCTCACTTCACTTCCTCTAACTTTGAACTTTATGATCTCAGTCTCTTTGTCTGAATCCGAATCTTCTTGTGATTCTTCTATTTGAAAATTCGATTCTAACCCTCCTCGTTTTTCTTCCGCAATTTCCCCTATCTCTCTATCTGAATCTAAATTTCCTGTGTTTCTTCTGCTTGTAGTTCTGACCCTACTACTCCTCGTATTTCTTCCGCACTTTCCCCAATCTCTCTATCTGAATCTAAATTTTCTTCAGTTACCTCAACGATCTCTGGAGGAATTTTCCCAAAGCTTGTACTTGGTTGTTCACTGTCGCTGTTTCTTCGTTCTGTTTCTCCAGTTTCAATATCAGTTCTTTTGTTTCCTGATTTTTCCTTTTGTCTTTCACTGGATTCAGGTTGGTCTGTTTCAGATGCCGAACTGGTATCCGATATCTCCAGATGTCGACTTACAGGTCGAGCTTCAAGATCTGGAACTCTTAATCGTTTCAGTTTCTTCTTCAGTTGTCAAACTGGTACCTGATTCTTCCAGATGTCGACTTACAGGTCGAGCTTCAAGATCTGGAACTCTGATCGTTTCAGTTTCTGCTTCAGATGCTGAGCTGGTATCTGATATTTCCAGATGTCGACTTACAGGTCGAGCTTCAGGATCTGGAACTCTGTTGGTATGACTGGCATTAACCCAATTTTTCACACCTGCACACTTTACAGCAGTTGTTGTCACCAGGATCACTTGACGTGGCTTATCCCAGTGAGGAACCAAGCAGTTTCTTCTTTTGTGGACTTTAATGCGGACCCAGTCTCCTGGACTCAAATCATGAGCTGGTTTTCTTTCAAGAGTGGTCGCATCCGGTCCAACCTGATGAAATACAGAATGCACCACATCAGCCAATCCTTTGCAATAGTCCAATACGAGATCATCAGTTATAGTCAGCAGTTTGTTGACAGGTACGTGTGCTTGTCTCATTGCTCGTCCCATGATTATTTCATGAGGACTCAGACCTGTTTTTCTGTCAGGTATGCTTCTGATGCTCATCAACACCAATGGCAGGGCATCGGGCCATTTAAGCCCTGTGGCTTGACACATTTTCCCTAACCTATTCTTTATTGTTCCATTTACTTGCTCTACCACTCCAGAAGCCTCTGGTCGGTAAGCACAGTGCAGCTTTTGTTGAATGTCAAGTGTTTCACATATCAGTTGGATTATTTCATTCTGGAAATGTGTTCCTCTATCTGTTTCAATCGTTACTGGAAAGCCATATCTAGGAATGAATTCTCTCAGCAGGAGCTTAGCCACAGTAACTCCATCATTCCTTCTTGTTGGATAGGCTTCCACCCAACGAGAAAACAAACAGACGACCACCAGGACATACCTCAATCTATTGCTTGGGGGCATTTCAATAAAATCTAGTTGCATTCTGGTAAAAGGACCTCCTTCGCGTCCTATTGTTCCCAAACTCACTACTGTCTTCCTTCCAGGATTTATTTGTTGGCATGTAAGACATCTTTGACAAAGGCTTTCAGCTATAGCCCTAAATTTTGGGTTATACCAGGTCTGTCTGAAAAGTCTGATCATGGCATCCCTACCAATGTGTGCCTGCCCATGGTACATCCGTGCCATATTAGAGATCATGCTATCAGGCATAACTGGTCTTTCATCTCTATAAACCCAGACTTCATCTTCCTCTCTTTGTCTGCAACCTGCTTTTATCCAACCATTTTTCTCCTCATCATCTGCTTCTTCCTGCAATTGTTTTACCTCATCCCAGGTTTCAACTGTGTTAGTAAACAGCAAGGGACATGAAACATTCTCTTTTCCCTTCTCCGATTCATTGAAGTCATGTTTCTGGCACAATATTGAGCTAATTCGTCTGCAAATTTGTTACCCACTGCAATATAATCGGTTTCGTTTTTGTGTGCAGCGCATTTTACCACTGCAATCTGTTTAGGTAGCTGTATCGCCTCAAGCAACATCTTCACAAACTCACCATTCCTAATAGGAGATCCTGCAGAAGTCAGGAATCCCCTCTGGGACCAGATCTGTCCAAAATCGTGGACCACTCCGAAGCCATACTGGCTATCCGTGATCACCGTAATTCGGAAGTTCTTTCCCAGTTTGCACGCTCGAATCAGAGCAATCAGTTCAGCAACTTGGGCTGAACGTATTCCTCTCAAACAGGATGCTTCCATTATGGTTGCCACCGTACATACAGCATACGCAGCACTTAAAACTCTTTCACTTGTTCTCAGGAATGATCCGTCCACAAACATCACATAATCTGATTCTTTTAAGGGTTCATCTCTGATATCAGGGCGAGGCTTTGTGCAAAATTCAAGCACATCCAAACACTTATGATCAACATCATCTTTGACTTCTACATTTACTTCATCTGGCAATGAAGTTGAAGGATTCACACTCGTGCATCTTACAATGGTTACATTGTCTGCACCCAAAATCACTTTTTCATACCTAGTCAGCCGACTATGTGTCATGAATTGGGTTTTTGTTCGGGTCAGAAGGATTTCAACGGAGTGTGGGACATATACTCTCAAAGGATATCCCATCACAATGCCGTCACTCTGTTCCAGACTCACACAAGTAGCAGCTACTGCTTTCAGACATCCAGGCAACGCCTTTGCTACCGGGTCTAAAACAGCTGAAAAATAGGCGATTGGTCTTTTCATTTTTCCATGCCTTTGCACTAATACTGAAAGTGCACATCCGTCTCTCTCGCTACAATACAGCTCAAATTCTTTTTCATAATCAGGGATTCCCAATGCTGGTGCCTCACACAAACTTGTTTTCAGTTCCTTAAAAGCCTTCATTTCCTCCTCATCCAATTCAATCGGATCTTTGACATCCCTCTTTGTCAATCGCTGTAAAGGTTTCGCAATTAATGAAAATCCACGTATCCACTGTCGACAATAACCAACCATTCCAAGGAACATTCTCACCTCTCTGCGTCATTGGGGCTCTCATTCCTTGGATAATCCTTATTCTTTCTGTCGTCACCTTTCACATCCCTTTCTCAATCTTATGGCCTAGGTACTGTACCTCCTGTTGACAAAATTGCAGTTTTGATGGAGACACCTTATGTCCTCCTTCTGCCAAATGATTCAATGAAGCAATTGTGTCCATAACACATGCTTCTCTGGTCCTTGATGCCACTAATAGGTCATCAATATATCGGACCATCACAGATTTTTCAGGCATTTTTAAATCTTCTAATGATTGCTTCAGAATCTGATTAAAGATTGAAGGACTTTCAGTATACCCTTGAGGAATTCGGCACCATGCCAAAATACGCTCCCCGAACCGGAACGCAAATAATGGCTGGCTGTCAGGGTGCAATGGAATAGAAAAGAATGCATGGCACAAATCAATAACTGTGTACCATTCTGCATCATGTGGAATCTGATACAGTATTACAGCGGGGTTTGGCACAATTGGGCAGCAAGGAATAACAATCTTATTTACCTTTCTCAAGTCTTGCACTATCCTATATGTTCCATTCGGCTTCTTCAATCCCATTATAGGAGAATTACATGGGCTACTCATTATTTCTCTCAAAATTCATTGTTCAATCATCTTATTAACTACAGGTGTTATTCCTTCAATAATTTCTGGCGTTAATTTGTACTGCGGGGTATTTGGGTAGTTTGTTCCTTCCCTTACAGTAATTTTTACAGAATCAACTCCTCTCATTAGTCCAATATCTTCGCCTGTGAAATCCCATACATCAGACCTGACTATTCCTTTCAATTCAATAGGGATTTTCTCTGCATCAAACACAGGAAACATGTCATTCACTCCTGGTTCTGCCATTGTCATTTTATACAGGACATCCTCATCTGATGTCTGGAAAGCAATACCATCTGGGGTACAGTAGATGGTACAATTCATTTTGCAAAGTAGATCGCGTCCTAATAAATTTACAGGACTGCAATCACACACCACAAAGCGATGCATCTCTTTGAACGGTCCAACTTTTACCTCTACTGGTTTTATAAGAGGGGTTTTAATCTGCCTGTTCGAAACACCTACAACTTGGATATATTCTCCTGAGAGAGGAAGGTTTGGAATTTCCACTGATCTAACAGTAGAACGGGTAGCTCCAGTGTCCACAAGGAATGTAACATTTACACCATTCACTTTTCCATCCACAAATGGACCTGACTGATCTACCTCTAGAGTTGCACCAAGCACGCACTCTTCCTCCTCTCCTAGGCACCGTCATAAACTTTCATCCAACTCATTCCCATCCTGTCGTAACCAATACTGCGAAACTGCAGCTGCGCGCGGCAATTTTGTTACCTGCTCTCCTCCATAGAATCCTGCCTCTGTACTGTATCTCTGAGGATTTACACTCTTTGGAAGAGGTGGTTGCGGCACCTGACACTGTTGAGTAACTACCTGCGGTTGTTGCAGCTGTTGGTAACTCACCTCATTCTGCACCTGTGGATTTAATGGTTGATTTTCTGTATTAGCTTTTGGAGGAAATTTACACTTGTTTCTCCAGTGTCCTAATTTTCCACAATTATGACATGGCCATTTCTTTTTAGCCTCTTCTATACTCATTTGACCTTTTCCCTTACCAATATTCGGTTTGGATTTAGTCTGCCCTGCATCACTAGACTGATTATTCATCTGAGCTTCTTGCTTTTCTGCAACCTTTACTTGTGCCCACATTGCCTTTTTCTTGAGTTTACGTTGTCAATCAATCAATCAATCACGGCATTTATAGAGCGCGCTACTCACCCGGGAGGGTCTCAAGGCGCTGGGGGAGGGGGTAAGTTACTGCTCGAACAGCCAGGTCTTGAGCTGCTTCCTGAAGGAGAGATGGTCCTGGGTTCGCCGAAGGTGAGTGGGGAGGGAGTTCCAGGTCTTGGCTGCCAGGTAGGAGAAGGATCTTCCTCCGGTGGTGGCTCTGCGGATGCGTGGTACGGTGGCGAGGGCGTGGCTGGTTGATCGTAGCTGGCGGGTGGGCGTGTAGAAGGTCATGCGGTCGTTGAGGTACTTGGGGCCCAGGTCGTGGAGGGCCTTGTGTGCGTGGGTGAGGAGTCTGAACGTGATTCTCTTGCTGACGGGGAGCCAGTGCAGGTCTTTCAGGTGTCCGGTGATGTGGCTGTGTCGGGGGATGTCCAGGATGAGTCGTGCGGAGGCGTTCTGGATGCGCTGGAGTCTTTTTGAAGTTTGGCTGTGGTTCCGGCGTAGAGGGTGTTCCCATAGTCCAGTCGGCTGGTGACGAGTGCCTGGGTGACGGTCTTCCTGGTTTCAGTGGGGATCCATCTGAAGATCTTGCGGAGCATGCGCAGGGTGTTGAAGCACGAAGATGAGACGGCGTTGACTTGTCTGGTCATCGACAGGGAGGAGTCCAGGATGAAGCCCAGGTTGCGTGCGTGGTCCGTTGGTTTGGGCGCGGTGCCCAGGGCCGGGGGCCACCAAGAGTCGTCCCAGGCGGAGGGTGATGAGCCCAGGATGAGGACTTCCGTCTTGTCTGAGTTCAGTTTAAGGTG
The DNA here is from genome assembly GCA_963921515.1 of Calotriton arnoldi. NCBI lineage: Eukaryota > Metazoa > Chordata > Amphibia > Caudata > Salamandridae > Calotriton > Calotriton arnoldi. Next base: position 1,034,638 of record CAWUFW010006614.1, read on the forward strand.
GCTGTTCCTCATCCAGTCGGCGACGTCTCTCATCCCGTCGTGTAGGTTGGCTCTGGCGGTGGTGGGGTCGTTGGTGAGGGAGAGGATCAGCTGGGTTGTCTACTTTCAATATCGTCACTACAATATTTTGCATACCTTAATACTTCATCTACTGTGCTATTCTGCCAACACAACATATGCTGCTTAATCATTTCACTTACCTCCGGTCTCAAGCCATACACAAATCTATACACAAAATGACTCCTATCTTTTTCACTCAAGTTCTCATATCCACTATACTGTTTAAAGACCAAAAGCAGTCTCTCATAATAAGCATGTACAGATTCCTTACTATCCTGAGTTGTTCTATCAATCTTTACCCAGTCCGTTTCTTTTGGTGGGATTTTATTTTTCAGAAACGTGATTGCCTGTTCATATTTTCTCATTACTTCTGAACCTGGGGCTCCTGTTTTTGCATCTCTAGGATATTCTTCCTTCGGCCAGTCAATTGTAATTTTACATTCTGTCCATAAATCTGCTGGTACAACAATTTCAAACAATCCATCCAAATCTTCCCACAACACCTTTGAAACTTTTACAAACCTTTCTACCTGTCTATACCATTCTACAAGTTTCTCTCTCAATCTTGGAAAGTCATTTGTAAATGACAATATATCTTGTCTGGACCATGGGACATGTATATAGCTTCCTCCTGGAGTTTCCCTCATTGGATACTCCATTACTATTGGTTCTTTCTCTTTCACCGGAAAAGCCAATGAAGCTTTATCAGTCGTTCCTTCCTTTCTTCTTATCCACCTGCTTCTCCACCTGTCCACATCTCCTCATTTTCTCAATAATACAATCAGTTCCTTTATCTGTGTTAACCGTCCTGAAGTGTTCAGATTTTCTATATCCTTTTCACTAAAATCTACCCTGTACGGTTTCTGCAATCCTCTGATTTTTCCAAATTCTACTCCTAGTTCGTTCGCTGTTTCTTCCAATTTCTCATGCAAGTTCCTAGCTCTCCAAGTAACACTTTTACACATAAACATTAACTCGTCATCTTGGTAGGACTTCAACCGATCTGTACCAATAGTCCCTAGAATCAATTCCTCCATATCTATTTTTAATCTAATCACGTCCAAAGGTTGTGGTTCAGCATCTTTCTTCTGTAAGTTCCTCACCCACTCATTTAATTCTTCTGCAGTCGGACCCACAGGGGTTTTATTTACTTCTGCCCAACTTGTACTTCTCTCTGGGGTCTCAGTTGCTGACTCGGTTCCCATAGGAATCTTATTTATCTGACTCTCATTAATTGTCAAATTTGTAGGTGGACTCAACCTACATGAACCAACAGAATCTCTTGCCTCGCTATTTTCTGGAATTATCCCTTCTCTTACTTTTTGCATACTAGAGTTCAATGGAATTGTCAGGGAATGCTCATCTATTCTTTGATTTTCAAATACCGGAATTACTGGCCCTATCGTCACTGGCACAGTCACAGCTTCCATATTCTTTGTTAGTTCTCTTATCTTTTCAGTCAACTCTCTTGTGGTTCTGGCTAATTCAGTTGTATTACCATTGTCATGCTTCACATTCTGAGGTGTTTCTAATTTATCAAATGACCGATTTATTTCATAATTTAGTTCAGGGCTTTGATTTCTTGCAGTTTCCATTGGTGGTGCATTTGGAGTCACCACCGCAGAATTCTGTTGATATGGAGGGGGTCTTTTATTTAAAATGTCCTCCAGCAACTCATCCTCTGTGTCGCTAACTCCATACCCATACCTTTCTGTTACTGCATGCTTCTTTTTCTCCGTACACTTTCTCCCTGTAATCTCTTCAACTGTTCTGACAGGAAACAAACCATCCGTCATGTTAGCATACCGCCATCGTCTCATCCTATCTTCATGATTCAATCCCCATACTCTTCCATGGGCTAAACTATAATTCTTTGCACCTCTGTGTCTTTCCCTTTCATACATCTCATCTTCCCATTCACCTAAAGCTTCGAACTGTGTTGGTCTAGGTCTCGGTTCAAGTTTCATCATCTTTTCTCTCAACTTTCGAAGTACAGCTGTGCTAAACGAACCATTTTCTGGAAATGCCAATACTCCATCACCTTGGGTATATTTCGCCCAATTTTCCAACCAAATACAGGTATGATAGCCATATTTCAACATCATATGAGATGCTGGCGTTTTCGGCGGAGGAAGTACTTCTCCTTCCCTAGTCACAACCTTCTTGTCTTTCTTGAAAAAGTTTTTAATCTTTGCAAACCATGACGGTTTCTCTCTACCATACTCATAATAAGCCATATTTCACTGTTCTTTTTCTCAAAACAAATACACGAAATTCTTCACCACTCTGTTCTTTCTACTGCTCGGCTATTCGGACCTATCCCAGCGCGTCTCACACCAACGCACCAATCCGAAAGCTTTACGTCACTCTCACACTAACCAATACCAGCACGTCTTCACACTAACGCACCAATCAGGAAGCTCTTCGCTCTTCCACAACTGGCCAATACCAGTGCGGTCTTTGTTGACGTCAGTTCTACTCCTGTCTCTACTGACCCCTCCTTTACAAAAATTATCAGCAGTTTTCTTAACTTTTCTTCTCGACAAAAATGTATTAGTTACAACGTAAAACACATTACCATTGTCTGTTTCGCTAAACAAAAGAAATAGTTTGTTCTAACTTACAAGAATACTGTTTCGTTCGATAAGTGTAGCACTTCTCTCTACCTTACCCTTCTCTCAAGTAAGAGGTAAACCCGTTTCTCTGGGGATAAAAACACATGTGGAGACTACACTGCTCCTGAGAATTAAGGCCAGAGTTTCACAAGAAAACCTGTTGCTATTTTACTCAAACGCAATTTCATACATGAAATGTCCCTAACATAACACAATCCTGTGTTATCACCAATTTGAAATCAGACAATGCACAATTCCATGTGACTTCTCTTGCCACACGTGTCCACTTCCTACTTTCCGGAAGCTTCAAAATTTCGACTTATACATAACATAACACAAATTCAACATAGAGTGTTGAACACAAAAAATCAATAATCGAAAATCACCAAACTAATCTATAGAAACCATAACTCTGCTACCAAGAAATCTGATCCACGCGGCTAATATAAATTTCTCCTTAGGACACCAATCCAGGTAAAACACTTACGCAACCTATTGTTATTTACAACTTATGTCGGTGGGGGCCCATGACACCGCATACATACATTCATTCAATCTCTGGATTACACGCTAAGGAGAATGTGCTGCTGGATGAACGGGATACCTTGTTAAATTCGACAGAATAATAATCTATACATTATATGCATTAACTTTGGATCCTGTCGGTTCTAAACATCAAGGTACTCCGCTATTCGGTCGATGGACCAACTAGTAGAATAAGTTGATGGTGATTAAGACCAGCCCAATCACAATTAAAACCTTTAACATGTATAAATCATAAATTTATTAAAGAAACACGGACTCATTTTAAAGTTAGAATATAATTTTATCTAAATTCTTCAATCAAATAAGTGAATATTCTTTATTAACAAACACATTTAATATATCAATAAACATTTAAGAAAAGTTTAGGAAAAGTGTAAATTATGCATTACCCTCGGCCATGGGGCGATGACAAGAATGGTTCACCAAAGGAAATAAACCGCAGATCACAGAATAGGACTCCCAAACTGACTGACTGTCCCGCTAACCTCCTCGGACGCACCTCCCGGGCAGTATTTCCCGCAACGATCTCGTTCCTTTCACAGACAAAGTTCAAAATGATAGTCTTTCGCAGCATCAAAGTGGAAAAATGAAAAATAAAGAAGCGGCATGGCAATAACACCAACAGCAACCAACCCACGTAAGAGCAGACTCTCTTATACCCTATTCTCTGGCTTACTACACATAAAAGTTGCAATCCTTAGGGGCAAGAATCACGCTAATTGGTCCATTGGAGGGTGGTGATGGTCACCTCCATCGCCCTCCTTGTTCAAAAGTGGTTTGGGACAATAAAACACACAATAAGTCTCCATGACTCTGGGGTCAGAAAGTAGTCCAACTTGTCCATTCATTTTGTAGTGATCTTTGATGGTCACATTTAGTTCATCCATTGTCACTCGGTTCTTTCCCATCCATTCCCAGGAATACATGCTGAATCTCTTGGCACATTCTTCATTGTAGGTCAGATCGACCTTGACATCTCTCACTCCGGGCACAGAGCCGCATTCACGTGACTTGAACTTCTTTATTGCTTCTGCGCAGAGGCCATCTTAGCCATCTCACGTGATCTCATCCTTTCCAGCAGCCATTTTGAAGCATGGCCTAGCAGGCCCGAATCGAACTATCATAAGAACAAACACAACCAAAATTAAAACAAAGAAAATAAGTCTTTCTGTTTACCACCCGCCATTCTAAAGTCCCGTGTTAGGTGTTACCTAGCAGAAGCGACATTTAAAGCCATTTTACTTATCATCTGCATTCTCTGCCACAATACAAATTTACTACGCAACACAAATCATGCAATTTCACTCTAATTAATACGCAAATCACAATACTAAGGTTAATTAACTTCACAATTGTAAGTAGATTAGATTTTGCACAAATCAGCATATTACCCACGTGTAGTGTTTACTAAAAAGGTGCGTTTGTTTGGTTAATACATGCAATTTCAAATGGTTAGTATTATTAACCCGTTTGCTGCTCCGAACGTTCCGCGCCAGTGCGGAACGTTCTATTAAATGGGCGGGGCCGCGTCGGCCAACGGACGTGCGCAGCACTACCGAGGTAGTGCTCGCGACGGCCGTTGGCCGACGCACGCAGCAAACGGGTTAATTATTAAGAGGTCATTAATTTCCAAGGGGTACAAAATTGTTTTGTTTAACCTGCTCCATCAAGATTTAAAAATAAATCAGAAACAGCATTTGATAAATCTAAGTTCGAACTATTCAGCTTTGAATGGATACACATGAAATTATTCTGGTGAATACAGATACCTGACTTTTGGGGGACTTTCGTAGCGTACCCGTGCTTTCAGCGCGCTTCCTTTGGAGCTCGGGTTATATAAATAACCTATGACATAAGATTCCCTGGCGTATACTGTAAAGACGCCGTCTGGGGTGGTCCGAGCCGAAGTCTTGTCAGTGAGAAGCCGACACAGCAGGTGCAGCGCTTGTACCACTGCCACGTGCAGGCCGCCAGCTGCTAACAGCGGAGAAGCCCAGACATTGGGCTTCCATATGTCTCTTGAATGCAGTCTCACGTAACAAGCAAGTCGGCAAGACGACCCCTCCACCCAAGTCTCCACTGCCCAGCCAGAAGGCATTATTGAGGCTACCGATATACACACACACACACACACACACACACACACACTCACACACTCGCACTCTTACACACTCTCTCTCTCTCTCCCTCTCTCTCCCCCCCTCCCCCCACACACACAGGAAAATACCGCCTTTTTGTTCAGGTTTTCTGATTCTAAGAGGGTCAAGTGCTGGCCCTTCAATAAGATTTTGGCTAAAATCATTTGGACTTTATTTTTAGCATGGCAATTATTAGGCCTCTGTTAGTCTGCTTTAACAATCATTCATACTAGACAGTTCTAACATTCTTTTGAAGAGATTTGTTTGTGTATTTACTGTGATGTTTATATTTCAAAAGCGAGAAAAATGCTTAGTTTTATTGCTTTTTCTAAGTTCTTCTAACGGCCCTGCAACCCTCGAGCCAGCCTGCAGAGAATACAAGAATTTGCAATGCAATCGGCCTCGCATTTGTGAGAGTTAGAGCTACAGGCATTGTAAATGGCAATGTCTTTTACTGATGTCTTTTGGCTTGGAGAGGAGTGGGTGTATGTGGCTTGTACTGGAATTGTGTGGTTTGCATTTTAATTGTGGAATTGTGTGGGGTGGAATTGTATGTAGTGTATTTGTGTAGTGGAATTATGTGGCATGGTGAATAGATAGGGGTGTCAGATGCACAGAAATTAGATAGAAAGGAAGATTGAAAGGGATAGGTAGTTTGTGCGCGAAGTGGTGAATGTACTCGAGGCAGAGGAGCAGAGAGAGTGTGTGAGAAAGAGAGAAAGAAGGGGAGAGCAGGCCTCAGACGCATAAACAGGGTGCGCTTGTGTAAGCAGAAGACACCCCAAGAAGAGGAGGAGAGCATGGGTTTGAGAGACGGAAAACTTGAAATGGCACGGGAAAGAAACTGTGCTCGAAGACCTGAAGTGAACCAATATGAGAGAGGTAGGAAGAGTGCGTGAGAGAGCGAGATGTGTGAGAGAGAGTACGAGAGAGACAGGGACGAGTGGGAGGGGCACTGAGATGGGGGGAGGCGAGAGGTGGACCTGTGCACAGCGCAAGGAGGTACAGGAAGGTAGCATGTGTGAGCAAACAAGCAGTATAGAGAGGAGATAGGGATTGTGAGGGTGCGATGAGAGGGGAAGTCGGGGTGTGAGGGAGAGATGAGGAGTAGTGGGTGTATGGGGGAGAGATAACAGGGTTGTTGGAAGTGCGATATGGAGATGGGTTGTATTGGAATTGTTTGTTGTGGAATTGTGTGGTGTGGTGTGGAGTTGTGTGGTGGAAATATGTGGCATGGTTTGCTGTGGAATTATGTGGATAGTAATTAAATGGAAATATGTGGCATGGTATGTTGTGGAATTATGTAGAGTGAGATTGTGTGTTATGGAGTTAATTATGTGAAATGGTATTGTGTGTTGTGGAGTGGCATGTTGTGGAGTTGAATTATGTGGTGTGCTGTTAAATTTTGTGGCATGATGTTGAAATCTGTGGTATGTATTGGAGGTATGTGGTGTGTTGTGGAATTGTGTAGTTGAAATATGTCGTTTTGTGTGGAATTATGTGATGTGTTTTGGAAATGTGTGGAGCTGAATTTCTGTGGCGTGGAACTGTGTGGCATTGAGTGAAATTATGCTTATTAGAATTATGTGTCATGGTGTGTAATGCATTTAAGCGGATTGCGGGTACGTGGCAGAGAGTTCATTTATGTGGGGTGTTTTTATGTTGTATTGAGTAGAGTGTAATTATGTGGAGTGCAGTTATGCAGAGTGTAATTATATTTTGTGGCACTGAATTGTGTGGTGCTGTGTGGAATTATGTGCAATAGTTTGGAGTGGTATGTGGCATGGTGTGGAGTAGTATTATAAGGTGTGGAATTATGTGGCATGTTGCGAATTTGAATTTATTTTGTTGGAGTGAAATTATGTTTTGGGATTTAGTGGAGATATGTAGAGTGCAAATATGTGGGGTGAAATGTAGGTTGGAGTGTAATTCTTTGTAGTGGAATTATCTGGAGTTGAATTGTGTTGTGTGGAGTATAATTATATTGTTTGGAGTGGAGTGTAATTATGTACCATAGTGATATTATGTGAAGTTGAATTTAATGGCATGGAGCGGAGTTGAATTATGTGGAGTTTATTTTATTGGTTTGTAATTATGTGGAGTGGAGTGGAATGATGTGGAATGGAAGTGTGTGTAGTTGATTGTGTGGCATGTTATTATGGGGTGTTAAAATGTGTTGTGTGTAGTGGATTTATGCTGCCTAGATTTGTGTGTTGTGCATTGTGTGACACCTTCAGCCAGTTCTGATGCTTTACCCAACTGCGCTCTGCATTTAAGACCTTACAGCAGAGGTCTTCAAACTGTGAGGCGCGCCCCCCTGGGAGGGCCGTGGCTGCATTCCCAGGGGGGCGCAAATGCGTCTTCAAGTATTTGTAAATGAAGATGGCCTGGAAGCGCGATTTTGTTTAATTGGCGCATTTACAGGCTGTCTTCATTTACATAAAGTGTGTGAACTGCGATCCTGAGTGCCATGGGGCATGGTCACTAAGTGGGGTCACAGGGTCAAAGTAGTGGCTTAAAAGATCAACATATTCTGTATTTTGTTTTCACTTTCTTGTAGCACATGTAAAATAACAGGCACATGTCAAATGAAAAGTAAATGCAGGTTAAACAAATGTGTGGAAAATTTACTATTTTAGGCTGTGAGATCTCAATTGGATAATGTGCTGCCTGCAGAGTACCTGTGTGTGAAAAGGCAGTCACAGGAAGTAATCCTAGTTGTGCGGCAGGAAGTAGTGGTGTGTTTTTATAGTGCTATAAAAGTCCCAGCCGGTAACAGAAAGCACTGTGAATGTCAATAATTATTGATATCTATATATATGTATAGTAATAAGTAATCAGACTATACCTCAGCACATTTTTATAATTGTCCATTAAAAGGACACGCTGCAGAACACATCTGGTAACACTGTCACATTACCTCTCAAGAAGAATAAATATTTGTCACTGTGGAGCTCCAAGTAACTCCACCAGTTAAAGTCTATACTGGTTCCCAAGTGTTCTTTATATTTGGTTATTAACCAATTGCACACATTCACCTTTCAGGTAGCAGAGATGAGATTTTTCTTTTTATATAAATGATCAGAAAGCCTGCTTTGTGTCTCAGGCTTAGGATTGACGACCCAGTGGCGTGGGCAGAGCAGCCAGCCTGCTTTGCAGAGTTGTAGGTATGATTGGTGTGGCCGATGCTGTGGCACCAGGTCCCAGTGGTATGAGGGGCCAGCTAAACCCTATGTCTGTTTTACTATTCTTACTAATTTGCATTAGGGCCAGTGGCCACTTGCTCTGGCAGTGTTCCTTTGGGCCTCTGATTAATGATCCGGGAGTGGGGGAAATTGTAGCAGAGGAGACACCTTACTGTGGGCATCAGAGAGATGACAGTGACTGGGATGGGGCAAAAGAGGAGCTCGTATTTTCAACAAAGTGCAGAGGAGACATCCCACTTGGGTAGGCAGTACCTATCATTGGTGAAGCAGGTGCAGCAGCAATGAGTCCAAGAGTCTAAGGGGCCCACTGTATTACAATTATGTCTTTTTAAAAATAAAAAAGGGGTATGTGGACTCATTTTCCTTGCTAGGTTTGGGCCAAGGGCACCTTTGCTGCAAAAAGTGAGCAACACAGGGGACCCCATGTTTTTCTGAAAGGGAGGAAATGTGGCCTTATTGGGAGAGATGCTGAATTTGGAACTGGGGAACAAAGTTCAAGTCCCAGCGTTCGCTTAACATCCTGTGATTCTTGGCAAATCACTTCATTTTTCTGAGCCTTACAAAAATCTCACCTTGTGTAATGTAATTTGAGGATATTTCTTGCTGCTCTGGGCCATAGTAATCATTACTGCAGCAGGTGCAGTTGCATTGGGGCCGAGGAGTGTGACAGGCTCACAAAAACCCAATTATGGGAAGCAGAGTTTTTTTGATTAATTTATGTTTTTGTTTGATGAATTTGCTCTTTTATAAGTCTCACCTTTATTGTGGAATATACGGCATAGAAAACATCTCCCAGAAATGATCTCATAAGCCTTTTCCCCTGTGCTCAGCCCTGCCCCTCCCCCAATCCTTGTCATAAAGGTTTGGAGGGGGGGGCCCTGGCTTCAAAATATTTTATTTGGGGTGGCTTAGAACAGAAAAGTTTGAAGACCTCTGCCTTACAGGTTTATGCTTATAATAGGAAAAGTGAAACTACAGGCTCCGACAATCAAAATGCTACTGAGCATCTATGTCACTTACCTAGATTATCCATACTTTTAATAGTATTATTTTTTTGTTATGCCTATCATATTTTAGAACATGGGGAATACCAAAAGTGTGTGTGTGGCCTATGCCTGACCGCACTAAGAGCACCCAATAAATAATATATTGTTAATAGTGTGTCTGGCTGCACTGAGCTCACGATACACTATTTACAAAGTGGGTTTTGTGTATGCGGTGAGCACATGATACCAACTGTGCAGGAATAAGCAAATAAACTTTCCACAGGCTTACAGTCTGCTAAATCTGATGGTAGCAGCGATATGATGTATCATCTAAAATATCAACACTCCTACTGGATCTACAAGTCACATAGACCACAACATGTAAATGGCACAATTAAAGGGTCTCATTTGTGAAGTCACACTATGCCCATCCCCCAAATGTGAAGTGCGTATAGTTTTTTCCACTGGGGAAACCTTTACCTTGGTGCACACAGAAACACGAGTCTCAGAAAAAAAGCAGTCTATGGTTACATCTTCACAAACCAATTGACAACTTAAAAAAAAGAAAAGAAAAAAATCTTAATTACTGAATGGCAATTATAATTAATTGGATCAATCACGGAAAGCAAATCCAGGTATGTATAGGCTTGCCTACTGATCTGACCCATGGGGAGCTGCCATAAAAGAGCAACAACCCTTGTACAACCCATAAGGCTGTAAATTAAAACGAATGCCCTAAGGGCAAAAGCAGAAAGGTGGGGGGCATCGTATTTCATGGCTACCAGAACAAGACAGCAGTGAAGGATTTCCCGGGCACCATCAAACCAAACATATTTTAGCAGTTCTCATGGCCCACAGTGGCATTGCAACACAGAAATGCAGAGCATGAGGACGGCAAAAGAAAGGGTTTGTGGTGGTACTAAACATATTTAAATGCCAGTCCGTCTTCAGCAATTGAAAAAAAATACAGTAAAACAAAGCACTGGTTAGCAATCTCAATAAAGACTAAGTTCTCTACAGATTTCAGCACGTTCTAAAGAGGTATGTTGCTTCTGTGCCAAAAGATTACAAACAACTTTATTGCAAAGCATTTCTAACTAAACAGTTTGAAATATATCCGAGGTCTTCTCTTCCAAACACAGGAAAGTGACAAAAACACAAGCTAAAGATGGCAATGAGAATATGCAGCAAGGCTGTGGACTAGCTAGTGTGTCAAGCAAACACAAGCAAAACAATTGTAAAAGAAGAGAATAGTCCGATTTTGGAAGAACATGGCCCCCTCTGGCTGGTTCATTTAGAACTCTCAAGAATTAAAAGAGGGAAGGAGAAGTTAAGGTTCTGCTCAACTTCCCTTAAATGAACATGTAAAATCAAAAGGAGTGGAAGAGTTGTGTTGAAACCTGGGGGGTGGGGGTAACACCAAAATTGTTGTGAGACCCTCAACAGTGTTGTTCCGCCAAAGGCATGTCTCCCATTGGCGTACTTAGCCACTGATCGTTACATCATTGGGTCTTTTCCTCCACCAGGAGGGAGTGTCTCTTGAATCTGAGACCATATGGGAGCCACCATGTGAGGAAAAAAGTTTTTAAAATACCTTCTACCTTTAGAAAGGACACATTTTGATCATAGGTAGTGGTATGATTAAAAAATGGGAGATGTGAAAAGATACATCATGTTTGTAAGTATGCTTTGATGACTTATTTGTCGAATAAAGCTATATTGATTGATTGAGAGGTATTAGGTGTCTCTCACATCTATCTCTGGAAGAACCAGATCAACATGTTTCAACCAACTTTGCACCCTATGGGTCGATGCCTATCGTCAGACCGAAAGGTTGTTTTATAGGATCCCTTCATGAAGTCAAATTAAATCATATGAAATGGGACACTTTCGACGTTTTTTTCTTCATTTTTTTGTCATATGGGACTTTTTGGTCAGTCCTAGAAGGAGGCAAAAAGACATGGAGAACAATGTGTTATGTATTAAAATCTAGTACTGAAGTTGTCCCATATTTCTAATAATGCATGCACCCAATGATTTCTATAAATGTGTATTTTTGCTCCATTAAATGCAAACATCTTCAACCCTTTTGGGGTTGTTCGTCTATGTGAGCAAATGTAATAATTGCTCATGTATTCCATATTAGGATGGATCTTAATTTGGAGGGGCTCTATTATCAAAGCCTCCTCTATGTGAGTTTTGGACAACTTATGCTGCGTAGATCTCACTGTATTTTGAAATGATAAGGAGTTTGAGTCAAGTTAGATGTAAACATAGACATTGCTTTGAAAATGAACAGTAAGGGTAAAGCAATCTGTGACCGCAATGTTACGTACGTTGTTTTTTAAGGGAGTGAAGTAGTAAAAAATTTCCAATTAGTGCCCCTTTAGAAACTGGTAGAAAACTGTCTTGTAAGGCTTCTGCGGCGTTAATGGAGCAAAAATACACATTTATAGAAATCATTGGGTGCATGCATTCTTAGAAATATGGGACGACATCAGTACTAGATTCTAATACATAATGCATTGTTCTCCATGTCTATTTGCCTCCTAGGACTAGACAAAGAGTCCCATATTACCAAAAAAGAAGAATAAAACATGGAGGGAAAGTGTCCCATTTAATTTGATTTAATTTGACTTCATGAAGGGAACCTATAAAACAACCTTTCGGTCCTGACGTAAGCCATCGACCCATAGGGCGCAAAGTTGGCTGAAACATGTTGACCTGGTCTTTCCAGAGAGAGATGTGAGAGGCACCTAATACCTCTCTTTTCACATCTTGCATTTTTTAATCACACCACTACCTTTGATCTTATTAATAAAATGTGTTCTTTCTAGTGGTAGTAGGTATTTGTAAATTTTTTCCCTTACATGGTGGATCTCACATGGGCTCAGATTCAAGAGACAATCCCTCCTGGTGGAGGAAAAGACCCAATGATGTAACAATCCGTGGCTAAGCACGCGAATGGGAGACATGCCTTTGGCGGAACAACACTGTTGAGGGTCTCACAACAATTTTGGTGTTGCCCTAAACCCCCCTCCCCCCGTCTCAACACAACTCTTCCACTCCTTTTGATTTTACTGGTTCATTTAGAAGAAATGTGCACTTGCCACATCAGATTGCAGTACACAGGATTCCAAAACATAATGGACATTTGATAACATAGCAAAAATAGCAGACCAAAAAATCTATTACATCAAATTACAGAGCTGACAAGTTTGCCTTGTTAAATGCTGTTTGTTTAAGAAAAAGAAGAATGCTGGAGGCTGTATATTAGTAAGTGCTGACTGTGAAATGCCATTGCACCCCAGAAGCCAGCATTTTGAGTATGTCTACAAGTTGAGTGTGGTTTTGCAGCCATCAAAGAGGAGATTGGGCAGTCACACTGGACACTAAGTCAACAGTTATTAAAAGGGGGGCGCCTACTGCAAAAGTACAGTGTAACACACAGAAGAACGATAGGCACTGTACACATAGGGGCCGATTCCGATCTCGGTCGGAGGCGCACCCAATACTATTCGGTCGGGAAAAAAGCCATGCGAAAGCCAGTTTCCCGACCGATCCGTACAGTACACCGAACGAGCAAGTACGATGCGCACAACAGCAAAAATCCCGGCCGAGCCGTACTCACCCAAACCAGGTCCTGTTCTCCGACCGAGGCGAATCCGGAAACGCCGAATCGAGTCGCACGGAAGGGAAAATGCAGCCCCGTCCGGCCGGACAAGTACGATGCGCTTTCCGTACGCGCCGAACCCGTCGCTACGCACGGCACGTCAAAGCATCCGGGAGAGGCGCACATAAGCTCCGAATGGCGCCACAACACGATCCACGGCTACGAGACGAACACAGCACCGACGAGGACGACGCGAAGCGACGAGGACGAAGCCAAGCGACGAGGACGACGCGAAGCAACGAGAAGGACGAACGACACGAACCAACCATGAATCCCTTCGTCCCGATCATACCAATATTCTACATCTACTACCGGAACAGGCACGGACGCGTACGGCGCAGAAGGTAAGTCAGACACCAACCACAAAACACATACAACACGTACACGACACATCACACACATACACTGGGAATCTGAATATACTTACACCAGCAACAGCAGCACCATAGGGGCGGGATGCCCATCACCAATGCCACATATGCACACAGGGGCCTGAATGCGCGCCACCACCCCAACCCAGGGGGGCTGGATGCCAACCACCACAACCACCCTCAACCAGGGGGGCAGGATGCCTACCACTACTACCACCCTCACCCAGGGGGGCAGGATGTCCACCACTACTACCACCCTTAGCCAGGGGGGCTGGATGCCTACCACTACTACCACCCTCAACCAGGGGGGCAGGATGCCCACCACTACTACCACCCTTAGCCAGGGGGCTGGATGCCTACCACTACTACCACCCTCAACCAGGGGGGCAGGATGCCTACCACTACTACCACCCTTAGCCAGGGGGGCAGGATGCCCACCACTACTACCACCCTTAGCCAGGGGGGCTGGATGCCTACCACCACCCTTAGCCAGGGGGCTGGATGCCTACCACTACTACCACCCCCACCCAGGGGGCAGGATGCCTACCACTACTACCACCCTCACCCAGGGGGGCAGGATGCCCACCACTACTACCACCCTTAGCCAGGGGGGCTGGATGCCTACCACTACTACCACCCTCAACCAGGGGGGCAGGATGCCTACCACTACTACCACCCTCACCCAGGGGGGCAGGATGCCCACCACTACTACCACCCTTAGCCAGGGGGGCTGGATGCCTACCACCACCCTTAGCCAGGGGGGCTGGATGCCTACCACTACTACCACCCTCAACCAGGGGGGCAGGATGCCTACCACTACTACCACCCTCACCCAGGGGGGCAGGATGCCCACCACTACTACCACCCTCACCCAGGGGGGCAGGATGCCCACCACTACTACCACCCTTAGCCAGGGGGCAGGATGCCTACCACTACTACCACCCTCACCCAGGGGGGCAGGATGCCCACCACTACTACCACCCTTAGCCAGGGGGCAGGATGCCTACCACTACTACCACCCTCACCCAGGGGGGCAGGATGCCCACCACTACTACCACCCTTAGCCAGGGGGGCTGGATGCCTACCACTACTACCACCCTCAACCAGGGGGGCAGGATGCCTACCACTACTACCACCCTTAGCCAGGGGGCAGGATGCCCACCACTACTACCACCCTTAGCCAGGGGGGCTGGATGCCTACCACCACCCTTAGCCAGGGGGGCTGGATGCCTACCACTACTACCACCCCCACCCAGGGGGCAGGATGCCTACCACTACTACCACCCTCACCCAGGGGGGCAGGATGCCCACCACTACTACCACCCTTAGCCAGGGGGGCTGGATGCCTACCACTACTACCACCCTCAACCAGGGGGGCAGGATGCCTACCACTACTACCACCCTCACCCAGGGGGGCAGGATGCCCACCACTACTACCACCCTTAGCCAGGGGGGCTGGATGCCTACCACCACCCTTAGCCAGGGGGGCTGGATGCCTACCACTACTACCACCCTCAACCAGGGGGGCAGGATGCCTACCACTACTACCACCCTCACCCAGGGGGGCAGGATGCCCACCACTACTACCACCCTTAGCCAGGGGGTGCCAGATGCCCACCACTACCACCCTTAGCCAGGGGGCAGGATGCCCACCACTACTACCACCCTTAGCCAGGGGGGCTGGATGCCTACCACCACCCTTAGCCAGGGGGGCTGGATGCCTACCACTACTACCACCCCCACTCATAGGATGGACAATGCATGACACAACAAGCACACCACAACCTAGGGAATGCAAGATTAAGACATCCCCCCACCACCATGACAAGCGTGTGAGCAGGCTGTGTCAAATGCCTACAACACCGAACATGACATTGAACATACAATGTGACCCCCTAGCACATGTGCCACACATATATGTGTGTGGCACCCACAATGCAAGCAGCCCATGACCATTGTGGCAATGGGGCCTAAACCCCCATCATCACAGTGACCAAAAGGCAAGTGTGGGGTCCATAGCTGAAGCACATTTTGACCATTGTGGCAATGGGGCCTAAACCCCCATCATCACAGTGACCAAAAGGTAAGTGTGGGGTCCATAGCTGAAGCACAGTTTGACCATTGTGGCAATGGGGTCTAAACCCCCATCATCACAGTGACCAAAAGGCAAGTGTGGGGTCCATAGCTGAAGCACATTTTGACCATTGTGGCAATGGGGTCTACACCCTCATCATCACAGTGACCAAAAGGTAATTGTTGACAAAGAAAGAGCTGCAACTGCCAAACTGCATGGATCATTCCTGGTCACAGAACCAAAAACTCATCTGTGGCAAAGTAGTGTATGTGTCCCATTGCAACATAAATTGGGGGAGCCAAATACTGCAGTGCAAATGAAACATTCCTTTGGCCATGTGCAGACAAACAACACCCATGGTGGCTGAGACCGTCAACAGTCATCAATGACACAATGACAGAAGTGACCATCAGAATGCAGAACCACATATTTGCACCAATGGGCACACAAATGCAGATACCCTGTGGAGACAGCAGATGTGAGGTGAACAGATACCATACCATGGCAGCAATGGGACACACAAACCATGATCACTGTGCTGACCGATGACCTAGGAGTCCCAGGGACAGCAGGGGAAACACACCAAACAACATACAGCCAATGGCACACCCAAGATATGCCAATGCAGTGGTGCAGATGCACAAACACAAACAGGCAGACCAACACTGTCATCATACACAGCAGGTGAGGGGTGGGGGTGCCATTGTCCCCAGGCAACAACACAACACATGAGGAGAGCTGAATACCAATCATACAGATGTGCATACACTGCCACACTAAGGTAACTCATGGATCCAAATCCCCTATGTGGGCAAGCAGGCATTGACAGGTGAGAGGGAGCACAAAACACACATGTCACACAGGCACGTAGGAACAACAACTGACACAGCAAGTCACAGACACACCACAGCACCACCCCCAGGGCCCCCACAATGTGGTGACCCTGGGCTGAAGAAAAATACCACTGTGATGACAAAGCTAAATGTCGTTCACACTGTGAACCACAGTCAGGTGTCCTGAGCAACTAACTACCATCACACCTACACAAGCACAAATCAATCAGCATGGCCAGTAAGCCAAGGCCAACATGGAGGCAGGGGACTAGCCGGGCAACAACTCTCATCTGCACACACTCAACACCACACCCCTCGACCTCCAACAATGTGCAGCAGTGAAGTACACATGCACTGGTGACATTGCACATGCACCCATTACTATTCCAGGGTGGTGGGTGGGAACCAAGGTGTAGAAACACATCACACATGGACACTCAACAAGACTCCTGAATGTCTGACACACTGCACACTACGCTGTACATGGACATGACGGCAATACCACACCGACCAATGGGATCCCAGCCACAGTCACACACCAATGAAGAAACCAAGGTCACCCACAAAGAACACACATAGACAACAACCAACATTGCAGCCCGGACCCTAAGGAGTGCCAGCAGTCACACACACAACGTGTCACAATCACTGAAAGATAACACAAACTGGAAATCACATGACAGGGGCAAACAACAAGTGCCAAAGGGAAACCTGACTGTGACCCATCTGCGTCAGCACACAAACTCTGCCCTGACAGCAAACACACCTATGGGTGACACCCTGATGACCAGTAATGTGCCATGCACCCACATCACAGAGAACACAGGGAGAAGACTTTGGGGGAACATAGCTCAAGTCAGCAAGCATCACAAACAGGTACAACACTAGGGATCACAGCATGCGCAGATGAATGGAAGTGAACACACAGACATGCACATACAACACACACCTTGGGCGCAGGCAATGTCACACGTGTACACACTGCCATGAGGGGACTCCACTCCTGTGTGAGGAAAGCTGTGCCATATGTTGCCTCAGTAGGGCCCCATCATGTCAGCTGAGCACTTGGTCACACAATCAACAATTAGCACCAAATGAGGGCTCCCATCACATCAGCCTGGTCATGGATGTGCCAACGGAATCATCAGCACAGATCCAACACACTTGTATAGCAATGTTGCACTGACTACACGGATGAGTCCCTCCCCATTGATGCCCAAACCTGCATGTCCACTGGAGATGGCAACACGGTCAGGGAAGTAGACAAATGCAACGATGGCAGGCACAACAGATGTGCAGGGGTGGAAGCCACAGATGTGAAATTGCCAATGTAAGTAGGAAACCCATTGCCAAATACTGAACACATGACACCCTCAGATGCTGCTATTGATGACATGGATACACCACATGATAGGACACATTCCCCCTGGACCACATGGGTTCCTGCACAGTAACACTTCATAATCATGAGACCAGATATCACCATCACTGCAGCAAGGGCATGGTTAGCTGCACCAACAACATGTACATCTGAAGCATGAGCACTAGAGAAAAGAAAGTTGCTTTATTCAGCATATGTGTTGAGGCCAAACGAAGTCCTGAAAAAGAGCAAAGGCCAATGGCCAGTCCATTGTCAAAGTTCAAACAGGGTGACACTGGCAGATGTCACCCTACGCATGCCTGCACAATACCAGGGACAATCCACTAGGAGGGGCAACCGGGGGGCAGGCCAGGCACCGCAGGGACAGGATCAGGGCTCACCAGGGGGAGTCAGGGAAGGGGTGGTGGGTGCTGGAGAGCCACTGACAACTGCAGTGGAGGTGTCTGACATGGTGTGTGCCGGCACAACTGGGGGGCATGACACAGATGTCGTGGGTGCCGGCACAACTGCAGTGGACCCTGCAGATGGGGTGGACAGGTCCGCCACTGCAGTGCCCAAGTCAGACAGGGCGGTAGTGGACTCCACTGCAGTGCCTACCTCCAGGGGAGGAGAATGGGGAACAGGCAAGGTGGGTTGGACAGAGGGGGAGGACACCCTCACCACATCAGTGGCACAGACAAGCGCAGCGGGGGGTGTGGTGCTGGGAGAGCAAGTGGCAGGGGGAGAAGGCCGGAGCATCTTGGGGATGGTATATCTGTGGGTGGGGGAACCTGGGGCAGGGTGTGGTGGGGGCACCTGTGCAGTGGGGGCCTGAGGGATGGAGGACGGAGACCTTGTGCCTGAGCTGCAGGGCGGTGGCGGGGTCTTGCTCTTAGCACTCCGGGGGACTTGCGGGTGGGGGCCTCAGTCCGTCTGCGCCTGGGGGAGGGTGTCCGGGGGCGAGGGGCACTCTGCTCCGTGTGGGTGGGCTTCCTCTTCCCCCGGGATGCTGGAGCAGCTTCATCGGTGGGGAAGAGGCCGAGGTCACAGAGGAAGAGCTGCTGTGACTTTGGGGTTGCAGGTGAGGCAAGGGAGGGTGCTTTGGAGGGAGAGGGAACTGAGGACTGCGCAGTGCATGTGGATGCGTGTGTGTGTTCCAGGGCCCCATCCCCTGTGAGTCTGGCTTCAGTCCCCTGAATGTGCTTGCGTGTGCGTTTTGTCATTGGCGTGTGTGTCAGTGTGCTGGATGTGTGTGTGCTGGTGTGTGCCAGTGTGTGTGTGCCTGGGATGGGTAAGGTGCTGGGGAGTGTGGATGGAGCAAAGGCAGGAGGGGTGAGGGACCGTTTGAGGAGGGACACTGCTGCCGTCAGGGAGGAGTCCATGGACCTATTGCCCCTCTGTAGGTCAGACATGCCCGATGAGATGCCCTCCATGAACGACACCAGCTGAGTCAACAGCGCGGTGTGCGCATGGAGGACACTCAGCATGGCTGTCTGCCCTACATGGAGCTGGCGAAGGAGGTACACAGACTCCTCACTCAGGGCAGCAGGGGACACAGGGGCAGGGGGTGCGGTGCCTGGCCCAAAGGAGACACGCTCCCGGACATGGGAGCCTCCACGGACCTGGGGAATGGGAGCCGATGGGAGGGCGGTGGTGGTGCTGGTGGTGGCGGGGACAGCAACACTAGCTGGGGTGTGGTGGCTGCTGACACCCGCCTCCACAAGGGAGTCATCCTCCGAGTTGCTCTGGTCCTCAGCTGAGGTGGATGCTGCTGAGGACTCCTCGGTGTGGCTCCCTCGCCCTCCGTGCCACTGGGTCCCTCCGACCACTCCTCGGCTGCTGACCCAGTCTGGCTCTCCGGCTCCTCCTGGTCCGTGGAGCTGTCCCCTTCCGTGGCCGTGGATGTATCTGCAAACAATGGGGAAACAGACAGACATCAGTCACCTGCACATAACGCACACACCACTGTGAGCACAGCACATCACAGAGCAAGCCCTGGCATCATTAGTTGTACATTGCTAAAAGTGCACTAATTGAACAGGAGAAGTCAATTGTCAGTCTGATGCCAAGCATGGCACTCACATCCCACATGGCCTTGCACCCATCTGTCTGGTGTCTGTTGGATTGCAACACCCCAGTGTTGACACATGCACCAAGTACACAGTAGTTGGACAGTGCAGAGGACACGGTGTGGCATGACACATCACAGCTCTTGCCACTGAGTCAGTACAGGTTTACGGATGTAAGGGATGCCCAGAGTCAAATAGGAAATGCATGTGATGCATACCAGCGACAGACACCATGATGCACCCATGTCCTGATAGCCAGCGCCACTATGGTGTGCATGTAGCACATGTCACTCCCCTGCAGGATCACCAATCAGTAGACA
This sequence comes from Calotriton arnoldi, assembly GCA_963921515.1. Lineage (NCBI taxonomy): Eukaryota > Metazoa > Chordata > Amphibia > Caudata > Salamandridae > Calotriton > Calotriton arnoldi. The sequence continues at coordinate 1,054,889 of CAWUFW010006614.1, forward strand.
CATGCCATGGCGGAGGCATGACTGCAAAGTCATACATCACTGTCTCAGTGATGTATGACTTTGCAGCCAGACAACAACACTCTGCACTGTGTCACAATAGTAGGTCATGGGGAATGCAAGTCCTGGAGCTGCACAAGTGCACATGTACATCCCCCCCACAACACATCCTCTTAACCCTCATCTGTCCAGGTCATACCTATTGGACATATGGGAGACCTGTGACACTACCCTACATGTCAGAATACAGGCATTGTGTAAGCAATGGACCCACCCATGATGCCCACCACAGAGTCAGGGAAACAGATGCTGTCTCCCACCTTGAGTCAAGCAAACTGCAAGGACACAGTCCTAAGTGACAGAATTCCCTGCATGTAAGGGCCACACCTGGGTATCAGATGAGGAGTGGGCAGTGCACAATAGAGGGACATGGCTCCTGGACAACATGACTGCTGTACTGTGGCAGTTCAACCTGGCCCGAGGAGGGCACATAACATGTTAGACAGAGTACACAGTGCAGTCTTTGACTCACCCCCTCCTTGCTGCTCTCTGGCCTTCAGCTGCCCATCCAGGTCTGGAAAGACCACCGCCAGGATCCTGAGCATGTGGGGGGTCAGGGTCCGTGTTCCGCCCCTCCTGCGAGGAGGCGACAGCTTCAGCTGGACCCGTGCAATCCTCCGGGTCCAGCCCCGAAGGTCCTGCCACCTCTTTTGGCAGTTGCGGATCCGGCGCTTGTAGACCCCCACGGACCGGACAGCCCGGACGATGTCCTTCCAGATCTCATGCTTCCGATGGGCAGAAGCCTGTCAGGATGACAAAGTGATAAGGACATTACTACACATGCAACATATCCGTGCATGACACAGTTGCATATACATGTCGCAATCACAGGGGCACATGGTGTACCCAGGCAGTGCACGGCTGCCCATGGACAGTTTTCCAGAAGTCACTACATGGTATCATAGCATGGGGAGTAAAACCCTGTTCAGAAGCACTGTCACTGCACCATACCTGTCCAGTGCAAGTCACTACACACTATGGGGGGTGACAACTACTCAGTGAGCCTGCTAGCCAGTGGTGTGCTGACTCTCAGCCTTGCTAGTCAGACAAAATGCACATTCAGAAAGGCAGTGCACAGAACACTCACCTGCTCCCCTGGTGTCCCATACAGCTTGCTGTACTGTGGAAGTAGGCTGTCCAGCAGGGCCTGGTTCTCTTCAAGGCTGAAGGCTGGGGCTCTCTCCACAGTACGTGCCATTGCAGGGTCCAGAGGGGCAGAGACAGCAGCAGTGCAGTGGCAGATGTCGTCCTGGAGCATGTAGTGCAGGCAAGTGGGCTCTCAGGGGAACATGCAGCAATATATATGTGCTGGAGAGGCAGATACTGTCCCTTGTGTCCAAAGTGATAGGTCCAAGTCGTTTGCATCTTCTGAATCTGGCCAATCCATGGAATAGCAGCACCAAAACACGCCCACAGCATCCTTCAAATCTTCAACTTCATGACATACATTATTTTGCAACATTGTTGTGGGTGACCAACTGATTTTCCAGCAACCGACTCGTTCGAATATTCAAAAACGCGTCCGTTGCCAGGCAAGCCCATTGTCAATGGGTGCGCACCGATCGGTCCATTGCTGTTCAACGCGCACAGGGGTACAACGCGTACCCGCACACATTGAAAGCAATGGGCCGGCCGGAGGCACCGATCGGTCCATTGCTGTTCAACGCGCACAGGGGTACAACGCGTACCCGCACACATTGAATGCAATGGGCCGGCCGGAGGCACCGATCGGTCCATTGCTGTTCAACGCGCACAGGGGTACAACGCGTACCCGCACACATTGAATGCAATGGGCCGGCCGGAGGCACCGATCGGTCCATTGCAGTACAACGCGCACAGGGGTACAACGCGTACCCGCACACATTGAATGCAATGGGCCGGCCGGAGGCACCGATCGGTCCATTGCTGTTCAACGCGCACAGGGGTACAACGCGTACCCGCACACATTGAAAGCAATGGGCCGGCCGGAGGCACCGATCGGTCCATTGCTGTTCAACGCGCACAGGGGTACAACGCGTACCCGCACACATTGAAAGCAATGGGCCGGCCGGAGGCACCGATCGGTCCATTGCAGTACAACGCGCACAGGGGTACAACGCGTACCCGCACACATTGAATGCAATGGGCCGGCCGGAGGCACCGATCGGTCCATTGCTGTTCAACGCGCACAGGGGTACAACGCGTACCCGCACACATTGAATGCAATGGGCCGGCCGGAGGCACCGATCGGTCCATTGCAGTACAACGCATCACTGTACATGTGACTGGCATATGTCAGCATGCCTGTCTCAGATGGACATATGCCAGCCACAGATAGCTCCCAGGGAGTGAGGGGCACACCTACATCACGACAGCCTGTCCAAACCTTATCATAAGGCATGTAAGGCTGCATTTCCTATTGTGTGTATGTTGGTGTACATGTTGTCCTGTGGGTGTCACCTGTGGGCAGCCACCCCCAGGCTGTGCACGTGTTCATGGGGACAGGATCATGGGTGTTACGTGTACGTGACCACTGTGATGTGCAACTGTTCATATCTGTGCATGTGCCATGGTCACATTTCACAGTGGTGTTTGTGTATGTCATGTCACATACCCCGTGAGTCCCATGTGGGACGGTATGTTTGAGCCAGGGTGTCCCAGTGGCACAATAGTGATGGCCCTCCACAGTCTTTGTGCATGTAGTGTTTACAATGTCTCTGATTTCATGTGCACAATGGGAGACAGTCTCCACATCCACGTTGTGTGTGCATGGACTCTGATGTTGTGCGTGTGTGTCACAGACGTCCATGGCTCTCCTGCCATGGCAAGTGTGGCCACTACCTGTGGGGGTCATGTTTGTTTTGTTGTGGTGTACACATGATACTCCAGGTGATGCCAGTGTCCATGTGGCATTACAGGGTCCCTGGGAATGTGCCTGTCGTTGAGCTGTGGTGCCTGGGGCACATCTGTCCTCACATGTCACTGGGGGGTGACTGTGACACAGCATCATGATATCCAATGGGCCAACCTGGGACAAATTGATGCCACCTGTAGGACCGTGTTGACAGATGTTGGCCATGTATGTACCATAAATGTCGTTCCGGTACTGCACACTTCATGTAGTTGTGCCTCATGATGATGTATGTTGGGATCTTGAGTGTGTTCAATGCCGCATATGTGGGGTGACTGACGATCTTGCTTACTTCTCCTCTGCACTGCAGGGCTCCTGCTGTCCATCGGCCATTCCCAGACCTGGCAACGATGGTGGAACGGGACAGCATCCGACGGTACCGCTTCACCAGGCAGCTGATTGAGGATTTGGCAGTGCAGTTGTCCCCACATTTGCAGCCTGGCCGGCCGTATCCTACAGCGCTGACCCCCAAGGTGAAGGTGATGGCAGCCCTACACTTCTTTGCCACCGGTACCTTCCAACATACTGTGGCGTCTGCTGGTGGGATGTCACAGACCATGTTCAGCCGTGTGCTCCGCGATGTTTTGGCGGCAATGTTGCTCTTCCTGAACCGGTACATCTATTTCCCTAGACTGCGACGACTCACTGACGTGAAGAGTGACTTTTATGCCCTGGGGAGGATGCCGCATGTCATTGGCTCCATTGATGGGACACATGTGGCTTTGGTACCACCACAGGCCCAGGAGCAGGCCTACAGGAACCGCAAGCACTACCACTCGGTCAATGCACTGGTGGTGTGTCTTGCAGACATGACCATCACACACGTGTGTGCCCGTTTCCCTGGTTCAGCACACGATGCCTTTGTGATGAGGAGTAGTCGCATCCCCAGGTTGATGGCACAGATGCAGAACCAGCGTGCCTGGCTTGTCGGTGTGTACTGACTTTGTGCCATTGTGTGTGATCTGATCTGTAGTATTCCGCCCACTTTTCCAAGTCAGCTGATGTGCACTTGTCTGTCCGTAGGTGACTCGGGATACCCCAACATGCCGTGGTTGCTGACACCCCTCAGGAACCCTGTGACACCTGCCCAGATGCGCTACAATGAGGCACATGGTCGGACCAGGAGAGTGATTGAGCGGACCTTTGGTCTCCTGAAGAGCCGCTTCCGCTGCCTGGACAAGACCGGAGGGTCCCTCCCATATGCCCCTGCGAAAGTGTGCAAGATTATCATCGTCTGCTGCATGCTCCACAACCTGGCAGTGCGGAAGGAGTTGCCTCTCATCCAGGATGACGATGACCAACATCCGCCACCTGTGGAGGATCCTGGCCTGGACCACGATGCCAGTGACGATGATGATGGTGATGGTGATGGTGATGTCCGCACACAGCTCATCACCAACTTCTTTAGCTGAATGTGAGTATCCTGAGGTGTCATGTGAATGATGTGAGTTGGCATGATGTGTGGGTGGTGCTCTGGTGCTGTTGGAGTGTGTCCATGGGCTACTTGACAGGATGTGTGTTGCGATGTGTGGTGACAGGTGGGCTGTACTCCCCAACAGTGTTGACATGCTAACTTGGTTCTGGGTGGGTATCTTGTAACATGTATTGTGCATGAGTTTTGCTGTTCTGTCCTGTACTGCATTGCTTTTGACTGTGTGTCATTTCTGTCCTTCACAGGGTACTTTCAGATTCGTTTGGTGAACTGTGTCCACCGACGACGTGATTGCACATCCAGGCTGGTAGCTGTTGTGTCCCTACAGGTGATGTGCGCCACACCCATGGACTTCCTTCAGTCTACAGTTGTTGACTGTGTGCCCGCTGCCAGGTGGGATTACCTTGCATCTGTAGTGGTTACAGCATGTTGCAACTGTGTAATAAACCTGTGCTTCACTTTGTGATGTGCGTTGTCTGTGGTCACACATTTGACTGCCATTTGCTTACTGCACCTGTGGGCTACTTGACTACAACTGGGAATGGGTGTGGTGTCTGTGCATTGCACCGTCTTCCCTGGCAACATCAGTGTAGGCAATGAGTCAGATGGCCTAGGTGTGTATGTGTTGTGTAGCCCTGGTGGTGTGTCTCCCTCATATGTGTCACGTTGCCTGTACTCACATGCCTGTGTTGTCCTTGCTGTTGCAGTTCGCATACACTGTGTAATTTTGCAGTTCATCATCCCCATAACAGCACCCACGTTGGAATCACGACAGAGGCAAGTATGGTGTATTAGTGTGTTTATTGTGATAATAGTGCATAGGATGGATTGTGCTGTACATGAATCTTGCAATCCCAAGTTCCTAGATGAATAGAAAGTCCAGGTAGACAGGATCCCCAGTATCGGGGCCACTGTTGTCTGACACATTGTTCCAACTTATACTCCCCATGCAATGTGTGGGAGTAGTGTTGCCATCAACAGGGTGAACAGTCTGTGCACAAAGGCGAAAATCCAGAACAGGTTCAGGCTTCCTGGGAGTTGCGCTTGGCCATCAGCCTCTCACTTTCCCCTCCTCGGACGACCCCTCTTCTTGGGGGGCCCTCAAGTGCAGGCTGCTGCGGTGCAGGGGACTCTCCGCCAGAGTCCTCCTCCTCCCTGTGGCAGTTGCAGTTTGTTCGGTACCAGATGTTGTTGGCACACAGGGAGGTGTGGACTGGTTGCTGTTCATCTGGCGGAGGCATTGTAAAATGTCCCTGTGCACCGCCGTCATCTCATGTAGTACATCCCACTTGGACTCCACGCGGGTCATGTGGGAGTCCACACGTGACATGTGGGAGTCCACACGTGACATGTGTGACTCCACTTGGGACATGTGGGAGTCCAAGCGGGCATGATGGGCAGCCTGCTGCTGTTTAATGTCTCTGAGGAGCCCCACTACCTGGCTGAGCTCTCCGGTGCTGGACTGGTACGCATCAGCTATGCGTACCAGTTGTGGGTCTTCATGCACACCAGCAACGTCTGCAAGCAGCGACCTCTGTCTCCCACCCCTCCCACCACCCCTGCTGACATGTGCAGTGTGTGCAGTTGCACGCACAGATAACCCTGGTCCACCTTGGGGGTTGGTGGTGGTGGTGGTGTCCATGGCCCCAGGTTGGTCCAGGGTCACTGCGCTGGTGTTGTTCCTTATTCTGTCCATGTCGGCAGGGATGGTATTCGTGGTGACAGTCGTTGGAGGGGTGGGTGCAGGGGGTGCAGCTGGTGGACCTGCTGGTGCTGCAGCTGGTGGTCCTGCTGGTGCAGCATGTTGACTTGCACCGGATGTGCCAGGTTGTTCTTCATCGTCCGAGGAGGACAGAGGCTGTACGACGCCAGTGAGCTCGGCATCCTCTTGAGCCTGGGACTGGGACTCCTCAGCGTCTGCTGCTGTGTCCCTATCATCACCTGTTTTTGGGAGACACAAACAATGTATGTCATGTTTCTGCAGGCATCAGTGGTTGACACACCTGACAGTTGTGACTGTGCCTCGGGGTGCGGGCCTGTACATTGTATTGTCCTAAGTCGTCACAGTCAGGGGTTGATATTGGTGTGGCACATTGTCCTGCATTATTTGGGCATTTCTATGTATTCTCTGGGGTGTGAACATGGTCTGCATTGATTGTGTTTGGTTGACAGCCAGACCTCCTTCCCACCCACCCACCCACCCAGTCAGTTATCCCACCATGGAACGTGCTTGCATTGCAGGGAGTGTAAGTTGTCTCTCAGGATGTCAGTCAGTGGTGTCCTGCTGTTTGTTGGTGCACAGTTGGCAGCAGGGCCTTGTGCTCCCCACAGCAGTAGCCAGTGTCAGCCATCTTGTGAGTCCTTCTCCACTCCCTGTGATGTGAGCATGGTTCAGGGTGGTGTTGATGGGACAGTTGTGGGGGTGAGCTATGTCTGTGACTACGACTCCCATCATGCTATTGCCTCCACCCCCCTTCCCAGCATGCCCATGCTTCCTTCCTTTTGACTCTGCTTCCCTGTGGGGTGGGCTGGCTGTGCTGACAGGATGGCTGGGAGTGTTGTCCTGGCAGTTGTTTGGCTAAGAGTCCCAAGAGTGTCCCTGTGCTTCACACAACATAACCCAGGGTGGTGGTGCTTTGTGGGATCTTGTGTTAGGATGGAGGGCATTGCATTCTACCAGGTGGGTACTGTGGAGTTTGTGTTGGGGGGGTGTGAGGGGAGGTGCTGGTGACTATAGTCAGTGCTGCAAGTCCCCCTTCCCACCCAGCCAGCCAGATAGCCCACCATGGAACGTGCTTGCATTGCAGGGAGTGTAAGTTGTCTCTCAGGATGTCAGTCAGTGGTGTCCTGCTGTTTGTTGGTGCACAGTTGGCAGCAGGGCCTTGTGCTCCCCACAGCAGTAGCCAGTGTCAGCCATCTTGTGAGTCCTTCTCCACTCCCTGTGATGTGAGCATGGTTCAGGGTGGTGTTGATGGGACAGTTGTGGGGGTGAGCTATGTCTGTGACTACGACTCCCATCATGCTATTGCCTCCACCCCCTTCCCAGCATGCCCATGCTTCCTTCCTTTGACTCTGCTTCCCTGTGGGGTGGGCTGGCTGTGCTGACAGGATGGCTGGGAGTGTTGTCCTGGCAGTTGTTTGGCTAAGAGTCCCAAGAGTGTCCCTGTGCTTCACACAACATAACCCAGGGTGGTGGTGCTTTGTGGGATCTTGTGTTAGGATGGAGGGCATTGCATTCTACCAGGTGGGTACTGTGGAGTTTGTGTTGGGGGGTGTGAGGGGAGGTGCTGGTGACTATAGTCAGTGCTGCAAGTCCCCCTTCCCACCCAGCCAGCCAGATAGCCCAACATGGAACGTGCTTGCATTGCAGGGAGTGGAAGTTGTCTCTCAGGATGTCAGTCAGTGGTGTCCTGCTGTTTGTTGGTGCACAGTTGGCAGCAGGGCCTTGTGCTCCCCACAGCAGTAGCCAGTGTCAGCCATCTTGTGAGTCCTTCTCCACTCCCTGTGATGTGAGCATGGTTCAGGGTGGTGTTGATGGGACAGTTGTGGGGGTGAGCTATGTCTGTGACTCACGTCTCCCATCATGCTATTGCCTCCACCCCCCTTCCCAGCATGCCCATGCTTCCTTCCTTTTGACTCTGCTTCCCTGTGGGGTGGGCTGGCTGTGCTGACAGGATGGCTGGGAGTGTTGTCCTGGCAGTTGTTTGGCTAAGAGTCCCAAGAGTGTCCCTGTGCTTCACACAACATAACCCAGGGTGGTGGTGCTTTGTGGGATCTTGTGTTAGGATGGAGGGCATTGCATTCTACCAGGTGGGTACTGTGGAGTTTGTGTTGGGGGGTGTGAGGGGAGGTGCTGGTGACTATAGTCAGTGCTGCAAGTCCCCCTTCCCACCCAGCCAGCCAGATAGCCCACCATGGAACGTGCTTGCATTGCAGGGAGTGGAAGTTGTCTCTCAGGATGTCAGTCAGTGGTGTCCTGCTGTTTGTTGGTGCACAGTTGGCAGCAGGGCCTTGTGCTCCCCACAGCAGTAGCCAGTGTCAGCCATCTTGTGAGTCCTTCTCCACTCCCTGTGATGTGAGCATGGTTCAGGGTGGTGTTGATGGGACAGTTGTGGGGGTGAGCTATGTCTGTGACTGTGACTCCCATCATGCTATTGCCTCCACCCCACTTCCCAGCATTCCCATACTTACTTGCTTTTGTGGGGAGTTCAGTGTGTGTGGGTGTGAGAGCAATGGCAAGATGGCTGACAGTGGTGTCCTGCTGTTGGTTGGTGTGCAGTACCCAGCATGCCCTTGTGCTCCCACGACACAGCAACAGTGTCAGACATCTTTGATGGGCCTTTCCACTCTCTGTGGGATGTGCATGCGTGAGTGTGAGCTTGCTGGGCCATGTGGTGGGGGATGTAGAGCTGTGACTACGACTCCCATCATGCTATTGCCTCCTCCCCTTCCCAGCATGCCCATCCTTCCTTCCTTTTGACTCTGCTTCCCTGTGGGGTGGGCTGCCTGTGCTGACAGGATGGCTGGGAGTGTTGTCCTGGCAGTTGTTTGGCTGAAAGTCCCAAGAGTGTCCCTGTGCTTCACACGACATAACCCAGGGTGGAGGTTCTTTGTGGGATCTTGAGTTAGGATGTGTGGCATTGCATTCTCCCAGGTGGGTTATGTGGAGTATGTGTTGAGGGTGTGTGTGAGGGGAGGTGCTTGTGACTATGGTCAGTGGTGCGAGTCCTCCTTCCCACCCAGCCAGCCAGATATCCCACCATGGAACGTGCTTCCATTGCAGGGAGTGGAAGTTGTCTCTCAGGATGTCAGTCAGTGGTGTCCTGCTGTTGGTTGTTGCACAGTTGCCAGCAGGGCCTTGTGCTCCCCACAGCAGTAGCCAGTGTCAGCCATCTTGTGAGTCCTTTTCCACTCCCTGTGATGTGCGCATGGTTCATGGTGGTGTTGATGGGACAGTTGTGGGGTGGGCAATATGTGTGACTACGACTCCCATGATGCGATTGGCTACACTGACTTGCCCAGCATACACAGAATTCCTTTCTTTCAGTGGTCTTCACTGTGTGTTGGTGTTGTAGTGGTGGCTACATGTCTGGATGTGTTTGTTAGTTCTATTTGTGCCACTGCCTAGCTGTAGTTGTAGTTGTGTTTGTACATGTGATCACAAGGTTAAATGTAACTTTGAGATGGCATGTGTTGTGTTTATCTGACTGACATACACATTTTGGGATGATTCTGTTCTTGTTGCTGTGTAATTGCTATGAGTGCATGGTTTGACTCTCCCCTTGACAGTGATGTGTGTGTGTATTGTGGCAGAATATTGTGTACATTTGTTGTGTACTCACCAGGCTCTGGGATGTTCTCTAGTCCATATACGCTCACTGGCGGAAGGATGGCCCGCACCTTCTCCTCCCAGGGCCTGAGGTATATTGGCTTGGCAGGAGGGCCACTGCCGGTCTGTTGGCTGTTGCTGTAGTCTATCTTCAGCAGGTCCCGTACCCTCCTGCGCACGTCATACCACCTGTTCTGGATGTCCGTCTTTGTGCGCCGACATGATGATTGGGCGTTCACCCTGTTGATGATCCTCTCCCACATCTTGGTTTTCTGCGACATGGGGGTCTGTTGGACCAGAGTGCCAAACAGCTGTGGCTCCACCCTGAGGATCTCGTCTACCAGGACTTCCAATTCACAATCTAGGAACTTGGGATTCTTCTTGGGGGCATGGTGATGGGTGGTGATGGTGAGTGATGTGTGTGTTGGTGTGCAGGTGAGGGTGTGTGAGTGTGTGTTTTGCTGGGTGTATGTGAGGTAGGTATTTGTTGGTGTGCTGATGGTGTGTGGCTTGTGTGAGGGATGAGCTGTGGGTGTGTGGTTGCTTTCTCTTGGGTGCTGGCAGTGAAATGGCATTTGCAAAGGCTCATGGTAGTGATTTGTGTCCTTTATATAGGTGGAGTTGTGGGTGTGTCTTTGTTCTCTGTCCCCACCCCCCCAGTATTTATTGGCTTGGTAATTGCTTGTTTGGCCTTTTTTTGGTTGATTTTTCCTTTGTGCTGTTTGTGTATGTTGGAAACGTTCTTGTGACCGAGTCGGACCCTGCATTGGTCTCGTACGGTGTTTTCCGTTTCGTTCACGCTGTGTTTGTGCAGTTTTGTATGCTGCGTACGCGTCGGTCGCGGTGTATTGTGTTGCTTCGGCTCGGTTTTGTATGCGTGTCGGTCGTACGGCTTGTCCTCCGTCCGACTCGGTCGTGTTTTTCGCGCCTTGCATCGTACTTTGCGGGTTGGAGTTGGCGGGTACGATTCGGTCGGATTTGTTCCGGGTGCGTGTCGGTCGGTTGGATTCGCGTGTTTTTCCGGCCGGATTGCTATTTTCCGAGCGGCTCGGTCGGTCGGCTTGGTTTCCTGACGTGTCGGTCGGATTTATCGCGGCTTGCATCGTACTTGGCGTGTCGGGCGCCACTGGTACGTGTCGGTCGGTATTTTTTCCGGATCCGAGTCGGTCGGTGCTTTTTCCGGCCCGAATCGGAATCGACCCCATAGTGTTGACCCTCTGCACTGTTGCCAGTCACGCTCACAAAGGCAAAGAAGTGCTACTATATCCAAACTGAACTGTACCAATTCATAGTGAATGTATTATGTGATTTTAGCATATTCAAGTCACGAGTAGGCCTGGGCAGTAAATTCCGTTCCGCTCACGGAATTTGCGGAATTTGGGTAATTTCGCGTTCCGCGGAGAATGCGAAATTGCCAAATATTCCGCGGCTTCGCGGAGTTTTTTGCTTGTTCGCGCTTTCAAAATGCGTGTTCGCGAGATATTTCTCCCCGAGCATGCAAACAGCGTTCGCGAACAGGAAAAAAGCATTGCGAACGGGCGGAACAAGCAATTCCGCTTGTTCGCGGAACTTTTGCGTGCTCGCGGAGATTTTTTACCGTTTCGCGGAGCTTTGCGTAGCGCGACTACGCAAATTCCGCCCACCCCTAGTCACGAGTGCCAAACAAATATAGCTGATTTAATGGTTGCATATGAAAGCACCTATTGTGCTTAGTTTAATAGACTTTACCTTTGCTCTTTAAGAATTTGGGCAACATAAAGGAGTCATGTGACATTTTTATTGCCTCGTAGTTCACCAATGGAACTGTCGCCAGGATGGGAGAAGGGGCAAAATGGTTCAAATTTCATGGGCAGGGGCAGAATGGTTCTAATTTCATGGGCGGGGGCAGAATGGTTCTAATTTCATATTTAAAAACTATCACTTTTAATAAGTACTTCTCACTGCACTGCTATTGATCCAGCGGTGTACTAAAAACAGATACTCTACTACCATATACTCACCTGGGCCCATAAACACTTACACAGACGAGTCCTTGCTCCATCACTATAATGTGACATACTAATGTCAAGGGTTCTACATGTTAAAGAAACACTTTTTGAATTTTGAAGAGATATCATATTTTACATGAGATTTGTTGGGCAGCTTACATGGCAATCATCGTCCTCTTAATTTGCTGGCTCGCTCACCTCTAATCTGTAGAAGTAATGATCTGACAACACTTTCCTGATGCTCGGCTGCGTCCGTACATGTGCATGGATATGTGTTGACGTAACGGAGCTATAAAATTATAATAAAAAGCAACTTTTAAAAAGTTGAATTTCAACCTGTCCCTTATTTTTAGGTAGCATTAGTTTTCACACTTAGCTTGAAGTTGTAATGCTCCCTAACAGCACAGGTCCAAAAAGCCCGCTGCGTTTTATTGGGTCCATACCCAAGACAGACTGAAAGGAGTCCACAAGGGATACAATTACAGCTAAGAAACTGCACATCTATGTATGTATGGACTGCTTAAAAGTCCTAGTGAGGCCATTAACATCTTGTAAACCTTTACTTTTTTCACGGGCGTGCATACTGTCTCTTTAGTATGAGTGAAAATTAACGTGTCTTTGCGCTTCAACACAAGGAGGAAGAACGACACTCTGTACCGTGACCACTGGGGCTGCCTCCGTAAGTCTCGGCACCAAACAAAATCGGTAGGAAGAACCACAACGAAAAACTCTATTGAAGCATTTTCCTCCTATACGCAGGTAAGCTATATCAACTGCTCAAACACTCAGAAAAAGGGTTATTGATGGGAGTTAAACACCCTCGTTCCCCAGGGAAGGATATGCTCAGCCTTCAGGTCCTCAATTGTAGCTTTGTACTGCCGCACCTGCTCTCGCAGCCCCTCCGACTCATCCAAGCTGTCGTCCAGCTCGTTGAAGCCGGCGTGTACCGGCTCTGGCAGCTCATCATCCAACTGCTCAATCAGCTCGCTGTCTCCAAAATCCACCTCCGCCATCTTCTGCTTGCAGCTCCCGCTGATGCTCCATGAGTTTGGGCCAAAGTTTATGCGTAGCGTTTGTGTGCAAGCGGGAAAGAAATACTGAAAATGTGACGCAAGACCATTCCAGTGTAGTTATAAAAGAAATACTACTACGCTGTGATCTAGAGTTACTTGCTGTCAACTGAGCGAAACAAGTGCGACTACATCTCTTCCTAGAGCAGGGCGCAGAGCCAGCCGTTACCCACCTGTCCCTGACCACCACTGACTTGATGGCCTGTATGGTGGCTGCAGTGGCCTTGCTGTAGAGGACGGCACTGACAGTGGCGCTGGAGGGGGTTAGCAACCCTTGATGATCTCCAAACAGGAAGTGATATCACTGCCTGAAAATGTTGGGAGAGATGAGGGATGGGAGCACCAGGAAAAAGGGGGAGTGGGAGGGGCTGATATGTATGTTTCAGGTTTCGGATTTTTTATAAATATTATGCGCAACGGCAGAACAGCATTTCAAATAAACAAACATTATGAACCTGGCCTGGACATAAGGCAGCCCTCACACATAATAGAAAAAAAACGGTCTGAAATACTGTGTGGGCGGGAGGCGGTGGTGGGGGGGACGGATGGGAGCTGAAGCTAAACTGCATCAAAGAGCAAGCAGGAAATAAATATTAACAAGCAGGAGGAAGGAGGAGAAGGCAGATGCAGCCCAAGGAGAAGGAGCCTGCATGGGCGCGAGTGAATTCCTGAACCTAAACAAGCAACAATAAAAAAGGAGTGCTTGTGAAGTAATAAATAACATGAAGGAGTAAGAGCACAAGAAACACGGGCAGTCCTCATGGGAGGTTACAAAAGTACAGAAGGAGGGACTACTGAGCATAATACCCAAAGAAAAGCAGCCATTTATGAAGGACAGTAAAAGGAGCCAATTAGAAAGATGGGCGGAGCTTAAAGCTCCTATTCTAGATACAATATGTCTCAAAGAGACAGCACATTCGCTGCCTACGCGAGACCTAAAAACAACCAACCTATGGGCAAAATGGCAAATGTCATGGCAGACTGGTGCCATAAAAGGCCAAAATGCTGGGGCAGTCAGTCAAGTGACGTGACTGCCAGTGCCCAGACCTAATAGCCATGCAGAAAGGTAGTTAGCCTTTAGAAAATCTAACAATCATGGCCCCTATTCACAAAAAGAAGTTTTACGTTTCACTTTTTTGGAGCTCACAAAGAACCTGAGTCTTAATACAAGGACCTTACAATTGTTACAGATGACCAGGAGTTCTCAAGTTCACAATCATTTCAACATACCGAATTATAGTAAGTGCATATTTCCAATATGGAAATTTGATTCTAAAGTGTATTTGTCCTTGCTACTTTTTTACCTCTATGGACAAAATGTTTTCCTCCTAGAGAAATGTTTTACTTACATACTTACCAATTTTGGGAGTGGTTCCTCCCTGGTCCCACCCAAGATTTACTTCACGGTTTGACAGGAGTAAATAAATCCCTTATGGTTTTTAGGGTGGGGATGTGTATGACAAAAGCTTGTGAATGCGTAGGTGTTCACATATTTTCATCCTGAAACACCTAAAATTGTTGTGCATGATCATTTTTGCTGGCATGGAAAATGTTGCGATACTTACAATATTTTCTGTGTGAGTACATCCGTTTTCAAGTGCAATTGCACATTCTTTCAAACATTAAAGCGATTACTAGTGCACTAGTGAACTATGGTAACTGAGTACCGAACATACCTTGGGTTCGCAAAAACGTTTGCAAATCAGCCTAGACTTAGAGCCCTACTCGAGGGCACTTGATCTTTGAGTTTTAAAGGAGTGAAGAGATGAATCAGTCTCATGTCATGAACTCTGCCCCAGCGTACCTCATTTCAGAAGTACCCCTAGCTTTGGAAAAAAAATTCTAATTTCTGTTGGAAACATAGTATCGCCCAACTTTTGTATGTGGCAAGATAATTTGCCAGAGGGTATTTACGGATAGATTTGTATTTTTCAAATTCCTCACCAAAATGTTAAGATAAAATAGAAGCAATCTAGTTATATTTTTATAGCTTTTAGAAACTGAAACTTTGTATACCCACGTTATATGGTACACCGTACACCCAGGCTGTCTCATCCATTATGATATATAGGGGTGTTCCAATTGACTGGCGTAACATTAAGGGGTCGATTCCGATTCGGGCCGGAAATCTCTCCGACCGAGCCGGACCCGGAGAGATTTCCGACCGAATCGGACCCGTGCAGTCCGACCGAACGAGTCCGATGCGTCCGTATGTTATCGGACACGAGTCGGTCGGACTCCCATTGAACTCAATGGGAGCCGGTCGTACAACGCGTACGCGGGCTCCCATTGCCTCAATGGGTGCGAGGCGGACAAGGGCGCCCCACAGCGAGTACGCCGCGAAGCGCTCGCGGCGCACACGCACAGGTAGGGGGGACCCATGGGTCCCCCTGTGTGCGCTCGCGCGGGTACGCAGTACAGGGGTCCGACACGGACCCCCAAAGTACGGCTCCGACAGCGAAGTTCGAGTCGGACGGCGCGAGTCGGTCGGAGCGGCCGAGGTGCGCATCGTACTTACCCGGCCGGAAAACGTCTCCATTGCGCGGTGCGAATCGGGTCCGAGCGAAGTCGGTCGGAGCGTACGATCCGGGTACGAGTCGGTCGGAGCGGTCGGGTCGCCCGGACGAGTCGGTCGGCGACTCGCATCGTACTCGCTCGGCCGGACCCGCGTACGGTTCGGTCGGAAACAGGGCTCCGAATCGGATCCGGTAAAGCCGAAACCTATTCGGAGCCCTACCGGCCGAGATCGGAATCGGCCCCTAAGTGCTTGTTAAATTATTGGACAGCTCAGTGGAATGTAGCACCTGCTGCTGGGAAGTACCCCAAAATACTATCAAAACATGCAAGAATTTTTTTCCACCAGCCCATCTATTTTTTTTAAACATACTTTTATTGGGTTTTCACAACATTGTCAGTAGACAGGTCATACTGTAATATTGGATACCATTGGAATCATATCAATCAGACACCCAACCCACAACTTCCCTCCCTGAACAATTCCTTCCCTCCTCCCCGACTCGTGCCCTGCCCATATGGCAGCCTACCTAAGCATTTATCTTAAACATGACATATTCAAGAGAGCCTTTTTAAACCTAGAGTTGCTGGCCACCTCTTAGACCTGTGCACAAGCACTCACACATTCACTGTCCGACAGGAGCTCCGGCGATGCCTCTTGGCACTGTCCCCATAGTCGTAGTAGATTAGTGGGCCTACCATGCTTCAGCACTCTGTAAGTATGCAAGATCTGTCATCTACCTTATTCTTGATCATGTATTCATTTCAGGGTCTGTGATGTCACGCGTTCCTGCAGAAAGTCAGTCCAGATCTCTCAGACTGTGGCAGATATTTTGGCATATTACAGGAATTGCCCCGAGCAGAGACTCCCCGAAGATTATAGACGTGCTGCCCATATAGAGATCCTCTATAGTTTGGCAGCGCCCGTCCAGCCACTGTCTTGTGTCCATTACGGATTGTATCTGTCGGAAGGGGCTCACCATCACACCAGCTTTGTGCATGAAGGTTTACGCAGCACACAGTCCTCTCCCATCCCTCTGCCACCTGGCATACCACAAAGGGTCAGCCTCCTGTCGTTTGTGTACCTGCCATTAGGTGCTGTCAGAGTTCATCTTCCTCCATCACTCCGCCCAATAGTCTAATTTCAGCTTTCTGTCCCTCATCGCCCCATTGTAACAGTCCTGCTAGATAGTATAATTGTAGATTTGGCAGGCCTCCCATCCCCCAATCTAATTTGAGGATTTTAGCTTAAACCTTACTCTGCTTATCTGCCCACACCAATGAGATCAGTAGACTGTTCAGCTACTGGAACGTCCGCCTCGGTATGAGACAGAAGGCGCTCTGGAGCACGTATAGTCAACGTTTCAGAAACATAATTTTACTAATTGCTACTCTTCCGCTGTCATGGCTGACATGCAGTCCACAATTTGCCCTCCCCTCATTGTTTAGCACTGTAGTGGGAGTACAAATTGTGGATTGCATGTACCATGATGCAAAGGAGCAAACTTTTCTAGGATATGATGAAGTGTCCGGCCACACCCTTTTCCCTGCCCAAACTGATTTTTATGACCTCCTCTACCATTTATCATACGTTCCTAATGTTCCTTTTGTAAAAATTGCATTTCGGCCCATTGATTACACTTCATCCGTCCCGAGCCGGAGAGTAAGGCCTGGTTGCGGAGAGAACAGCCCAAGCCAGAGATTCCAGCCCGACTGCGGACATAAAGATACAACTCGTAAATGACCTCTGTGAATACGAAAAGTCGTAAAGTTAGACTTTTGTCTCAGATTGCCTTTGTGAATCGGGCCCCTAGTGTTCAACAGGGACAAGTGGATAGTGTGTGCGTCTCCCTGGATTAGGTGAGAAAAGTAAGGCAGGTGCCAACAACATTAGTACCCACATATCGTTGATTGTTAACAGCTATTCCTAATCACCCAGATGTACTAGGAATACATGATACCAGAACCATTGCTACTTCCAACAGTACGACTTTCTTAAAGCACCTTGCCTATTGGCCACTTTCACCATGTATCTCAGCTCCGACGTTCTTCATCAATAAGGGCGTGCTGATCTGGGACCCAGCAGGCAGCGTCGCAGGGAGAGTCACTGTGCAAGGCGACGGCAGCGGTCATTGTGAGATCGAGTGAAACCCCGCAGCCTCGTTCGGTTACTGCATCTGCACTCAGTTATAATGTGAGAATACGTAGTCCCATCCCAGGGGAAGGTGAGGGACGGGGGTCTCACCACATCAAGGGTGCGGTTACAAATAGAAGAACTCCTCCACGAAGGCGAGGTCGGCCCCAAGAGCGTGCACGTTGCTCTAACTTGGGGGCTGCGTGCTAGTCACGCTAACGTGAACCTATAACCATAGCTTCTCTATGCTATTTTCAGCATGAGAGAAGCTACAGGATTGGATGGAGCAGGCTAAACCAGCGCTCCTTTTGCGACTGGTGGCCTGTGTCTCCAATCCCACGGCTGTTAAACAGCTTCTGGATTGGTGAGGCAGAAGTGCGCATGTTGGGCATTATCGTACCAAGCCAGCAGGCCTACCCAACATGCGCACTCTGCAATTGTTGTGTCATCGCTGCTGCTGTCAATCAGCAGCCATCACCCCCGCCCTCACACTCGCCGGCAAGCACATCGGTGAAATGATTGACACCATTTTACTAATGTATATACTGTTGTTTAGTTTTGCGCTTGCAGCAGGCGGGTCGATGCTCCTCTGCCCTAAGGGAGCAACCGCTCCTGCTCTCTCTGTGTAGTCCGGGAATATGCGGATGGTGTGGTTATCCAGAGTCGGGTCTCCGCCTTCCCGGATCACCTGGAAGATCGCATCCCAATCCCTGTAATTAAGAAGTTTTTAATATTTATAGGTCTTGTTGGCGCGCCTGGCGGGGTTTCACGGCCAGCAACCAATGGACTCTTTCAGTTATGAAACAGGCAGAAAGCACAGTCGGCGTAACTGGGAACCTGACCCATCCTTCCAGAAATTGTTCCAGGGCCGTCCCTTCCACTCCTTCAGGAAAGCCCATGAAGCGGAGGTTGGCTCTCTTCGAGCGCCCCTCCACATCCTCGACCCTTTCTTCCAGCTTCCTGGTGAGCACTGTGATTTTTTCCCTCCACCTCCGTGAGGGCCAGCACTTCTCCTTGCAGGGCCATTATGTTGCCCTCTATGACCAAGGAGTGTATGGCTACTTTTCTCAGATCCACTCGCAGTAAATTGACATCTTATGCAATAGTGTCTATTTGCATTTCTAGTGTAGAAAGTGAGTTTTCGATTGCCGGCAGAATTTGGAAGCCCGTGGGACCTGTCAACTCGTGCATAGTCTGCTCAGGTGCAGTCTCTGCCAGCCCTCCCATGCCCTGTTTGTCTTAGTGGCAGCATACAGATCCATTTTGGTTTCTTGGGTGGCTTGTGCGGCCTCCTTTTGCCCATCGTGGAGACAGGAGGGTCTGGGCTCCAGCCACTCTAGGGAGAGGGGAATCCCCACCAGCAGTTTGGTTCAATTCGGTGGCTGGGGGTAGTTTTTCATGGGTCCCAGCTGTCATCCCCATGTGCGGGACCCGGGGGCACCCACCCTGTAGCGTGTCGCGGACACCCCAGGCGCCTGCCACCAAGCCTCCCAACCAGCAGCCTCAGGTATCAACTCAGGCTCTCTGACAGTCTGCTTGGTTCAGTCTTTACCTCCCCCAGTTTGGGGTTCCAGGCAGTTGTTATCCTCTATCCGTGTTTCTGGGTCCTGCCAGGGCACTTTCCACCCCAATGGCACTTTGCGGGGCCCTGCGGGCAAGTCACCAGCTCCAGCCTCCATCGGCTGCAGCCCCCTGCAAGTGATCACTCTCTGGGGTATGCTCTTTTGCGACCAGTGTGGTTCTGCCAAGGATGACCTCCTTTCCTTTTTCACTTCTGGTCACTAGGAACAATAGCTCAATTTAGACCCTATTGCAGGCCTGTCCGGACTCTGGGGCCCACCAAGCACATTGCTGGATCCCTCTGGACCCGTCCCTATTTTGCTCTCTACCATGTGGGGGCCCCTCCAGGGAAAAGAGCCCCCAGGCCTACCGCTCGTGGCTTCTGGTGCACTCCAGAGGCCCCTAGCCAACCACCCCTGCTGGGGCTTACCTCTCACCCCTCAGCAACACGCTGGGCGCGCCGAAAGCAAACAGTGCAGATCGCCGGCAACTCCCCACTGCTCCCGGGGCTTCTGCGCAGCTTTCAGAGGGGCTCCCTCTCCTCCAGCCCCCTGGGCTGCCCTCTTTCATCAATTCCGGCTGGCTCGACTTGATGTGGCAGCTATCATATGCCCCCCTCGCGAGGGGCAGGTTTCGGAGGGCAGGATCTCGCCTGGGGCAGCTTCTGCCTTGCTATGTCAGCCCTCCCCAGATTATGGGGCTGTCAACAGTGACTTTGTGTGGGTCAGCCCCATTAAGAGCCCAGGATGGTGCAGGATACTGGTGCGGGGGCCTGGAGCTCCTGAGTTAAGCTGCAGACAACCATCTTTACAGCCACGCCCCATTGCTTGACATTAAAGTAAACAATACAAATGGAGTGCCCGAAGGCAAATAGGAAATTTAGACTAATTGTTTGGGGATGTGTAGTGAACAATGGAGTGTATTGTTTGCCTACCCTAATAATATTTGTAATTGCTGAAATATTCATTATTAGGATGATAATTCTTACTCATGTGATTTATAACATAATAGTGTAGGAGGTTGGCTTAGTATATGGTGCACACTTTTTTAAGTAAAGCACCTTGCAGTAATCCAGGCGACCCATTTGGTGATTTTAGTGGTCTTTGATAATCATAGAAAGCTCTCAAAGTGGTAGCTGTAGAAAGCAGCCTTCAGGCTTATCCTGAAGGAGTGTTAAGCAGCTTGTTTTACCAGATCTAATCATGTAGTGTAGGTTAAACGAAAAAGAACCTTAGAATGTATATATAAAAATATTAAAAAATTATTACACAACACTCACAAATACATTGCTATATCTCCTACCCAGAGATATAAACACAATTATACTTCAATTGCAAATAAGGTAAGTAGCACAAAATACAGTTGTCTCCAGGGGGAGACCAAACCATATACTAAAAAACTGGAATGCAAACTGCGATCGAAGTCGGGACTTGGACCAGGAGACTCTGAGGAGCTGGGGATGGAAGGAACCACCCAAAGTAAGTACCCAGAAACTCCATGGAGGCTGTGTGCAGAGTGCAAACACAGCCGTATGTCCAATAGAAGTCAACGGGGAAGTCGTGGTTGCAGTTTTGAAGAAGAAGAACCCTTCCCAGTGGACCCTGAAGAAACCCCTTGAAAGACAGAAGGTTGGAGAGTCACCCCACCTGTGGATACCCCAGGAACCAGGATACCTACACCATGGAAGCCGGGTGCATAGGTTCGAAGGGACGTCGGAAGCCGCCGTAGACCACAATGGAGGACAATAGGATATATGCCACTGGAAAAAACTGTGCACGAGTCCAGTGGAATCCAAGGGTGGATTCTTGAAGTAAAGAACCTGCAAGCAGAGGGGCAGAATTTATGACACTCGGAGCTGACCAGGAGGCACAGAAGAGCAATGCCCACCGAGTTGACTGTGACCTTGTCGCTGCAGATGTGGGAACCAGGCGATGCTGAGGAGAACCAAGAGCTGTGCACGAGCTGTCCCACGTCGGAAGTTGAGAACCAGAGAGTCAGTGTCCGGCGGGAGCACCAGCAAGCCTTGGCGGTTGCAACAGGCGTGGAAAGCGAAGAAGGAGCCATGTTGGGAACAGCACGGTCCGAGGGACTCACCACAATCAGGAGAGTCAGAGCAGGCCCCGAGCAAGCAGGGGAGCCCACTGGAGCAGAAGAAGACCCTCGAGAGGACCCACAGACTGTAAGCACAGGAGTCGCAGGAGGACCTCGAGCAGCTCACCAAAGATGAAGGTCCATGGTGCAGAAGATGCAGTGAGGATGCTTTACTTGACAGGAAGAGATGCTGAAGCTTCTTGTAGCCCAAAGATCTCTGGAGTGCAGAGCCAACAAGCCTTGGCAACAGCAAGTCAACACAGTGCACAGGGGTTCGGTCCCAGCAGTTCTGATGAGGTATACTGGCCTCAAAATTGCAGAGAGGGTAGGTCAAGCCTCGAGGGAGCTGCAAAACCACCACCTGTGTTCCTGAGCCTTTTGAAGTCCGTGGGACATCAGGAGCAGCAGACCGGTCAGCTTCACTGTGGTGCCTGCAGATGCAGGGGAGTGACTCCTTTACTCCAAGGGAGATTACTTTGAGTGTCCTTGATGCCCACAGGTCTGTTGCAGGTCATGGAAGAAGCACAGACACAGATGACGAAGAAGACTTGCAGAACAGCGAGACCAGGAGCAGCAGGAGTCTTCCTTGATACAGTCTTGGTTCCAGGCAAAGTCCAAGTACCCAGACGGTCAAAGAGTGACATGGTTTCAGGCTTGAGTCTTGTCCCATGACGAATCTGAGGATCCACCCACAGGTAAGCCCTTAAATACCCTAGGAAAGGGGTTAGGACGACTCAGGGGTCCCTCCCAAAGGAGGGGCTGGACAGAGGGGAGGATACTCCATGTCTTTTGTCCAGTTTCGCGCCAGAGAGGGAGCCAAGGGCTCCCTGAAATGGCTCAAACCGGAATATGCAAGGAGGGCACCAAATGTGCCCTTCAAAGCAGTCTGGTGGTGCTGTCATGTGTCCCCACCCCAGCCCAATACACTAAGTCCTGTCTGGGAGGTGGTCACACCTCCTTTTTTTTTTTTTGCAGAGTTTTATATAGCGCGAAATTGACCAGCAACCGAATCGGGTATCAGAGCGCTTTACATAGCACCAGTTACGTTACATGAGGACACACATTCATTTTTGTTAGGCACGGGGAGATTAAGTGATTTGCCCAGAATCACAGGATGTTCAGCGTCATTACCGAGACTCGAACCCAGTTTCCCAGGTCCGAGGTCGAACGCCCTAGCCGTTAGGCCAACTCCTCTCCCCTTGTGACAGGAAACCTATTGCTCTCCCTTCCCCTGCACTAGCTTGCTGGCAGACCCTGAAAGCCTGTTACCAGGAGTACTAGGGGCTGCCAGGAGGAGCCCCCCCAGAGCATGGTTTCATACCTCCAACACCAGTAACCGTGTTGGGGTATGATTCCAACATGTTTGATACCAAGCAAACCCAGGTTCGGTACAGCCACTACATAGTTAGCCATCGCGTAGTGACGGATGGCCACTATATGTATCAAAATGGCTGGCCGCCCTTACAAAGCCTGAAGAATCGACTCCGGGGTTTGTAGGGATGTCCTGCTCATGCAGGGGCACCCTCACACTTATAACCCAGCACCCTGCTTTCAGGACTGAAAGGCCTGCCAGGGTGACTTGTAGGTTTTTAGTGTAGTGACCTCAGATATAAGAAAAAGTATATATGTCGTAAGTGGTGCAAGCACCACCTCACACAGGCTGCAATGGCAGGCCTGTAGTCACAATTTGTGTGGTCTCTCATGGGTGACACAATACATGCTGCAGCCCATGGGAGACCCCTGGTGTACCTATGCCCTGGGTACCTTAGTAGCATATACTAGGGTCTTATAAGGGTACACCAGTAGCCAATTGTGGATATACAGAAGCACTTACCATGATCAATTTAGCAATTTAGTGTGAAAGCACAGTGACTGGGGTCCTGATTAGCAGGATCCCAGTCAGACTGGTCAAAAAAACATACTGACACCAGCAAAAAGTGAGGGTAACCATGAAAGCAAATCCTACTTTCCTACAAAAAGCATTTAATAAATATTAATTATTATAAAATACCAAAGTTTGTATGTGCACTGAATCTGGGAGATTGGGCGCCACCTTCTCTTTAACTTTTAAGAGCAAAACATTCTAAACACTCTTTCACTCCTGTTAGTCTAATAAAGGGGTATGTTTCAGAAACATCTTTCAGTTTTCATTTTCTCTACAAAATTTGCAGTTTCTTTTGTGGGCTGGAGAACCCCACCTGGATGTGACCCCCTGAAAACATTGGAGTTCTCATAAGACTGCCTCCATTGGCTCCGGCAACAAAAGTGCACGGGGGTCATTTAAACGATAATAAACACAGAAGGAGTTCAAGCAGAAATATGAAGGCACTGTAATTAGAATAAGTTAACAACAAGGATGAGGAAAATTAGGGGACTGCAAAGCAAAACTGGGACATGGGAATCAGCCCTGGGTATGTTTATCGACTGTTGCCCATATTTATTTTGCCTCTTACTTCCAACCAACAAAAGCAACCGGGGAAACACAGCTGAAAATTAAAAATGACAAATTGAGTATTGACAAAAATGGCATATTGGGTATTGATGGGTGGTGGGAAATCACAGCCTTAGCAGTAGTAAGGGTCAGGTACAAAGAAAGACCATCGGCCCCTATTCAATGCAGGGAGGTGACCAATGTAATGTGTGCGACTGTAAACATCCGGAAGTGAGTGGACCTCTAACAGTGAACAATGTCTTTCTCATTTAGTGTAAATCTCATAAATTGGAGTACTAGCATTTTTTGTGTATGATTCTCACTTATTAGAGCCCAGTCTCACTCACAGGTTGTAATCCTCACTTCTTGGATGGGGGAGTGACCAAAGATCATATGCTTGCTTTGGTCAGGTAGGCCTCAAAAAGATTCACACCCAACTAATGAGGCTTTACCTTACAATGTGAGATTGCCATCTGCTGTGAAAGATCAATACCATGTGAGCTAGACTGTGCTACATGCTCTAAGACTGACACCTACTGAATGAGACAATGCTTCCAGCTGTTTTGAGATTCGCCCGAATGAGGTAAACTGTGCTCCTGGGTGTTTGACTCATGCATAATAAGTGAGACTGCTGTAAGTAGTGAGTCTCACACCAACTGAGTGAGACTATTCTTGAAGGAGTAAGCCTCTTACTCAGCGAGAGAGAGCCTTTGCACAAAGGACTTGTGAATCACTCTAGAAGGCTTGTGTTTGTCTTTTTGGAATCCCCAAACTTTTTGTGGGCACTGCTGAAAATGAAGGCTTGTGTTTTTGCCTCAGTCCTTAAGTGCTTCTCTGAACTAGAACAACCCCTAAAAGAGGTATAAACCACACTGTACTATGAGCTGGATGTAGGATGCTCCTATCGGCATGTACATGGGGAATTTACACACTTGTGTTTTTATTAACAGTGCATAAAGGAAGGAGTTCCCTGTGCATCTAGGCCGAGCCCTCTGCAAATCGCTATTATGGTATGCTTTGGTAAAGCATTTTAGCAAATTTATAGAGGTACCTACCAAGATGTATGTTGACTCTGTAAAAATACGTAGAAGGTCCAGTGAAGAGACTGGTGTTACTGACGTATGTTTTTAGGGATATTTATAAATGGATACTGTCAAAGAGGGACCGAAGAATGCACAGGAGAGCCTTTGATAGATGTAGGAAGCTGGACTTCTCTTTGCATATGTCCCTCCACGTTTTGCCCTCATTTGAACTGCTAGATCCTTGTTTTCGACTCTGACAGTGCACTGAAGCCTGCTAATCAGGCTCCAGTGCCAGTGTTCTTCCCCCTAAAATGAAATGCTTAATTGTAGCCCAACTGGCCAGGACTTTAATACCCCTGAAAGGCCCTGGTAAATGGTACCCCTGGTGCCCAGGACATGGGTACTTAAGAGGGTTCCTAAGGACTGCAGCATTTATTATGCAACCCTAAGGGACCCACACTCAAACTGCATGCAGACTGCCATTGCAGGATGCATGAAATGGTGCAAACCATTTTGAAAACATGACATGGCACACTCTCTGTATGTCATGCCAAGGTACACTGCATATACTATATGTAAGTCACCCCTACAGCAGGCATTAGAGACCTAAGGCAGGGTGCATTATATTATAAGTGAGAACACAAATCCTCCCCGGCATACCGGGGAGGATTTGTGCCTCACCTGATCCGTAGTACCCTTCCTTGTTGGGACGACTAGAGATGCCATCTTGGGGCGTGCTTGCTCTAGTCGTCCGTAGGGGATTACATTTAAAGATGCACGCCAAAGGTGCATCAAAGGCAAGCCCGTCTGCACCCGGAAGCGGCCAGCGCCAGCCACGCTGCCCGTGCCACCTCCTACAGTAAGTCTGTGCATCTCCAATATAGCCGGAATGAGCTGTTATTGTTCAACCTCCCGATATGTAATGAGTCCTGTAGGTGGGACGTCTTAGCTAATATGGCCACTGTTTGCAGCCACTGTACATTTTGCCTATCCCCAAAGGCTGTGTACTCCCCTCCTCTCAGTAATGTACCTTGCAAAAGTCAGAGGGAGTGCACGATTAGAGCGGCTGTGATCAATGCACGTTCAGTTGCCAAACACTCACAGGACATTTTCAATTTGCTCTCAGATGATCCTATAGACATGCTTTTCATCACTGAGACCTGGTTAACTGAAAATTCTAACCCAGTGATTGAGCTGGCCATCCCTGATGGCTTTAAAATTTCGAGAGCTGATCGTAAATCTGGAAGGGGGGAAGGGCGGAGTGGCGGTAGTGTTTAAGGAAAATTGGAAATTTCAACCGGGTGACTTAAGGGAGTTTGGGGAGGGAGAAGTCCTCAAATTCTGCATGACTATCTCCCCGCATTTTTCACTGGGAGGTATCCTGATTTACAGGCCCCCCGGTCCTGTGAGCCCTTCCCTTAAAGCCCTAGATGAGTTAATCATCCCATGAGCTCTTCGCTTTCCCACTTTATACTCCTTGGGGATTTTAACATCCACTTGGACATTGGTGAAGCAGGGGACACTCGGGAGTTACTAGACTCTTTAAGACTTGCACAGCTTCAACAATGCGTTAGCTCCCCCAAAAACCAGGGCGGTCAGTTGCTGGATCTGATCTGTTCCAACTTTCCGATCTCAGTTTAGAATCCCCTACCGGTGTCCTGGTCAGATCATTTCTTGATTCACCTCTCTTGGCAAATTCATAATAAACCCATGTTGGCACAACACTGTTTGGGACTCCAGGGGAGATCCACCCACAGAATTGACCCAACGGCCTTTAGTCTTGCTCTTGCGGAGTCACGTCCGGCCCTATCCAATAACCTGAATGAAACCCTAGATAGTTTCACAAACTGGATTTCCCGGGCGGTAGAGCGCCTTTCTCCCGTGAATGGTCGTAGGCGCACAAGGGATTCTCCTTCCAAACCGTGGTTTTCGGGTTCCCTTAAAACTCAGAAGCAGCAGTGCAAAAAGCTGGAACGAAAATAGAGACAGGAGTATTGTCTGACAGCTAGGACCGCTCTAAGAAAGGCACAAAAGTCCTATTACGCTGCCATTGCTCAAGCTAAAAGTCTTTATTGAGCAGAGCGAATTGCCATTTCGGGGAACAATGCCAAGGAAATCTTCAACATTGTTCAAAGTTTTCTCTCCCCTAAAGCGGAGTCCATTACCCACTCCCCTTCGCTTGCCTGGTGTGAAGAACTCTCTAGTTTCTTCATCAACAAGATCCGAGCACTCCAATCTAATTTTGACATTGGTAATAGTCTACCAGCGGCTAGCATTCCTCCTGACTGGTTGCCACATGTTACTTCAGCTACTTTGGTGGCCTTCGACGCCATATCTAGGCAGGACTCCTTAGCGGCCCTCAAATCTCTTAAATCTGGTTCACCGTCTGACCCTTGTCCGGCTAAATTGCTAGCCAAGGCTGCCAAGGTAATCAACCCAGAGTTGAATATGCTGATCAACCTATTTCTTACCTCAGCCGTTGTGCCTCCAGCCTGGAAACAAGCTAAAATTGTCCCTCTATTGAAAAAACCTACCCTTGACCCCAACATCAACTCCAGCTATTGCCCTATTTCCCTCCTCCCTGCTGTGGCGAAAGTGTGCGAAAAACTGGTTAACAAACAGTTGTCTGAATATGTAGAGCAACATCGTCTTCTTCACCCGGCCCAATCTGGCTTCAGAGCCTCTTACAGCACTTAGTCAGCTCTGGTCGAAATCTCTGAAGCCATCCTGGAAAAGTTAGACTCAGGAGGTAAGGCAGCCCTGATTCTGTTGGACCTGTCGGCTGCGTTCGGCACCGTGCCACACTCCCTGCTCCTGGACCGTCTCCAGGAAATTGGAGTATCAGAGTCTGCCTGGCGGTGGCTGAAATCCGATCTTGAGGTCAGAACGCAGCAAATCTGGATCCCTCCTTTTTCAGCCTCCCCCAGAACCTGACCACAGGTGTGCTGCAAGGGTCTATATTGAGCCCTCTGCTCTTTAACATTTATGTGTCTCCCTATCCAGATGGCTGAGGATCTTGGTGCCAAAGTCATTGCATATGCAGACGATACCCAGCTCCTTTTCACATGGAATAAAAATTACTCCTACACCTCCCAAGCCAAATCCTGCCTGTCAGCTGTCTTCCGTTGGCTCTCCTTTGCCCAGTTAAAATGTAATGAGGAAAAAAAACAAGATTCTTCTTTTTGGAACCTTCCCTCCGTTGTTCTGGAACTTGTTCTGGCCTGAAGAATCTCCCCTTTCTACCTCTGAGGGCCAACCCATGAAGAATTTGAGGATCTGGTTTGATGAGAAGCTGAGCTTCATTTCCCAGATTAAGAAGTTTACGGGTCTGTGCTTTGGCACATTAA
Organism: Calotriton arnoldi; assembly: GCA_963921515.1. NCBI lineage: Eukaryota > Metazoa > Chordata > Amphibia > Caudata > Salamandridae > Calotriton > Calotriton arnoldi. The sequence continues at coordinate 1,082,754 of CAWUFW010006614.1, forward strand.
AATCCTTAAAAAAGTTCCTCCCTCTTCTTCCCATCTTGGCAAGGGAAACTATCACCCGTTCGCTGATATCTGCGCGCCTTGATTACGCCAATGCCTTATACGTTGGTCTGCCCGGCTATCTACTGAACAAACTTCAGGTAGTGCAGAACGCAGTGGCCAGAACTCTTCTCAATATTCCTATAAAGACCAGCGTTAGACAACCCCCCGTAATCTGCACTGGCTTCCAGTGATAGAGAGGGTGAAGTTTAAATCCTTGGTCCTGGCACACGCAGCTCTCTATGGACTTGGCCCCGCATACCTGAAAAAGCTCTTCAGGTTCTTTGTCCCTACCACGCAGCTTCGCTCAGCCACAATGCTTTTGGCCCACGTCCCGAGGTTTCGCCTGAAGAGGGTAGGCGGCAGCTCCCTTGCTTACAAGGCGGCTGTGGCTTGGAAACAACTCCCTCTAGACCTCTGCAGCAACCAGGATCCTAAGGCTTAAGACCAGTAGCGGCCCATGGTGGGAGTGCTGCCGGGCGGTGACGCGGGGGCGGGGAGGGGCAGGGTGGGGGTAGAACTACGGATTACGGCCGAATAGAGGTAAGTAAACATATAAATAAATAAAACGAATTGCGTGCGCGCTGCATCGCCAAATGCGATGCAGCGGCGCAACGAAATTCGTTTTATTTATTTATATATTTACTTACCTCTATTCGGCCGTAATCCGTAGTTTACTACCCCCCACCCTGCCCCTCCACCGCCCCGCGTCACCGCCCGGCAGCACTCCCACCACAGGCCGCTACTGCTTAAGACCTTCCTTTTTATCTAGGTCGTTATTTAATTCTTTTTTCTTTTTTTCTGCTTCTCCTTCCACGGGGCTCGCGCCGGGACAATCTTTGAGTAGCTGTGCGCACTACAAATCCCATAAACATGTCTGCATGAGCAGATTTACCCCTGTGATATCTGGTTCCATTGCCGTGACATTGCAAGTGATTATGAAGCCATCTTAAGCATATGTACTGGGCACTGGTCAATACGAGTTACCCAGCATAATGGCTTCATTGAAAATAGTGGTGTTTGGTATCAATAATCTTAATAAATCAACACTGATGCCAGTGTTGCATTTATTATGACATGCACCCAGAGGGCATCTTAGAGGTACCCCCCTGAAACCTACCAGTTATTTAGTGTGCTGGCTTTCTGGACTCTTCCAGCCTGCCACCACAGATGAGTTTCTGACCCCCTGCTTGGGAGAGCCAACACTCTCAGAGGTCAGGAACAATGCCTGCTCTGAAGGAAGGTGATCACACATCCTCCAGCAGGATGGCTAGTTAATTAGCATACCAAGGCCAGAGGCTTCAAAGCCTCAGCTGCCTTTGATATGCGATCCCAGCTTCCTCCAGACCTGGAGAATGCCACCCCTTGCCCTGTAGTAGGCGTGTTGCACTACCAGGCAAGGCACACCCCAAGGGGGCCACCTGAGGTGGACACTCGAAGAAGGGTTTCACCATCTTGTTTTTGATGAAACTAGGAACTCTGGGTCAGGTTTATGCCCACTCTCCACTGGAAGTAGTCATATAGGAGGGGTAGTCACCGCAAGGGTAGGTAGCCCATTGGCTACTACCTTACACTCCCCTTACCGCCCCTAAATTCAGTATTTTGGTGGTCCCCTGACACCAGGAACTCAGATTCATCTGCCTGAGAACAGAAGAAGGACAAAGAAGAGCCAACTATGCAAGACTGTGAACCAAAACCGAAATTGACACCAAACCCTGCCTGGCTGCTGCTGTCTCAACAATTGCAAAAAACTACTCGTCCTGCCGCTGAACAGCCTCCCCAAACCCTTGGAAATCTGTCCAGTACATTGCCAACTAAGCAGCATCTCCCTTGCGGTGGAGGAGCCACTCCCTGCCTATGCAGGCACAGACTGCATCTGCCCGGTTCCCCCTTTTAAAACCGAACTGCTGGTGGTTTCTTGGACCTTGGCCCCTAGGCTCCTTAAGTCCAGGAGAAGAACCCTGAAAACTGTTTGCAAGTATTTCTATGTAGTGAATGTTTCTCCCATAGGATAACATTACTGCGTTCGAGGCTCATACCTCAAAACCGTTATTTGACTGTATTTTATATTTCTGCAAAAAATCCTATCTTTCGAAAGTACTTACCTGATCCCAATGATCTTGGTGCCTAAAATTATATAAAAATCTGTGTTCTTTTTCTAAATTTGTCTCAGGTTTCTTTTTGAGTGTGTGTCTCATTTATTGACTCTGTACAAAAAATGTTCAAAACTCCCCTCTGATGAGCCCAGTGCTTTAAACTGGCTGGCATTCACAGGCACTGAGTACTAGCACTTCTTATTTGTTTCCCTCTTAGTAGCGGCACTTCTCCACTGCCAAGGAGAGTACCGGTCCTCATAAACTTTGTTCCCTTTAAGGTGCTGCCGTGCAGCTCCATTTTCATTTCCGCGCTCTTCATTATGAGGAGCTTGCATGCTCCTAAAATACAATTAGATCTCTGGGAAAGGAAAAAGAAAGACTTGCAGTGTCTGTGCATTGCATTCTAGCCATTGTGCTGTCTGAAAGGAAACTCTTTTCCTCCCTGCACTACTGCAACATCTGACTTTTGAAGGGTGAGAGAGGTCAGCAGGCGAGGCTTCAACAATTGTGTTGAATGGAAGCACCGAATAGGGCTAAATGAGCCGCCCGGTGGGATGCTCTATCATCATCTTTAACAGTTTGAAGATGTTCTGTGCAGAAAGGCCTCCAAGAATGCACCATTGTTTACACTGTAAATTATGAGGTGTTGCAGCACAGAGGGTGTCTTGCCCAATGGCAGCTTAAGAAACACGTTTTTCAGTTTGGGTTGCAAATAAACAGGAGCAGCAACATTTTCGTAGAAGATACCCTGAACTAAGAGAGGGCCAAGGAATTAGGGAGACCAACCGTCCATAATTTTCATGGAGTGTCCATGAATTAACCCTAATGTCTGTGTTGAAGAATTCAACAGACGGCATTTGTCCGTAATTTAAGCCTTTGTACTAAAAGACCAATGTTACACTTAAAATGACTCAGCTGAAGTGGAAGGTCTCCTGTGCTGTGATCCCGAGGGAGGGGCAGTCACTCAAACAAGAAACAAGCCTTCTCGCCAGGGTGCCAGCTGCCTGCCATGAAAAGAAATGTAGATATGTGCAGTTCGTAAATCTGTAAATGTAAAGGCTGATTGGGAGCCAGTAGAGGTGGCATTAATTGATGGAAACAATTTAAACATTGATAGAGTGCTTACAGCACTCTAATTTGTAGGGGTGCACTATACTCCTGATACAAACGCACTCATATATATTTTGTCGTGTGCAGTGTTTTACTATTATTAAGATGCATTTATTCACGTCATATTAGTATTAAAGTGAAGTGAGCACATTTAAGTAGGATTTTGTGTGTATTAGAAATATAATTCCTGTATGTGTAATGTGCAGGATGACGTTGTATTCATATAATGTAACCATGTTGAGTTTAAGTTATCTGATTTGTAGGCCCAAATTGTAGGTTGTTTTGAGTTTCGTTTCTCCTTAGCTGCTCAAGTATTAATTAAATAAATTCTGGTGTGCTCGAAGACAGTATGTTCTCATCCTACTGCAGGTGCAGGAATTCGACCTCGTTATTCTTAGATTTAAGGAGATACCCGGAATGTCTTTGAAGAAGACTGAAAAGCGAGAAGGGAGGACACCTTCGTGCATAGCCTATCTGGGAACCAATGCCACTGGAAGAAGAGCCACCTAATTAAAGCTTCTGTGGAAACTTACTGAAAACCGTTGCAAGTGGAAAAGTTTAACATATGACGTATTGTGTGCTGATTATTGTCTTTTGTATATTGCGCAGGGACAGATTTGAGAGACTTCTACCAGCTTTCGGAGGAGAAGGAGCATCTTAGAGCGAGCTCCATAGCTTTAAGCTATCAGACCCATTTTGACGTGAGTACTTCTTAGGAAGTCAACACGTGCTGACACCTTTGGGATATGATACAAAGGAGATAGGTAGGATTCTCATTGAGAGTAGAGTAGGGAAAGATTTTGCTCCTTCTTAAATGAAAAGAGAATTGGAGTCCGCTTCCATTCTTTGCTGTATCTTGATTTTGGAGTTCATCATATTATGCCTTCTGTGCCGAATGACCTATATTCGTAAAATCGGCTCTGTATTGATTTTCTTGTACCTCTATACTCTAATATTGAGGTGTGTTTATATTCAATTATTTTTGGCCTTATAATAAATCCACAAAACTTAAAGTCGGAGTCTGTGGTCTATTACAGCATGACTAAATCAAAAGTATGATCTTGAATTGTTTTTCTCCCTTCTACCACTTTTAGCAGGCAAATAAAAGACCATCTGCATTAAATCTAGTAGGGAAACGTAGGAGTAAAGGTTGGCGTAATCAAATGGTAGCAGAGGATGGTTTGCCTCTAAGAGTGAGGGGAGAAAGAGAGTAGGGGTAGGGTCGGAAGAACACTAAGACCCTGGACACGGAGTAGAAGACGGTGGACATAGATGGAAGTCGGCGGACGTTGATGGTGCAGCGGAAACAGTGGTAGCGTGAGTATGAAATTGTGTGGTATGCTAGATTGCGGTGATGAAACATTTGTGTGATGTCTTGCGGAGTTGAGATGCATGTCGAGTGATTGTGAGTTTATTGGTTTACTGGTTCGGACACGTGCGAATCAGGAAGTTTGGTTAGCGGACTCAAGAGAAGTCCAAGATCCCGGGATAGTTTTGTATCTGTAATTGTCTGATCAAAAATGTGGGTGTCGGGAAGCGCTATTGATGATCCACTTGTGATAGGGAACTTTGTGTGAAAGGAGTACGTAGTGATAGAGAGCCTCAGGTACCGGGGGTGAACTATGGCGATTGAGTGACCAACGCAGGTCGGGGGTTACAGCGGATGAATGTTCTTGTAAGAGTGTTCTATCGATCTTCTAGAGGACGGACAATTACTTGTTTATGTAACTGTAAGTTATTGTGACTGTGTTAGGAGCAGTTACTTGGTTTAATAGCTTTTGGTCATACAGTTACTTGTTGTGTGAATGTGTGAGCGAGTGAAATTGTAAAGGAGGGTGAGCTGCTGCAAGGAGCGAGTAGTGACATCAGTGTGCGCCGCGCTGGGATTGGTCGGTTGGTGTAACGCCGCGCTGCGATTGGTGGACGTTCGTCCGAAGCTTAGTATTGATTTGGAGGGCAAACAATCAATTTTTATGATGAGATGTTTCAGGGTGTTGCGGGATTTGTGTAGAGGTGATACAGGAGTGGTGACACGGGTAGGAGAGGAAGCTCCACCTGAGGATACACCGGCGCATTATATGGCAACAAATGTAGGACTCCATACTATAGTTTGGCTTCAAAATTGGCATAAAATTACAGAAAAAGAAGGGGAATTGGCTTTTCCTCGCTATGGGTCATTTCGTATGGAGGTGCTGTATCAGCTAAGAGGAGTGATGTCTGCTCTGAAACCTCTGCCTAGACCAACTCAATTTGAGGCATTGGATGCTTGGAGGAGAGCAGCAATGGCAAAGAGAAGGGAAGCTTCTCAGGGAAGAATGAAAAAGGCAATGAAGGCATATCAGGATGCCAGGTGGGATGCACAACTGAAGAGATGGAGAGTAGACACCATAGAGGGAGAACGATTGTATCCATTTCGGTTATTAGAAGAAGCGTCTAAAGGGCAAAGTAAGACAGAAGAGGAAAGTGATACAGATGACAGTTTTCTAGATAGATTGCTAGCAGAACGTCCTCCACCTGATGACTCTAGCCTGGAGATGGAGAGAACACAGCAATCAGAGGATATCCTACGGGTGAGACAACCAGGTTCAGAAGAGCAGACCAGAGGAGTCAGGGGGAGGATTTCAGTGGAAATGAGAAGAATTCCAGGAGGGTCTGGAGGGATAGGGTACGCAACCTCGGAGTCGGGAGAGACTGCCTGTAACAGGCGATTACCAGAAGCTCTTTCGGTACCAGTTACTATTGGACCGGTGGTTTCCAAATATAACCCCAGAGCGAGAACAAGGGAAAGCCAACAACAGACAGAACAAGGTGAAGAGACTATATCTGGAGGGAGTCTTACCTTGAGTGAGACAGGCATGGCTCAGATACCAGTGGAAGCCAGTACTCCACTGCCAGCTACAGCTGATCCTTCAAGGATGGACAGTGGGTCAGAACGAAGACGAACAGGGGCTTTAGCAAATTCTGAGTCAGCCATCAGAATGTGGGTTCCACCGGTGAGGGAGTCACAGATATTGAATGATGAATTAGGGTTGAAACAAGAAGCACCTAGAGTACCTTTCAGGCCACAGTATGTATGTGAGAGTAATCATTGGAAAAGTCGAAGCTGTGAAAGAGAAAGTCATCCAGTTGTGAGGATGAAGGAGAGTGGGAGTCCAAGGAGAACACAAAGTAGTGACAGGGAGGAATTGGGAAGTGAAAGAGGTCAGAAGGTTTTACATGTTGCAATAAAGGCACCAGTGTTAGATGTGGTAAGACTAAAAGCAGAAATAGATGAAGTGATAGAAGGAAATCTGCCATGGAAGAGAATTGACACATATGACTCCAGCGAATTGCTATTTGTAGCTAAAGATGTTACCAGGAAGGCAAAGCGAGCTCATGATGCATTGTCTCAGTTGGCAGGAAAGTATGAGGTAGATCTAACAAAGACTAAAATGATGCAGGGAACTTGCAGATTGCATTATACGGATAAGGAATTGGAAGAGAAGCGAACGGCGGGATTAAGAGCACAGATTAGGGAATTGGTGATAGGGATAAGAGCGTGGTGAGCCTTAGACAAATGGGAAGAGAGGTGGGTCAAAAAGAAAAGTGTCAAGAAAGAAATAGGAGACATGCTGCCTCCAGCTGGAGGGACGGGATCGGCAGGACATTACCCTTTGAGAGAAGTGCAAAATGGGGGGTACGTTCATTTGCCTTGGAGCAGGGGTGATCTGGCAGCATTCACTAATGATTTTCCTCGGCTGAGGGAAAAACCTGCTGATTGGTACAAGCAAATAGATCGGTTTGTCAAGATCTCGAAGGTGCTTTGGATTGATTTGAATACCTTGTTTGATTTAGAGGTCCCAGGAGATTTATGGACGGCGTGTAAAATTGCCATTGATTGGCCCACTGTAGAACCAGCCAGAGACCAGAAAAATCATGGTCCTTCTCCCGAAGTAATGAAGAAATATGAGCAAGTGATTACATGGTTACCATCCAAGGTAGCTTTGCAAACGGTCGATTGGCTTAAAATCGATCGTACTACGCAAGATTCTAAGGAGTCGGTACATGACTATTATGAGAGACTTTTAGTGGCTTTTAAACAGCATAGTGGATTGGATACAATTGAGCAGAAAGATATGGGACAGTTTGTCTCAAAGTTTGTGTTAGGACTAAGATCTGATGTTAGCTTGATGATACAAACACATTTGATATGTTGGCAGAATGAGACGGTGGATGAAATCCTACGTTATGCAAAATACTGTAGTGATCAAGTAGAATCGGCACAAAAGAAATTGAAAGACAAGTTGATGTTGGTGCAGTTGAGGAATGCCGAAAGGCCTGATCAGATGCAAGGAGTTGGAGGAGCGATGGGTCGAGGTAGAGGAAGTGGTAGTGTTGTATTCCGCTTTAGGTGTCCGTATATAGGTTTTCCTGATACATGTCCTTATATAGGCACAATTCGCATTGCCCTTATATAGGCATAAGATCCCAGTCCTTATTTAGGCATTAGCCATGCTATCCAAATACAGGCATGGTCACCTACATCCGTCCACCCTAACGTCACAACGAATTCTTAGAAACCAGACCCTTAATGTTAGAACTGGGGGTCTCTAGTTGGCAATGGTATACACCTTTGTCCAAATAGGGACCCTTGCTTCTAAGTCAGGGAAAGGGGATTACACACCTGGATAACCCCTGCTCACCCCCTTGGTAGCTTGGCACGAGCAGGCAGGCTTATCTAAGAGGCAGTGTGTTAAGCATTTGTGAACACATACAGTAATACAGTGAAAACACTACAGATGGACACCACACAGGTTTTATAAAAATAAGTATTCTTTATATAGACTTATCACAAGACCACAAACGACAAAAATCCACAATACTGTACTCAAAATACTCTTAAAAGATGGTGAAGTTACTTAGTTCAAGTTGATGATAAATGCGACACAGTTCTCACAAACAGTACCTGGATGCGTAACGCAAAATAAACAAAAGGCTCGCAGGGAAGGAGATGCATCGGTTTCCGTATTTCGGGGGATGCGATGCGTCGCGCCTCAATGCTTGCGCAGAGTAGGGGATGCGTCCGTTCCTTATCGGAGGGGAGTAGATGCGTTGATTCTCGTGCTGCGTTCCGGTTGCGATGCGCAAGATGGCGCCGCGATGCGACACTCAGGTTGTGATGCGATAAGATGGCGCCCTTGATGCGATGATGTGAAGACGATGCGTGCACGCCGAAGGCCGTGCGTCGAACTCTGTACCTTTGGAGCCGCGACAGGCCCTGCGACACGCTTCTCCGGTGATGCGACGGCGACCCTTGCGGTGGCAACACGCTTCTCCGGTGATGCGACACTCAGCGGCTGTTGATGAAGACACGCTTCTCTGGTGATGCGGCGGCAGCCTCTGCGGCGGTGACACGCTTCTCCGGCGATGCGACGGCAACAGCTACGATGGCGAATGGCTTCTTCTCCTTGCGTCGCGCTTCCAGCTCCCAGCGACACGCAGGTCTCAGCAGACAGAATCCCCAGCAAGGGAATTCAGGAGGGAGCTGGTGGTGAAGTCTTTTGGCCCTGAGACTTCAGCAGGAGGCAAGCACAAATTCAAGCCCTTGGAGTAATATTCTGCAAGATGATGAAAGTTCTTTAAAAGTTCCTTCTCCTTTCCTTGGCAATGAAGAAACCACTGCAGGCCAACCCAGCAAACAGCACACTTGGCAGAGGGGCAGTCCAACTCCTGCAGCTTCCTTGGTTCTTCTCCTTGGCAAAAGGGTTGTCTTGTTGTTCCAGAAGTGATCTGATTTCCTAGGGGTCTGGGTCCCCTTTTTATACACCTTTTCTCTTTGTTCTCTGAAGGCAGAGAGGCCTGTGCCTAGTCCAAACCAGTTCTGGAGCACTTTGTTGACATGTCTCCTTCTTTCCTTTCAGAATGTGGGGCAGGGTGCTCAGTCGCCCAGCAGGAGGCGGAGCCAGCATTGTGGAAGGCAGGCACAGCCCTATTCAGACCCAGGTGCTTACTCCTCCCACCACTTGGATGCAGATTTCTCTATTCAGCCCTGTGCTGACTCACCCTGTCTCCTGGAGCCACCCCCAGCCCCTGTCACTCACAAAGCCAGACACACAATACACAACCTAGCAGAGGCAGGTTTGGAAGGTTAGGCAAGAAAATACACACTTTCTAAAAGTGGTATTTTCAAACACAGAATGTTAAAATCAACTTCACTAAAAGATGTATTTTATCATTCTGAGTTCAGGCATACCAAATTCGTTTTTCTACCATGTTCCCTGGGCCAGTTAGGATTATAAGGTGTAATAATCAAACTGCCCATTCTGGCCTATGGGGACAGGTAGCCTTGCAATAGTGAAAAACGAAAATGGCTGTAATTCACTATCAGGACATGCCACACACACCAGGGCATGTCCTACCTTATACTTACAATGCACCCTGCCCTAGGGCCTACCTTAGGGGTGACTAATATGCAGAAAAGGGAAGGTTTAGGGACTGGTAAGTGGGTGCACTTACCAAGTCGACATGACAGTCCCAGACTGCACACAGGCTCTGCAATGGCAGACCTGAGACACACTTTACAAGCTGCTTCTGTGGGTGGCACAACCAGTGCTGCAAGCCCACCAGCAGCATTTGATTTACAGGCCCTGGGCACACATGGTGCACTATACTAAGGTCTGACAAGTAAATCAAATAACCCAATCATGGAGTCACTAATCAATACATCAATTTAACATAGGGAGCACTTGCACTGTGGCACTGAATAGCAGTGGCACAGTGCCCAGAGCATAAAACCAGCAAAAACATATCAAAACAGAGGAGGCAATCAGTAAAAGAAATATGGAAGGGAGACTCACGCCAATGATACCAGGTCTAACACTTAAGCTCTTGGGAGTTCCCCTAGCACAGGATTATTGATTTCTCCAAGAACTCATTTATTATGCATGAACCGCTATTCCTTAAGGGTTCATTCCTGACGTCTTCTTCTGCCTGACTTTACGTCAATGCTAACATTCCAAGGCACCTACCGGGTATAAATATACCTTCCCTTGCCCAAGCAAGTAGGAGGAGACCTCAACTTTAGAGGAGCCCGTGTCCCGGCCTGACGCACTGACAAGAGACGCTGTCATCCCTGCTCGCAGAGAATCCAGCTTCCAGTGTTCTGACTCCCTTCGCAGGGTGTTAGAGTTCGAGACCCGGAAAGAGATTCCCACCTCTCTCATTCTCAAGTTATGGAGCTGACTAGAACCTAGAGGGACTCTTGGCATACCAGACTTGGCATACCAGACTTGGCATACCAGACTTGGCATACCAGACTTGGCATACCAGACTTAGCATACCATACTATAGCATACCATACTATAGAATGCATCACCTACTTCTTACCTTGCACTACACTTAGGTTACGTACACTGGGGTAGAACTAGTTAAGAGAAGCATCTTATGAGTACTCGCATCTTTAGCTTATGTTATTTATATATATGAATATATGTGTCATAGCTAAAAGATAATGCTAGCGCAGTATTATTTCTTTCTACTGCTTACGCTGTACATAATATATCTCGCATACTGTCTTATGATTGTAACAGCTCATATCTCTTACACGAGAAACAAGACTGTTCAATAAATCCTTTTATTGAAACGCCCGTCTATTATTTCTGTGTAACTCTGAAGAAACTAAGCATGCACGATTAGCTGAGTGAAACTGTTATCTGTTGTTTCCACGATTCTGAGAGTGTTCCGATTCTAAAGGGAAACAAAGTTGTCATGTTTATGCGGTTGCCAGAAACTACTCCCTTCTTGTTTACAAGGAGTTTCTAGTGGCCTCTGAGTTAGCTGGTACAAAGTAAATTAAGTTTAATATACTCGATAGGGACATACTGACCTCCGTCCTATGTCAAATCTATAGGGTATATTATTCCAAAGCGCAGAGCCTATTAGGGAAATAGGAACTACACTACATGGCGCCCAACGTTTGGTAAGGCACTAATTTAACGCTAGATACTGAGTAACTCAGTCGTGCTTTTCTCAGAGACCCCTACTCACATACTCCATAAGACGTCTGAAGTGGGTAGGGTTAAGTATCCGCCAAAGCTGAATAGGACAAAAATCCTATATACTAGCCATTTGGTTTGTTCAGCGTTGAAGGATACAGTGTTCCAAAATATTGTGCACCTTATCTTTATTTCCTTGAAACTTTTTCTGCATTTTTAAAAAAAAATGTCCCTGAACGGGGATACTAGCACCGAGAACGGTGTAGCTGCGGCTGACCCAGTCGTAACAGCTTTTAATTTTACAGGTTTAAATGAAACCGATGAGGGTGTTATAAACATCCCTCCAAACTTAAGGAGAGCCATCTCTAAAACTTATAAAACACGGCCTAACACCAAGAGGTGGTAGAGAAGTTTTCGTGATAGAGGCACACGAATCCTTTCAGACAGAGGTATTCTATTCATGGATAGTATTCCCAGAATCAAATCCAGTAACAAAAATGTTTCACTTCTTTAAAGAAGATGAACCACCAGAGGAATATATTCCTTTCGAGGATATTGAAATTCCACTCACATACCAGGAGCATAATCTCTGGTTTAAAGGCGCCCTAAAACATCACAAAAACATTACCAGGCTTGGTCCACTAGGTAGACCAGGAGCAACATGGCCGATTCTAGCCGGCTACACACCTCATCCTGACATCGAAGAAATGTCAGACGAAGAATTACTTACTCAACTACAAGAGCTAATAAAAATTTACAGACAATTAGTCCAATATGTCATGTGGACTTTCACAGTCCAACCACCTATAACAATTCCAAATCAGACCCCTCAACAGGGGAATATACTAAAAATTACTCCACAGACTTTACACGCAGTCATGGGTAAAATGCCCACAAAACGTGAACAAATTCCATTCTGGATAGCTCAAAAAATTACTCAAATCGAAGCAGTATTTCCAAATACTAGCCCTTATGAGAAACACAGAATACTAACAATCTGTTTACCAATGGGGATCACACCACAACTGGAAGACTGCACCACTTGGGGCACAGTCTTTGCTGCCATCTATACTAAAACACATGGTGTTCCGTCAATTGCAGTAATACCAGATGTCCTGAAACAGATTCAAAACGAATACGGGGCAGAACCTGCTCTGAATTTAGGTATGAAATTACTGAAAAACTTCGACCAGGTCTCAACAATAATATTATCTAATATTAAAGGAGAGGCAGCATCAGTGGCGATCCGCCAACGCTTAAGGGAATTTGATGTAACAGAACATCAACATGAACTACCCAGAATAATAGAAAAATCTTATGCAGAATTAGGCAGAGATAGTTTGGGTGGAAAACCTTTGAAGCCAAAACTATCTGAAAGTCCTGAGAAGGACTCAATTAAACAAACTCCTACATCTTCTAAAAAGAAGTGGGAAACTAATAAACAAAATTCAAACGAGACACGTTCTCAATCCCGAGGTAGGTCTCCTCAAAAGGAGCACTCTGAAAGGAGGTATAACCTCCGGAATAGGGATAATTTAAGAAAACCTGACTGGTATCAAGATACTGATACACGTTCCTCTCGTATCTTTCAGATATCGTCACAAACATCAGAAAGAAGAGGACGGTCAGATCACAAAGAAGAACGCGTGAAATCCAAAGACGATAAACACGTTCAGAAAAATAAATCAAAACCTCAATTCACAAAAAAGAAGGTAGTAGGTCTGAAGATCAGACATGCCGAGAATACTGAGAACACAGCTCAAGAACGGAGAATGGGCTCAGACAATGCTGGACAGTGCAGCAGAAGTAACAATAGCTCGCCAGAACCTGAAGGAACTTCTGGAGATAGTGGACTTGAATGAGTACATCACAGTAGAGACTGTAGACACCACGGTTAGTACTCCCCAAAAGTTATATGAAATAACACTCCGAATGGAGGGAGACATACCAAGAAAGGTGAAAACACTCTTTTGGGAGAAACTTTCAAGGGGTTATGATATACTTCTAGCAGAAAAGGACTGGCCACCAAACTTTGTCAGGGAGTGCCCACATGGGGAGGACATCATTATACCAGCCTTCTCCAACCATATTCCATTTCACCTAAAATATACTTATGCCAGGAAATGGGCAGTTGACCAGGCCCCAGCATTATACAAAAATCATGTAGGATGGGATGAGGACTCACCTCACCACAAAATAGAGCTAAAAAATCAACCTACTGCACAAAGGCAGTACCCAATAAAGCAAGAAGCTAAAAAACAGGTCAGGGAGATCTTAGATCAACTTGAATACCAAGGGGTGATTGAAACATGCACCTCCTCAATGAACAATCCTTTGTTTCCTGTATCCAAATCAGACAATACATATCGTCTAGTTTTAGATTACAGACACTTGAACACTTGTTCCAAAACATTTGCAGTGCAAAATCCACATAGTACAGCATTAATGAATAACATTGTGCGTAAAAAATATAAAACCACATTGGACATTTCAAATGGTTTCTTTTGTCAAAACATAGCACCTGAAAGCAGGTACTTAACAGCTTCTCAATAATGGGGACCCAGCGTCAATTTTGTCGACTCCCACAAGGGTTCAAAAACAGCCCGGGTTATTCTCAGCAAGGGTAACAGAGTTACTACAAATTTATGATAATGAGGCATTGTCATATGTCGATGACATCTATCTGACAGACGATGACCTAGATAGGCGCTTGAATAGGGTGAGTACCATTATATTGGGCTTCGCCTCTGAAGGCTATAAATTCAACTTTAAAAAATCCAGAATTGCCCATCTCAATGTCCTTTTCCTAGGATATGAGCTTTCAAGTGAAGGCAAGAGCCTGGCAGCTAACTTTCTAGAAACGTGCGCGCTGCTCCAACCTCCAAAAACGCTGAAAAATTCACAATCCATCTTGGGTTTCCTAAATTTTGGAAGAACTTACATTCTAAATTACGCAGAAAGGGTTAAACCTCTCTACGAATTAATCAAACCTGATTTTTCAACAAAACATTGGACACAAGAACACACAGAAATCCTGCGTTCACTCCAAGCTAACATGTTAGCAACAAATCACTTACAAACACGCGTAAATAAACGCAATTTAGTGATCCGAATAATTTCGGGTCAATGCTGATTCACCTATTTAACATTTAATGAGGGTGAAAAAGTACCAATAGCATACAAATCACATTTGTATACACAAGCAGAAATGCGGTTCACTTCAACAGAAAAAATACTGACAGCAGTTCAAACCGCTGTAGCAAAAGAAAGAGCTCTAGCTCAAGGGAAACGCATTATTGTCATAACTCCAGTACCAGCCTTAGTGGCGGTTACAAAAGCGAGCATTCCAAATGCAAAAGCTTTACATCCTAGATTGATACAATGGGTTATTTCTCTTGCTGCAACAGATGTTGAATATGTTTTTGATCCTGATTTAAAAACACAAGCGTTCCTGCAATATGAACATGAATGTCCTCTGCCCACTGAAATTATGCCTCTCGATCAGTACGAATTTATAATTTATACTGACGGATCAGCACAACCCGCTACAGGGAGTAAGCAAGCTTACAGTGCAGTGTGCGCAATTGTTAAAGGTCGCATGCGCGATGGTAACTTCAGACCAATGGTCACTAAAACTCAATCTCTAGGAGATTGTACAGCTCAGCGAGCTGAACTACAAGCATTCACACTGGCACTTGAAAATACAGATCGCGAATTCCCCACACTTATAGTGTGCGATTCCTTTTACTGTGTTCAGTCATATAATGAATATATACAGAATTGGCTTCAAAACGGATTCAAAGATGCAAAAGGTGGCACAATAAAGCATAAAACGCTTTGGTAACAAGTAGTTCAGTTGGGAAACGAACTACCAAAAGCTCACGTGATACACACGCTGAGTCATCAACGTGATGGCGTTCACGTTGCAGGGAATTCATTGGCTGATGAAGCCACAAAGGGGGCTGTTCAGACGGCTTCCGTAGCTGCGATCACTCGTTCGAAAACGAGAATAGACCGTGAGATATTGTTGGCTGTCAATGCTTCAAGCAAAGGCAGTGGTGCAGCGTTACCAAAGAAATTTCCACTCAAGTACTCTTATGTAATTGATGCGAACAACGTTCCTTTTGCTTGAATCCCTGGAGTGGGGGATAGGGTAATTCCAAACATGGAACGTAGATTAGGACTGATCCTAGCAGCACATGAAGGGATAGTCTCTGCCCATGCAGGTGTTTCTGCAACAGTATCTTTACTTAAACAAAGATATTGGTGGCCTGGCATTAGGAAACAGACCAAGAACTATGTTTTGGAATGTGAAATATGCCAACAGATGAAAGTCTCCACAGTGAAACGTCCTGCGCAGACACCCCTGTTGATTTCAGACAAACCATTAGCTTGTGTTTACCTGGACCACTGCGGTCCCTTGCAAAGGGACGGTAACTATAAATATATAATGGTCGCAGTGGATTCGTGCTCAAGGTTCCTATGGATGTGGCCTCAGCGCTCGGCTGATGCTCGAACTGTTATAAAAGATTTGCAAGTCTTTTTCGACACCAACGCAATTGGCACACTACATTCTGACCAGGGCCCTGCGTTTAGCTCTCGGGCTTACAAAGAAGCCATGGCCAGTTTGGGCGTAGCATTGCGGTACTCCTCTCCGTTTCATCCTGGGGGAAATTCTGTTGTGGAAAGGAAAAACCGGGACATAAAGCAGTCTATAACAGCTAGAGTATTAGGTTCGGGTGATGGGTGGGTCAAACATCTTTATGGGGTCCAACGCTCATTAAATAATTTGCCAAGAAGTTCTCTGGGGGGGGTCACTCCATATGAGGTCCTATTTGGGACAAGAATGTGGGTTCCTGATCTCGAATGTAAAGGCACAGTGGTGGAAAATAAACCCTTTGATATCAAAGATCGTTTGGCTGTTTTACAGGATCTAACTGGCACATGCATCAAGTAAGGCTTTTGCGATTCCTTAATTGCGATTATTAAGGAATCGCAATTAAGGAATCGCAAAAGCCTATGCATGTAGGAATCGCTATAAAAATAGCGATTCCTAAAGATTCCTTAATTGCGACTCGCAAATTGCGAGTCGCAATTAAGGAATGGCTTCCCATTCATTCCTATGGGCCCACAGGCCCGTAGGAATGAATGGGAATTGCATGCACAATTTGCGAGTACCCATTAGGTACTCGCAAATAGCGCATGCAATTTCAAGGGTGCAAGGGTGTTAAAGGACACCCTGTTGCACCCCTGAAATTGAAATGTGCACCCATGTGGCGCACACACATGCCCCAAGGGCATGTGTGTGTGTGACATGTAACTTTGAAAAATGCACTTTAGTGCATTTTTCAAAGTTTTTGCAATTTACCGACCTGTTTTATTTTTTCGGTAAATTGCAACCCCTAATAGCGAATTCGCTATTTTAAATTGCTTCTAGCATTGCATTTAAGGAATCGCAATTTGCGATTCCTTAAATGCAATCGCAATTTCCGATTTTTGTATTTGGGATGATGCATCCCAAATGCAAAAATACCGGTCGCAAAGGGGCAGATTCTGAGAATCTGCCCCTTTGCGACCGGTTTTCAGTTTGATGCATGGGGTAACTGGCACATGCATCAAGGAAGGCTTTTGCGATTCCTTAATTGCGATTATTAAGGAATCGCAATTAAGGAATTGCAAAAGCCTATGCATGTAGGAATCGCTATAAAAATAGCGATTCCTAAAGATTCCTTAATTGAGACTCGCAAATTGCGAGTCGCAATTAAGGAATGGCTTCCCATTCATTCCTATGGGCCCACAGGCCCGTAGGAATGAATGGGAATTGCATGCGCAATTTGCGAGTACCCATTAGGTACTCGCAAATAGCGCATGCATTTCAAGGGTGCAAGGGTGTCAAAGGACACCCTGTTGCACCCTGAAATTGAAATGTGCACCCATGTTAGCAGTACACACATGCCCCAAGGGCATGTGTGTGTGACATGTAACTTTGAAAAATGCACTTTAGTGCATTTTTCAAAGTTTTTGCAATTTACCGACCTGTTTCATTTTTCGGTAAATTGCAACCCCTAATAGGGAATTCGCTATTTTAAATTGCTTCTAGCATTGCATTTAAGGAATCGCAATTTGCGATTCCTTAAATGCAATCGCAATTTCCGATTTTTGTATTTGGGATGATGCATCCCAAATGCAAAAATACCGGTCGCAAAGGGGCAGATTCTGAGAATCTGCCCGTTTGCGACCGGTTTTCAGTTTGATGCATGGGGTCCTAAATGAACTAAGATCGAAACAAAGCAACGTGTTCCTGAAGCCAACCACCACTGGGGAAAAACCGGCAGTCCCAGCAAGGCCTGTCTGGATCCCAAAAGTTGGGCATCTAGTCAGAGAGAAGATTGCGGACAAGCAGGAATTTGGACCTTCTTACAGACAACCAGTAACTGTCCTAGCCGTCCACGGAACAAGAACAGTACTTCTGCCGCCCCTTGCTGGAAAAAAGGAGAAAAGATTTGTGTCAATCGACTTCATCAAACCACACTATGTGGCCAATACTAAATAGTAGGCCTCGTGGACTCCGACCTAGTAGCAGACGCACTCCTCTCGCTACTATCCAAGAGGTTCAGACTGAAAGACTCATAACCATCGAGAATTCAGCAGTAACAGATGAAGGACTGAGCAACAATGCTATGGAACTCATCCCTCTTGAAACTCAAGTAACAGTTCGTCCAGATACACCTGTCTACACCAACGTAACACGTGATCAACTGGTTCCAGTGATTTCGACGAATCCTGATGCAATTACAACAATTGACCGAACTGCTTCTGGCTACTTCATTAACTTTGATACGTTTTCTGAGGATCCAAGTGAGCCTGAAACAACGCCAGCCCTAAAAACTTTCAAACAACAAGTACAAGACCTTTTTCATTTCCTGAAAGAGACTTATCTGGTTTCACCATGGATTGAACTATGGATTATTTTTCTTTCTGCTTTGGCTAGCTTTAGTAATGACTCTTAGCGTGCTTATAAATGGCAGATACATTCGTATGGACACTGAAAGTAAAAATGTGAACTTACTTTTAAAACCACACAAATCATCCCATCGTGAAGCAAGAGACTTGTCAGCAGTGAACATCACAGCCGTTCCTATACAGGATGGTATAGTTTGGGACAAAACCGATTCCGACATATTCGGCCCAACGGAACTTTTGAAGATTCCACATTTATTTAAAATTTCATTAAGTGACTTTATTACCTCCAGTACAAATTCTGATGATTGGGACTTTGAGACTGTTAATAACATGATGTCTGATCTAGAAAGGTCTGCTGCGTTCTCTAAGAATGAATACTTAGAGGATTCATCAGACTACCAACAGCTTTATTGTTACAACCACTATGGTCATCATTTCTTGCATAAATCTGCAACACCTAGAAATGTGTTTATGTTTAACCAATGGGAACATTGTCCTACACCGCCAAAGGGTAGTTCAAAAACATTTGCAAATAAGTTTCCATATTTTTCAGGGTACAATACATCTGATCCAGAAACATTTTACTATAAGAATGTAAACAAAACTGGACAGAAAATTATGTTAACTAATACAAAACAGATTTATTCTGCAACCTCTATTACCCAACTGTCTAGACAAGGATTTGACTTTTGGAAAGGCACAATCGACACAAAATCTGTCTGGGGTTCTAAAGATTGGCAAGTGCAGGGGATAGAAGCTTTGTTTAGAGCCTGTATCATCCCACAGCAAATAATGTTTTTGAATGACACTGTGCAACAAACGTCTTGCCTTGGTTTAGCCAAGAACAAAGACATGAACACACCTGCAAGTAATAGCACTACACAGGGAGCGGTCACAGTAGACACAATACTACAAAACAACAGATCAGATCCTGATTGGAAAAAATGGTTGCTCTGGCCCACAGACACAAACATCTGTCAAGAAAGATTCCTGAATAGAAGACAGGGCTTTACTATCCATAGGCCAGACCCACGATATGTTCAACGACAACATCCGGGGGTAGTAACAACATACAGTGTAGGAATATTGTGCCTCGACTGGTTACAAAAATCTACACTCGAGGATGTGAAACAACACTTATCTTTACTTAAAGAAGACGCAGACCTTAGGGATTTCTTGCTAGGACCAAGAAAACCGCGTCAAAAACGTTTCATATATGCCGGCATTTATGCTGCTTATAATGAAATATGGAAGGTTTCACAGGCAGAGGCCGCAGAAAGAATACGTGAGCTTGATCGTATTAACTTAGAGAAATCTCTCACTGTGGTCGACAATGGGTTAACAACTTTGTCATCCAGAATTTATTCACTGGACAACATTGTATCCTCTGCTATTGACATACTGGAACAAGATTTAGCCATGTTACAACAAGGCCAATCTCAGTTACGTTCTATTATGTTATTAGGCTGGACGATGCAATCCTTGCGTGCAGGCTATGTGCCTTGGCGTTTTATCAACACGTCGTCTCTGTTTTCAGAATACAATCTCATGGATAAACAGGTCGAACTGGCACAAAGGGGAGCAAAGTATACAGTGCTGAGCATTGAAAAACTGGAAAAATTACCATTTAGGGTAGCAGAAAAACCAGCTACAGAATGGCTTATCCATGGCAAAATAACTCTGCCTGTCACTACTTTTCATTTTCAGTATTGCCTCAAACAAATGCAAGCAGGCAAATATGAAAGGTTGGGTAAAGAATACATTAAGACATCCTGGGATTTACCTTACGAATACAGATGTTGGAGTGGGGATCGTGAAGTGTTTCTAAGCAGTACACACTGAAAATGCACTGAGCGGTTCACTCATATGTCAGGACATTTCTTTACACGGGGCTTGTAATGGTTCTGTGGCAAACTTGTCCTGCCACCTGCAGGATTCACCAGCTGCTGTGATTAATCCAGCGTTTGGCCAACTTTCTAACGGGAGTTACCTCATGTTGAATGAACAGAGTTGCTGTGGCATGTTGCCAGGGATCCCATATCTGGTAACGGTTAGCTCCAGGGTTACTTGTTGTATGCAAGTATTGTTCCCCCAAATAGACACAGTCAGGGAGTCGCCTCTATGGCCTTCATTGAATGTTTCTTTTATACGTTTTCATACTTTAAGCAGAATGAAAGCCATGCTTTTACAACAGACCGTGCCTTTGACCTCGGCCAAAGGAATCTATGATCTACAAATTGCAAGAACTTCGGCTGAGATACAGGCTCTAATTCGTACAAACTGCCCTATACATTTCGTAGAAATGATGGGACGTATCTTAAACATGTCTGATACGAGCGGGATTGTACATGTATTTAAGACCATCTGTTCAGGACTGTTAACACCTTTTCAGGCAGTCCTCGGAAACATTCCAAACTTCGCACATTTGGTGTTTGGTGGTGTGCCATTAATTCTAGCACTAGTTGCAGGAATCCTGTTTTTAATCCTACTACTACGCTATGACAAGCCTATCAACCGGCGTCACTCCCAGCACTTTGGAGAAAGCTCTCCTAGAACAGAAGTGCCGTGAGCGCATAGTGCAACTTTTGGGCATACCTCGTCTACGGGAACTTAATACAACATGGTTTCTGTCATTTAGACCAATCTGGCAAGATTGCATCTTACCTGTTCTACGCTGCCTGCTATGCGGTGAAGAATGCGTGCTAGACATCTGTCTAACACTCCCATCAGTCATGCCAACGGATATCGATACTCTGCTGGACCCGATAACGGCCCATGCTCTGTGTTGTCCCCAGAGGCTACCAATCCTGATGACGGCATTCGTTGAGATCTACCAGACGCTTCTCGCTGCTGCTGAGGTACGAGATGGATCAACAGGCACACAGGTAACAACGGACGCAAACATTGCTGCAGCATCCTATGCTGAAGGCGATGCTTCACATCTCTGTGCAGTTAACCTTCTAAACGAGGTGTTCCAACTGTCACCGACATCGGTAGACGATCTTTTGTCTACAGGAATAGATGATTTCATGTTTACACCAGACCCATACACTGACTTTGATTCGGCTCACAGTGTACCGGGGAAACAATGAATTTGGCCTCCATATTTTCAAAACAGAACTAAACTTGGAACTGTTCCTAAAAATTGAATTTTTTTTTTCTCTCTATTTTTGAAAATACATGGCAATTCAATCTGCTTACAGTAGAACTATTCATATAGAACGGACTTCTTTGAATACTTCCAGGGACACATTGTCACCTTATTTACTATAATTTCATTTAGTACCATGTTATGAAATGGGTTTTATTTTTGAAAACTTTACCATGTTATGAAATGGGTTTTATTTTTGAAAACTTGTCAACCATTTCGTCATATGTATATATTTCTGTTGTATATATTTCTGTTTATTCATTCATGTTGCATTTTATTTCCTATATATGCTTAGAATGAAAAAATGCTTTAAAATGTACAGTACCTATTGCATTACATGTTTATCAAGTTTTTTTTTATTAAAAAAACTTCTTTAATATGCTTTTAGAAATGTTTTTAGCAACATGTGGTACTCAGTTTAATGTTTAGCATTTAATGGTTAGCATTTAGTACTATCGTTCGTTCAAAAGTGGAGTGGGTGTTGTATTCCGCTTTAGGTGTCCATATATAGGTTTTCCTGATACATGTCCTTATATAGGCACAATTCGCATTGCCCTTATATAGGCATAAGATCCCAGTCCTTATTTAGGCATTAGCCATGCTATCCAAATACAGGCATGGTCACCTACATCCGTCCACCCTAACGTCACAACGAGTTCTTAGAAACCAGACCCTTAAGCTCTTGGGAGTTCCCCTAGCACAGGATTATTGATTTCTCCAAGAACTCATTTATTATGCATGAACCGCTATTCCTTAAGGGTTCATTCCTGACGTCTTCCTCTGCCCGACTTTACGTCAATGCTAACATTCCAAGGCACCTACCGGGTATAAATATGCCTTCCCTTGCCCAAGCAAGTAGGAGGAGACCTCGACTTTAGAGGAGCCGTGTCCCGGCCTGACGCACTGACAAGAGACGCTGTCATCCCTGCTCACAGAGAATCCAGCTTCCAGTGTTCTGACTCCCTTCGCGGGTGTTAGAGTTCGAGACCCGGAAAGAGATTCCCACCTCTCTCATTCTCAAGGTATGGAGCTGACTAGAACCTAGAGGGACTCTTGGCATACCAGACTTGGTATACCAGACTTAGCATACCATACTATAGCATACCATACTATAGAATGCATCACCTACTTCTTACCTTGCATTACACTTAGGTTAGGTACACTGGGGTAGAACTAGTTAAGAGAAGCATCTTATGAGTACTTGCATTTTTAGCTTATGTTATTTATATATATGAATATATGTGTCATAGCTAAAAGATAATGCTAGCGCAGTATTATTTCTTTCTACTGCTTACGATGTACATAATATATCTCGCAAACTGTCTTATGATTGTAACAGCTCATATCTCTTACACGAGAAACAAGACTGTTCAATAAATCCTTTTACTGAAACGCCCGTCTATTATTTCTGTGTAACTCTGAAGAAACTAACCATGCACGATTAGCTGAGTGAAACTGTTATCTGTTGTTTCCACGATTCTGAGAGTGTTCCGATTCTAAAGGGAAACAAAGTTGTCATGTTTATGCGGTTGCCAGAAACTACTCCCTTCTTGTTTACAAGGAGTTTCTAGTGGCCTCTGAGTTAGCTGGTAAAAAGTAAATTAAGTTTAATATACTCGATAGGGACATACTGACCTCAGTCCTATGTCAAATCTATAGGGTATATTATTCCAATGCGCAGAGCCTATTAGGGAAATAGGAACTACACTACAGTAGAGGAATGGGTCAACAGATGGTAACCCAACCTGGACAAGGAAGAGGCAGGGGAATGGATGTAGGTACAGGAGGTGATTGGGTGGCAAACCAAAAGAAGGTCACTGCTTGTCATTATTGTCACAAAATCGGGCATTGGAAGCGCGAGTGTCGATCGAATCCAGCAAATCAATTGCAGAATGAGGGAGAGGGACAGATGTCAGAGACTTTGAATACTGTAACTAGACCTAGGTCTATGTATGGGGCAGGATATGATCCGCAAATGCAGATTCCTCAGCCTCCGCGGATACCTACTCATAATCAGGTGTATCATCAGATGTCCTATTTTGAAATACGAGCCAGATCTGACCAACCACAAGCTCTCTATGAGTGTCAGAGGGGGGTGCAGGAAGAATGCCCTTTGGATGCGATCCTGGAAGTAGATCAGAATGGGCCGTTTGTAGATGCGGAAGTGAACGGACACCCTGTTACCTTCTTGTTAGATACTGGAGCTGCGCGCTCCACTGTAAGAACTGAAGAAGTCCCAAATTTGTCCCTGTCAGGACAAACGATCCAAGTGGTGGGAGTTACCAATCAGAAAATGACTAACCCATTGACAAATGAGTTACCTGTGAGGATAGGACCATTCCAAGATAAACATCAATTTGTAGTTTGCAATTCAAGCCCAGTCTGTCTATTGGGACGAGACCTTTTGTGTAAACTAAATTGTACCATATCTTGCACTCCGAGAGGTGTGGAGTTGCAAACCTGTGATGATGATGCTGATTTTAAAATGGCTAATATGAGCTTGTGTACGGAAATGTTCGTGGTTCTTACGATAGAGGCGTTGCCACATGATTTGAGATATTCGGTTTCTCCAAAGGTGTGGGATTTCACGGGTGAGGAGATAGGATTGATTCGAGAGGTCGAACCTGTTAAGATACAGGTCAAACCAAATGCCGAATTTCCACGAACTCCCCAGTATAAATTAAGTCCAGAAACTGTGGCTGAAATAAGACCTGTAATTGAGTCTATGATTGCACAAGGCATTCTCAAGGAGATACGAGGAAGTCCCTGCAATTCACCTATTATGGGACTGCAGAAGCCTCGCGGCAAGTACAGAATAGTACAGGACTTGCGCAGAGTTAATGACATTGTGATTCCATGTTGTCCCGTGGTACCGAATCCAGCTGTTATTCTGTTCCAAATACCATGTGAAGCAGAAGGGTTTACAGTCATAGATTTATGTCAGGCATTTTTCTCCATACCATTGCATAAAGACTGCCAGTTTTTATTTGCATATAGGATGGACGATCGTGTGTTAACATGGTGTAGAATCCCTCAAGGGTATACAGAAAGCCCCTCTATTTTTAGTCAGAGTCTGAAGAAGAATCTTGAAGGGCTAATGATGCCCCAGAACTCAGTCCTAGTGCAGTATATTGAAGACCTTTTGGTCGCCTCAGAGACTGAGGATGCCTGCAGAATTGATACTGTGGCTTTGCTGAATCATTTGGCAGACAATGGACACAAAGTGTCTCCGAACAAACTCCAGTATTGTCTGAATGAAGTACAGTATTTAGGTCATCGGATTGAGAAAGGGAAACGGAGGGTGTCACCAGATCGCATAGAGGCGATTCTGCAAATGGGAACTCCGAAAACACAAAAAGAAGTCTGCATGTTTTTGGGAATGGTCGGCTATTGTCGACAGTGGATCCCAAATTTTTCTTTGCAAGCAAAGCCACTGTTGAAATTGACTCGAAAGGACATTAGCGATCCGGTACCATGGGATGATGACTGCCTGAGAGCCTTCCTCGAGCTGAAAGAGAGCCTATGTCGCGCTCCAGCTCTGGGAATGCCGGATTATAATAAAGCGTTTTCGCTCTTCTGCTGTGAAAGGGAAGGATGTGCGTTAGCGGTCCTTGTACAGACACATGGAGATGCTCGCAGACCAGTGGCTTACTTTTCAGCTACATTAGATTCAGTAGCTTCTGCGTTGCCCGGATGTCTCAAATCTGTTGCTGCAACAGGTGTCTGCATTGAAAGATGTGAAGGCATAGTGATGGGTCATCCGCTTACTGTTTACGTGCCTCATTCAGTCGAATTGCTAATGACACGAACTAAGACACAGCATTTAACGAATAACAGACTTACAAAGTATGAGCAGGTTATATTGGCTTCTGAAAATGTCACTTTGAAACGTTGTACCACCTTGAATCCTGCTACATTGTTACCTCTTCCGCAAGAGGAGGAAGAATATTGTGAAGAGCATGACTGCCTGGATGTTACTGAACTATCTACCAAGCCCAGACCTGACATTGTTGATGAACCTCTGCCTGAAACTGATTTGATCCTTTTTGTTGATGGGTCATGCTTAAGAGACAATGAAGGGTGTTTGAGAGCAGCGTTTGCTGTGTGCACCATCCTGGGGGTGGTGGAAGCTGCCTGTTTGAAAGGAGTATACTCTGCTCAGGTAGCTGAAATTATTGCTTTGACACATGCCTGTATCATTTCAAATGGAGTCCGAGTGACTATCTATACGGACAGCCAATACGGGTTTGGAGTGGTTCACGACTTTGGCCAGTTATGGTCACAGAGGGGATTTTTGACATCTTCAGGATCCCCTATCCGTAATGGAGAATTTGTGCGCCAATTGTTGGAAGCTTTGCAAAAACCCAAAGAGATAGCTGTAGTAAAATGTGCAGCCCATGGGAGGGGAGAGGACTTTGTTACTAAAGGAAATAACTATGCCGATGAAGTAGCGCGTGTTGTGCTATACATGCTTGTGTTTTTAATGGAACATATGTAGGAGAAAGCACAGAAGAGACTGAGCTCAGCATGATGTTAGCTATAGCCGACACCTGGGATGAGGTAAAGCGACTGCAAGATGAAGCCTCAGAGGAGGAAGTTGCATCATGGGTCAGAGCAGGCTGCGAAAAAGAGAGAAGATGGCATTTGGGTGTCAACAGATGAGAGAACAGTCTTACCTAACTGTCTATTGAGCTCAATGGCAAGGCAGATTCACGGAGTGGTTCATCTAGGGAGAGATGCCATGGTGCGAGTGTTCAGGCAAACCTGGTTCAACCCACGATTTCGAGTGCATGCTGAAGCGGTGTGTCACAGATGTGTTATATGTCAACAAATGAATGTTGGAAAGAGAACTGTTGTTGCAATGAGTCATATTGGAAGGTCAGGAGTGCCTTTTAATATGATACAGTTGGACTTTATTGAGATGCCTAGGTGCAATAGGCGATGATATGTTTTGGTGGTAGTGTGTATCTTTTCACGTTGGGTTGAAGCCTATCCAACTAGACGATGTGACAGTCTCACAGTGGCAAAACTGTTGCTAAGGGAATTGATACCATGCTTTGGATTTCCGACCTCAGTTTAGACAGAGGAACACACTTTCATAGTGAAATCATGAAATTGTTATGTACAGCTCTAAACATTGATCAGAGATTGCACTGTAGTTACAGGCCTGAGGCATCTGGCCTTGTAGAACAGATAAATGGCACAATCAAGATGAGGGTGTCGAAAGTTTGTTCGTCGACTTCATTGAAGTGGCCAGATGCGCTACCATTGGTATTGATGAGTCTGCGTAGTACTCCTGATAGGAGGACAGGACTCTCCCCTCGCGAAATATTGATGGGAAGAGCTATGCAATTGCCTATGGTACCAGCTACAGCATTGATAAACATCACAGATGATTTGGTTTTGGATTATTGTAGGGGACTGGCTGATGTGGTTAATTCTGTGTCCCACCAGGTCGAGACTGCGACTGCATCCACCTCGAGTGACCTGCTGCATGACCTTAACCCTGGTGACTGGGTGCTTGTTCGAAAGCACGTGAGGAAGAGCTGCCTTGACGCTCGCTGGCGAGGACCTTACCAAGTGATCTTGGTGACAAGTACAGCTGTGAAGTGTGGAGGCTTACCCAACTGGATCCACGCTTCGCATAGTCGTCGTGTTCCAGAACCTGAGGAGACAACGATTCCTCTTGCTGAAAATGCTACAGGAAATGAAGAACCAGGTCAAGTCGTAAGAATTCTTGACGGGGCTGAACAACCAGCTGAGCTGAAGAAAGAGATTCCGCTGCTCCAGCATTGAGTTCAGATCCGGAGATAGACGAAATTGCAGAAGTGAACTTTGACCCAGATCGAAGTAAACGGCCTGGTGCAGAAGGATCAGATCGAGAGGAGGAGGAGAGAACAGGTGCGGAAGCAGAAAAGTGGCCAACAAGAAAAGAAAGGCTGAACATAAGGCTTGCATCTGAGAAAAATCTCGCTCCAATTCCTGAAACGTCTGAATCAGATCAAAGTGAAACTGAGGAAAGATCGGATGGTCTAAGACGATCCAGAAGAGAGAGGGTACTGTCTCAAAAGTATGCCTCTCCTGAGTGGACGTACCTGGCTGCAAATGCAGAAACCGAAGAATTCCGGAAGGTTGGGGACTGGTACAGTGAGTTACGGAGGGGACACCCTCACGATTGAAATTCAGCTGTTGGTCCCTGGAGTTGAAGCCTTTGGACTCCTAACTTTGACAGTCCCCGATCCACCAAGGCTAAGTGGTTTGCGCTTTTTGATTCATAACCAGGTTGCTTTCCCTACATTTGGTCGACAGCCCACTGCACAGGAACTGGGAGAGATTCGTGCAGAAATTCTGCAGCTTGTTCTTACTATGCTTGGATCTAATATCATTAATGATCAAGTTTGAACTCTGAAAGAAGAACTCATTCGGCTTTAGAAAGAAGATAACTTAGACCCGAGTGGAAGAAGATTTAAATTAGGGACTTTCAATAGAAGAAGAACTGAGGGCTAGGGCTGACTACATCTCTTCAATAGGACATGGATCCTGGACTGAACATTGCAATAATCGAATGGGAAAAAGACAATAATAAGACATTGAAAATACCAAAATAAGGCAAGAAGAAAAGAAAAGAGACTTTGATTTGTTTGCGCTTCGAAACTGAAGGTGGTTCAAAATGGAATCTGGAAATCCAAGACGCAAGCAGAAATGCATAATTGGTACTCTTATTGTTGTGGTCCTTATTGTCATAACTTTGGTGATTATTACATCTTTAGTTGAGTCACACGATGCCGAAAGGAATGGGGAGACAACACTTACCCCACCTACTTCAGAGTTCGAAGAGGGTGCATCCGCAAAAGATAGAGAAATGATTAGGGAAACTAGTCGGATGCTACATGTAGATTTGTCCAAGGGTGATTTCACACTGAATGCATATGCCCATTTGCTGTATGAGTATGTTGATACAATGGAAGCGAAAGATTGTTATGTGTGTATGCAACTGCCAGCATCCGTAGAAGAAGGCATTCGATACCATCACTTACGTGTGACCTATGGCATTACATGCAGCGTGTTATTGAGTATGTTTTATAGTAAGGCACATTTTGAGTACTACTTCTCCAATAATGACTTGGTACTCTCAGAGGTTCCAGTTCTTAAATACATGAATAAATATGATTACTATAAGCAGGTAGAAAGGATGTCTGCATATTTTGTGCCTACTATTACCTTAGATACATCTTATGCCCATAGACATAACTTCACCTGCACGTTAACTTACATTGAAAAGAAGTTTGTGGATCAGATAGAGGATCGACATAGGCAGACCTTATTTGGACCAGATCCAAAGCACAAGGTGATCCCATGGACAAAGGAAGAACTAGATCATAAGGCAAAAGGGAGTTCTGGTCCAATAGCTTTAGATTTCCAGCAGAAAGGAAGACTGTGCATTAGACACCCGTCCACATACTATGACAAAATATTTGTGGGTGAGAGTGATTGTGTATTGATCCAAATGGATGGAGGACCTGCGCACTCCGGGTTAATCTGTGTAAATCAAAAGGTGCTACTGTCGTTGGTGCAGATTGGTAAACCCTCTGAGTGTGGGGATGAACAGTGAGATTGATTTGCACTACTGCCAGCAAGGTAGAGCATGCCCAATTGCACTCGGTTAGTTTTCAATAATCCTTAAACTTGTGTAGACATGTCTACACAAGTTTAAGGATTATTAAAAACTAACCGAGTGCAATTGGGGACGCTCTACCTTGCTGGCAGTAGCGCAAATCAATCAATCTGAGAGTGATTGTGAACACATTTTCTTGATTGAAGAATCCATTAGAAAAGCGCTGTTGGATAAATTGACCATAGTGCCAAATGTGTACTTTGTGTGCGGTAAAAATGCTTATGTGAAATTGCCCAAGAATTGGTATGGGACATGTTATTTGGCTGTAGTATTTCCCAAGATCTTCTATGTGGATGATTTATGGCCTTTGGAAGGGAAGAGATCCCATAGAGGAAAACGTGGTGCTAGTGCTGGAGAAATTATTGGGGATGTATTTGGAGCTATGATACCTAGCTTGGGTGTGATTTTGAATGATGTGAATATTAGAAAGCTGGCAACTCTGGTAGATAAGCTCTCTGTGAATACGGCCCAAATTCTAATACTTGTTGATGGGGAGATGGTTTCGATAAGGGCTATGGTTCTTCAAAATCGTCTTGCTTTAGATGTATTCTTAGCAAAGGCTGGAGGAGTCTGTAAATTATTGAAAGTTCAACAGTGCTGTACTTATATTCCTGACAATAGTCGGGATATAAGGAAGTACATTAGCAATATTTCAGAGATACATCAAGATTTACGTGATCTGGCTGCTGATGGACTCTGGGAACAAATTGGCAAGGGATTTGGCAAGATAGGAAGCTGGTTTGGAAGTTTGGGACAAGGAATAATAGGATACATCTTGAAACCTATTATAATAGCTGTCATTTGTATAATTGTACTGTTGGGAGTCATTAAGGCTTACAAATGGCAAAAGGCACGACATGCTGAAAATTCTTTGAAAAAGCGAGAGCAACAATTAGAACGACTGCAGGACAGTCATTATCTGCATTTGAAAGGGTTGGAAAGATTTAGGCAGGGACGGCAAGCTACAACCTCTGTTTAGGTCGGTCTCTTCTACAAGGAGAAACTTATAAGAGGAAATAAAAAAAGTTGGTGTTATGACACTAGTCATAAGAGGGGGGAACTGATAGAGCGCTTACAGCACTCTAATTTGTAGGGGTGCACTATACTCCTGATACAAACGCACTCATATATATTTTGTCGTGTGCAGTGTTTTACGATTATTAAGATGCATTTATTCACGTCATATTAGTATTAAAGTGAAGTGAGCACATTTAAGTAGGATTTTGTGTGTATTAGAAATATAATTCCTGTATGTGTAATGTGCAGGATGATGTTGTATTCATATAATGTAACCATGTTGAGTTTAAGTTATCCGATTTGTAGGCCCAAATTGTAGGTTGTTTTGAGTTTCGTTTCTCCTTAGCTGCTCAAGTATTAATTAAATAAATTCTGGTGTGCTCGAAGACAGTGTGTTCTCATCCTGGTGCAGGAATTCAACCTTGTTATTCTTAGATTTAAGGAGATTCCCGGAATGTCTTTGAAGGAGACTGAAAGGCGAGAAGGGAGGACACCTTCGTGCATAGCCTATCTGGGAACCAAGGCCACTGGAAGAAGAGCCAGCTAATTAAAGCTTCTGTGGAAACTTACTGAAAACCGTTGCAAGTGGAAAAGTTTAACATATGACGTATTGTGGGCTGATTATTGTCTTTTGTATAATGCACAGGGACAGATTTGAGAGACTTCTACCAGCTTTCGGAGGAGAAGGAGCATCTTAGAGCGAGCTCCATAGCTTTAAGCTATCAGACCCATTTTGACGTGAGTACTTCTTAGGAAGTCAACACGTGCTGACACCTTTGGGATATGATACAAGGGAGATAGGTAGGATTCTCATTGAGAGTAGAGTAGGGAAAGATTTTGCTCCTTAAATGAAAAGAGAATTGGACTCCGCTTCCATTCTTTGCTGTATCTTGATTTTGGAGTTCATCATATTATGCCTTCTGTGCCGAATGACCTATATTCGTAAAATCGGCTCTGTATTGATTTTCTTGTACCTCTATACTCTAATATTGAGGTGTGTTTATATTCAATTATTTTTGGCCTTATAATAAATCCACAAAACTTAAAGTCGGAGTCTGTGGTCTATTACAGCATGACTAAATCTAAAGTATGATCTTGAATTGTTTTTCTCCTTTCTACCACTTTTAGCAGGCAAATAAAAGACCATCTGCATTAAATCTAGTAGGTAAAAGTAGGAGTAAAGGTTGGCGTAATCAACATCCTGAAGGCAAAGATGTATTAATTTGAGAGGTACTGTAGGGGGTGTTCCAAGCTGAATTGTGGAGCGCCTGCTTTTAATTGACAGTTGTGAAACTGTTTGCACTAGGTGCAATATCCAAATGACTAAAAACACACTTTGAAAACACTTTTTTGATATTTACCTACATTTATGTGCACGTTTTGTAGCAGCCTATCTTATACGATGTATAATGCAAATTTAAAATAATGATTTACACATTTGTAATGCTTACTGTGATGGGCAGGAACCTCCTAGCACTAAAAATACACAAGTTACTATACCCTGCTCAACCAAACAGAATCCAGTCCTATGGGCTTCTGGTTTCACACATACATCTGCAGTGATCACATTAACGAACAAAGGTTTCATAACATAAAATAGCGCTTTTCCCACACTGTTTTCAAACATGCATTTACTTTTCATTTACACTGTGCATTATTTTATATGCAGTTACCTGATAGTGAAAGATCAAAAAATAGTCACAGAATATTTTGTTCTTTTTAGCTACGCCTTTGATTCCACCTCCACACTCACTGACCACATCCCCATTGCACTCAGGATCACAGTATCCATACTTTTATTTAATGTCGTTCAACCACTGAGAAAGCTAGTGATGTCAGCATATGTTGTCCCACAGTCCCTCACTTTCACTATGTACCTTTTTGTTTTAGACATTGTGTCAAATTAACTTGTGATCTGTATTTACTTAACACAGTGTACAATTCATCTGGGAGAATTGTACAAAAACACAGTCCTCTGGTGCTAAATGGAGTTGAGAAAAAGAAAGTAATCTAATCAGTTGTTTAATTGTACCATGTGCGACCAGGAAACCTGGGTTCAAATTCCGGCTCACCAACATGACTAAATTGCGTGATTTAAGTCAAATCAAGTAACTTCATGTGTTTAGTTGACTTGATAGTGACATTTGAGAGCACATTCAAGTAATTCAGTTCAAGATGGATCCTATGTAAAAACCTCACTTGTATATGCTTTATTAGCATGTAATGTTCCTCCATCCACAAAAATAATATTGGTGATTGTAGGAGAGTAGGATCTGCTTCACATGGGTACCCCCACTTTTTGCTGATGCTTCACTGTTTTTCGACATTAGTCTGGCTGGGGCCCTGCTAATCAGAACCCCAGCCTAGCTGCTTCCTCTCTAAAATGGTTTCCATGTGCCTTAGGCACATCACTGATTGGGATCTGGAGTGCCCTTATAAGTCCCTAGTATATGGTATACTATGTACCAAGGGCATAGGTACCTCAGAGGCCTGCCAGGGGCTGCAGCATGTATTATGCCACCCCTGGAAGGCCATCCAAACTGACACCACAGGTCTGCTACTGCAGCCTGGGTAAGGTGGTGCATGCACCCCTTACTGTGATATAGGTTACCTATATCACGAAATACATACACACATATAAACCTATAAGTCACTCCTAAGGCAGGCCTTATCAATCCTAAAGGCAGAGTGCGTGGTTCCTATGTGAGAGGGTGCCCCTGCATGAGCAGGGCCCCTCTGCAGCGTTCGGAGACCATCTCTGATGCTGTTTGTAGTGCAGCCTGACCATATACTCTTAAGCGCATTATATCCTCGCGGTAAAATGCTAACTTTGGAATGGCTGCACCTAAACATGTCGTGTTTGGTGTCAAACATCTTGGAATACTACCCCCCCGCCAATCCTGGCGGCGGGGGTAGCATTCCACCCTTCTAGAGGGAAAGACATGTTAACTCTGACTAGTCCGGTAACTTCTTTCCAGAGCCCTGGCATCACAAAATGGATGCTGCTGCCACAGACACGAGTCTGGCCTCCTGCTGCTGGACGAAACTCCGGCAGGGAGGCCTGGACAATAGGTTTCCTGTCCCAGGGAGGTGTGACCACCTCCCCAGACAGGATAATGTGTATTGGGGCTGGGCGGGAGCACTTTCGGGTGCTTTGAAGTCCTGCACTGGGGGCACATTTGGTGTCCCTGTGCATACCCCAGTTCAAACCGGATCAGGGGCTTGCAGCCCCTGCTTTGGCGCGAACTGGACAAAGGGAAAGGGGTGTAGCCACCCCTCTGCCCTGACCCACCCATAGGTGGGGCCACAGAGTAGTCCAACCCCTATCTTTAGAATAAAGGTAGGAACCCAGTCCTTAGGACTTTAGATTATCCCTGGACGAAACTCTGAAACTGAATCCTGGACCTTCGACGCTCTACTCACGATTAGAGGACAGAAGAATCTCCCTTGGGGTCAAGGAGTGACTCCCCTGCTTGGCAGGCACCAAAGAAGCATCTGTCCGGTTCGCATTTCTGAAGCTCCCGTCGGACGCCGAAGTCATCGCATCACCAGAGGTGGATTCTCAGA
The DNA here is from genome assembly GCA_963921515.1 of Calotriton arnoldi. Classification (NCBI taxonomy): domain Eukaryota; kingdom Metazoa; phylum Chordata; class Amphibia; order Caudata; family Salamandridae; genus Calotriton; species Calotriton arnoldi. The sequence continues at coordinate 1,116,342 of CAWUFW010006614.1, forward strand.
CTTCCCCGAGGCTACCCTGAGTCCCCAGCAAAGCTGAGGCCCGTGGCTATCGTGGGTGACTTGAGACCGTGACCCCTGGACACCGAGCACATTTGCAAGTGCATCCTCTTCTGGGTCTCCCAAGAAGTCGTGCTTTGGGCTCCGAGTAGCCCTAGCCTCCAGCACCACCTGCACCGAAGATCACTGGCCCCCACTCCACGAGTGTCCTGTAAGCCAGATCCACGTGCGGCGTCACGAGGCTCCTTTGCGGTCGCTAGCCCGTTGGCTAGTAGCCCTTAACGAAGGCCAATCCTTTTCTTACTTGGCATCCTGGTTGCTCCAGGCCTGCCCTCACTTACCCTCGCTGGGTGAGTTCCACAGACCTTGCTGGTCTGCACCATCGACGATCTACATCTTCACCGAGACTTGCCGTTGCCAAGGCTTGTTGGGTCCAATCCGGTCGCCGACACCTCAGCACTCGACAGACATCGTGTACCAGCCCGAATCCTGCTCCTGGTCGCCGACAACGCCTCCTGGACCTCGTGGCTGAAGAGTCAAGACGACCGTCAACGCACCTGAAGCACTCGACATCGGTGGGCATCTGTCCATCGCCTTCCTGGTCACTGGCTAGTGACCCAGACTCTGTCCCCTCTGCTTTCAGGTTCTTCAGAACTCCGATCCACTCTTGGATCCACCCGGACACTTTTCTCTTGGCCGCCAGCAGCACTTTGCAGCAGATCGCCATTCGAATCGACGACGAAACCCGACCCCGAAAGGCACCTATGCACCCGGCTTCCCTGGGTGAGGTAACACGAGTACTCCGGTGCTCCCGTGGGTAGAGACTCTTCAAAGTCCTAGATCTCAAAGGGTTTTGTCCTAGTCCTCTTTTAAGTGTCCCTTTTCTCTATTTTCCCGATCCCGACTTTCTCCATAGAAGTCAACGGCGTATCGCGGTTGTGTATTTACACTGCACGCGTCTCCCGTAGGTCCCCTGTGTCACTACCTTGGGTGGTTCCTTGTGGTCCAAGCACTTCTAGAGGCTCTAGGCCTAGTGTCTAGTTCAGTCGTGGTTCGCATACCACTTTATTGGTATATGGTTTGAGTACGCCCCTAGGGCCCAAACGTGTATTTGTGCTATTACTGTGATTTAATAACTTATAACTTATGTACTTGAACTCTAGCCTCATAAAGAGACTAGAGGGGTGTGTTTAGCAATAAATACATATATTTTGAATATATACCTGGTGTGGTGCTCTTTCATTTGGTCACTCAAGAGATTATAGACTGGTAAAACAAGCTGCTTTACATTCCTTCAAGACTTAGCCTGAAGGCTGCTCTCCATAGCTACCACTAGGATAGCTTTCAATAAGGTTGTCTTTAACCTATCTCCAATAAGGGGTTGTTTGGACTGGTGCAAGGTGCCCACTATAATTAGTGGACAGCATATACCAGGCCAACTTCTCACATTGGTGTGCAGCGTGTGGGATTCCAGCTTGCTATTGTTTTACCAGATAATCTCAATTGAATTGATCAACTGAAAACCACTAAAGGTACCTAAGGTACATATAATTTAAGCTTAGAATACAGTAAGTTCTACTGAACTTAGAGTTGTGTGTTAAGGGATAGCACAACCCTTTCTACAACTCAAGAGAGTTTAGTAGGCCACACTAGAGTAGGTAGTGCATACACCACACCACACTAGTAATGTCTTTAAGGGCAGGATCCAAAGAATCCTTGCAGGAAGCCATTGAGCTTCCACCCTCCAAGTATGATACACTCCCATTCTTGGAATTGAGAGCTTTATGTAACTTGAGAAAAATAAGGACAGGCCAAAGCCCCACCACCCAACACCTCAAGGAGTTGTTGGTGGCTTATGACCTTAGTAAGCCCGTGGGGACTGAAGGGGTAGGAGCTGAGGGTGGGGCAGGAGAAGAGGAGGACGCCAGGGGTACCAATACCCCCAGCCCCCCTCTGAAACTGGCCAGGAGGGTGACAATGACCCTGACCTGGATAACCCAATCCCTCCTGTGGACGATGATGAGGATGATCAGGATGACACCCTCTTTGTCCCCCAGGAAGGATTAAGAGTGTGCCCAGAAAGTCTAGATCTCCTTCTCAGGAGTCTAACCACTCTGGCACCTCTATAGGGAGCTCTGTCTCCTCTCACAGGAGGGAATCCTCTCATGAGAGGAGAGCCAGACTGGTCCAGTATGAGGAAACTCAGCTGGAAATCAGAAAAAAGCAATTGGCTTTAGATAGGGAATCCCTAGATCTCCTTAGAGAGAGAAGAAAGTTGGGACTAGAGTCCCATGGTGGCAGCCATGTCCCTAGAGACAGGGAAAGGTCCTATGACCATAGGAACCTGAGCAAGATTGTCCCTCCCTACCAGAGTGGGGATGATATCCACAAATGGATAACTGCATTAGAGAGGGCCTGTAAAGTACAGAAGGTCCCTCAGGAGCAGTGGGCAGCAATCTTGTGGCTCTCCTTTGCTGACAAAGGTAGAGATAAGCTCCTCACTGTTAGAGAGGAGGATGCTGATAATTACAAGGTCTTGAAGAGTGCTCTTATTGATGGGTTTGGCCTAACCACTGAACAGTACAGGTTGAAGTTCAGAGACACCCAAAAGCACAGACTCAAGACTGGGTAGACTATGTGGATTGTTCTGCCAAGGCTCTGGAAGGCTGGTTGATGGGCAGTAAGGTGTGTGACTTCTCAGGATTGTACAATCTGATAATGAGGGAGCAGATTCTTAATAACTGTCAAAATCAGCTGTTGCATCAATACCTGGTAGACTCTGATCTGACCTCTCCCCAAGAATTGGGAAAGAAGGCAGACAAATGGGTCAGAACCAGGGTGAAGCAGAAGGTACAGAACCAAGGTGGGGAAACCAAGAAGCAAGATGCTAAGAACTCTGACAAGGGTGGGGAGAAGGGTAAAGATCAAAAGTCTTCATCAGGCCCCCAAAAATCTTCTTCTGGTGGGGATTCACAGTCTACCAAAGGGAAAGGCCAAAGAAAACCATGGTGCAAGGTCTGTAAGCAAAAGACCCACTGGACCAGTGATTGCACCAAGTCCAAAGACTCCAGTCCAGCACCCACCAATGCCCCTAAGGCACCTGTTCCCCCTAGTACAGTTGGTGGAAGTGCTCCAGCAAAGGGTTTAGTAGGGTTCACCCTGGGAACTGAGTTGGGCTCTGACTTAGTCAGAGAACTGACTCAGGCTGTGTTAGTCTGTGATGGAGGCATGGATGTGACCTCCACTGTGAGTCCCAGTAATCTGGGCAAGTACAGACAACAGCCTTTAATCAATGGACGTGAGGCTTTGGCATTTAGGGACACAGGGGCAAGTGTCACAATGGTGACACAAGACCTTGTGCTTCCTGGGCAAGTTATGCTTGGTGAGATGTACCAAGTGACCAATGCTAGCAATGTCAGAACAGACCATACTCTGGCAGTTGTTAACTTCTCCTGGGGAGGGGTAACTGGCCTTAAGAAGGTTGTGGTAAGTGCAAACCTACCAGTCGAATGCTTGCTTGGCAATGACTTAGAGACTTCTGCTTGGGCAGAAGTGGAGCTCAGGACCCATGCAGAAATGCTGGGGATCCCTGCAGATGTGTTTGCTGTGACCAGGTCACAAGCCAAAATGTCTAGCACTGAACAGGCCTTGGATTCTGGAAGAATGGACCAAGTGCCTTCCAAGAGGAGGAGTAGTAGGGTTAAGGCAGTGCCTTCCCCCTTGGCTCAGGAGGAAGATCAGTCCCTTGAGGGGGATGATCTCAGCCCTGAAGAAGGAACTGTCCCAGAGGAACTTGAACCTGACCAGGTTGAGTTCTTGGGGACAGGGGACCTTCTAGGGCAGATCTGAGCCAGGAGCAGCAGAGCTGCCCCTCCCTTGAACCCCTCAGACAGCAAGCTGCTGCTGAGGCTGCTGGGAAAGCTAGTGGTCCCCATACAGTGTATTGGGATGATGGACTCCTGTACTCAGAGAGTAGAGACCCCAAGCCTGGTGCTACCAGGAGGTTGGTAATACCTTTGAAGTTCAGGGGCTTCCTATTGACCCTAGCCCATGATATTCCCTTAGCAGGTCACCTGGGCCAGAACAAGACTTGGGACAGAATTGTCCCTCACTTTCACTGGCCCCACATGTCTGAAGACAGTAAGGAGTTTTGTCGCTCCTGTGTAACCTGCCAAGCCAGTGGCAAAGCAGGTGGCACTACAAAGGCCCCCTGATACCACTACCTGTGGTGGGGGTGCCCTTTGAAAGGGTAGGGATTGACATTGTTGGTCCCATGGATCCCCAAACAGCCTCTGGGCACAGGTTTATCCTGGTGGTAGTGGATCATGCCACCAGGTACCCAGAAGCTATTCCCCTCAGGACCACTACAGCACCTGTGGTGGCAAGGGCCCTCCTGGGAATCTTCTCAAGAGTGGGCTTTCCTAAGGAGGTAGTATCAGACAGGGGTGCTAACTTCATGTCTGGGTACTTAAAAGCAATGTGGAAGGAGTGTGGAGTGACTTATAAGTTCACCACACCCTATCACCCACAATGCAATGGTTTAGTTGAGAGATTCAACAAAACCTTGAAGGGCATGATTAAAGGGCTCCCAGAAAAGCTTAGGCGTAGATGGGACATACTCTTGCCCTGCCTTTTATTCGCATATAGGGAGGTGCCTCAGAAGGGGGTTGGTTACAGCCCTTTTGAACTTCTGTTTGGCCACCCTGTGAGGGGTCCACTGTGCTTGGTGAAGGAAGGATGGGAGTTACCTCTCAAGCCCCCAAAGCAAGATATAGTGGACTATGTACTTGGTCTCCGCTCCAGGATGGCTGAGTACATGAAAAAGGCAACCAAAAACCTTGAGGCTAGCCAGGAACTTCAGAAGGCCTGGCATGACCAAAGAGCTGTTCTGACTGTTTACCAGCCAGGACAGAAGGTGTGGGTGTTGGAGCCAGTGGCCCCAGCAGCTCTCCAAGATAAATGGAGTGGACCCCACACTATTGTTGAGCAGAAGGGTGAGGTCACTTACTTAGTGGACCTAGGAACACCCAGGAGTCCCCACAGGGTTCTCCATGTCAACAGGTTAAAACCATATGTGGACAGGGCAGACATGGGCTTGCTCATGGCTACTGATGAAGGGCAGGAGGAAGAGAGTGACCCACTCCCTGACCTGCTCTCACAGAACCCTGACGATGGGTCAGTTGATGGTGTAGCCTTGGCAGGCAGCCTCACTACCCAGCAACAAACTGATTGCAGGCAAGTCCTCAATCAGTTTAGACATATGTTTTCACTGACACCCAGTCAGACCACCTGGTGCACTCATGAAGTGGACACTGGGGACAGTCTGCCTATTAAAAACAAGATTTATAGGCAACCTGACCATGTCAGGGACTGTATCAGGACTGAAGTCCAGAAAATGTTGGAATTGGGAGTTATTGAACCCTCAGATAGCCCTTGGGCTAGTCCAGTAGTCCTTGTACCGAAACCTCACACCAGTGGTGGAAAAGAGAGATGAGGTTTTGTGTGGACTACAGGGGTCTCAATGCAGTCACTAGGACTGATGCCCATCCAATACCCAGGGCAGATGAGCTCATAGATACTTTGGCCTCTGCCAAATATCTCAGCACATTTGACCTAACAGCTGGCTACTGGCAGATCAGACTAGCTGATACTGCAAAGCCCAAAACAGCATTCTCGACCCCTAGTGGACATTATCAATTTGTGGTAATGCCCTTTGGTCTGAAGAATGCACCTGCCACTTTCCAGAGGTTGGTGAATACAGTTCTCACAGGACTGGAAGCCTATAGTGCAGCTTATCTAGATGATATTGCTGTCTTTAGCTCCACCTGGGAGGATCACCTGGTCCACCTCAGGAATGTTTTACAGGCCCTGCAAAAGGCAGGCCTGACTATCAAGGCCACTAAGTGCCAGATAGGGCAGAGTCAGGTTGTGTACCTGGGCCACCTTGTGGGTGGAGGCCAGGTTCAACCTTTGCAGAGCAAGATCCAGACCATCATGGACTGGACTGCTCCCACTACCCAGACTCAGGTGAGAGCCTTCTTAGGCCTGACTGGGTACTATAGGAGATTTGTCAAGGGGTATGGATCAATAGTGACACCCCTGAATGACTTAACTTCTAAGAAAATGCCCAAAAGGTTCAGTGGACAGTTAGCTGTCAAAAGGCATTTGATGACCTCAAGCAGGCCATGTGCACTGCTCCAATTCTGCAGAGTCCTGATTACTCCAAGAAGTTCATTGTTCAAACTGATGCATCTGAATTGGGGGTAGGGGCTGTACTGTCACAATTGAATGAAGAAGGTCAGGATCAGCCAGTAGCTTTCATTAGCAGAAGGCTGACCCCTAGAGAGAAACGTTGGTCAGCCATAGAGAGGAGGCCTTTGCTGTGGTCTGGGCTCTGAAGAAGTTGAGGCCATACTTGTTTGGTACACACTTCCTGGTTCAGACAGACCATAAGCCCCTCTTATGGCTAAAACAAATGAAGGGTGAAAACCCCAAACTGCTTAGGTGGTCCATTTCCCTACAGGGGATGGACTTTACAGTGGAACATAGGCCTGGGAGTAACCATGCGAATGCAGATGGACTCTCTAGGTATTTCCACTTAGAACATGAAGACTTAACTGGGCAAGGTTAGTTTAATGTCCCTACGTTTGGGGGGGTTGTGTAGGAGAGTAGGATCTGCTTCACATGGGTACCCCCACTTTTTGCTGATGCTTCACTGTTTTTCGACATTAGTCTGGCTGGGGCCCTGCTAATCAGAACCCCAGCCTAGCTGCTTCCTCTCTAAAATGGTTTCCATGTGCCTTAGGCACATCACTGATTGGGATCTGGAGTGCCCTTATAAGTCCCTAGTATATGGTATACTATGTACCAAGGGCATAGGTACCTCAGAGGCCTGCCAGGGGCTGCAGCATGTATTATGCCACCCCTGGAAGGCCATCCAAACTGACACCACAGGTCTGCTACTGCAGCCTGGGTAAGGTGGTGCATGCACCCCTTACTGTGATATAGGTTACCTATATCACGAAATACATACACACATATAAACCTATAAGTCACTCCTAAGGCAGGCCTTATCAATCCTAAAGGCAGAGTGCGTGGTTCCTATGTGAGAGGGTGCCCCTGCATGAGCAGGGCCCCTCTGCAGCGTTCGGAGACCATCTCTGATGCTGTTTGTAGTGCAGCCTGACCATATACTCTTAAGCGCATTATATCCTCGCGGTAAAATGCTAACTTTGGAATGGCTGCACCTAAACATGTCGTGTTTGGTGTCAAACATCTTGGAATACTACCCCCCGCCAATCCTGGCGGCGGGGGTAGCATTCCACCCTTCTAGAGGGAAAGACATGTTAACTCTGACTAGTCCGGTAACTTCTTTCCAGAGCCCTGGCATCACAAAATGGATGCTGCTGCCACAGACACGAGTCTGGCCTCCTGCTGCTGGACGAAACTCCGGCAGGGGAGGCCTGGACAATAGGTTTCCTGTCCCAGGGAGGTGTGACCACCTCCCCAGACAGGATAATGTGTATTGGGGCTGGGCGGGAGCACTTTCGGGTGCTTTGAAGTCCTGCACTGGGGGCACATTTGGTGTCCCTGTGCATACCCCAGTTCAAACCGGATCAGGGGCTTGCAGCCCCTGCTTTGGCGCGAACTGGACAAAGGGAAAGGGGTGTAGCCACCCCTCTGCCCTGACCCACCCATAGGTGGGGCCACAGAGTAGTCCAACCCCTATCTTTAGAATAAAGGTAGGAACCCAGTCCTTAGGACTTTAGATTATCCCTGGACGAAACTCTGAAACTGAATCCTGGACCTTCGACGCTCTACTCACGATTAGAGGACTGAAGAATCTCCCTTGGGGTCAAGGAGTGACTCCCCTGCTTGGCAGGCACCAAAGAAGCATCTGTCCGGTTCGCATTTCTGAAGCTCCCGTCGGACGCCGAAGTCATCGCATCACCAGAGGTGGATTCTCAGACTTCCCGAGGCTACCCTGAGTCCCCAGCAAAGCTGAGGCCCGTGGCTATCGTGGGTGACTTGAGACCGTGACCCCTGGACACCGAGCACATTTGCAAGTGCATCCTCTTCTGGGTCTCCCAAGAAGTCGTGCTTTGGGCTCCGAGTAGCCCTAGCCTCCAGCACCACCTGCACCGAAGATCACTGGCCCCCACTCCACGAGTGTCCTGTAAGCCAGATCCACGTGCGGCGTCACGAGGCTCCTTCGCGGTCGCTAGCCCGTTGGCTAGTAGCCCTTAACGAAGGCCAATCCTTTTCTTACTTGGCATCCTGGTTGCTCCAGGCCTGCCCTCACTTACCCTCGCTGGGTGAGTTCCACAGACCTTGCTGGTCTGCACCATCGACGATCTACATCTTCACC